>JAOWBW010002552.1:0-69835 GCA_026119855.1 Campanula takesimana | reverse complement strand
TACTGATGTCTTGAGACCTTCCATTCATAGGATAATTATCCGAAATCACACTGACGTAATTGACATCCTTGCTCAAACTTTATTGGCTTTGGACCATCACGAGAACTCAAGAAGCCTGGTCATTAGCTCACAGAATCTATCAGAAGATTTGTTTTAGAGCAATATATATACTACCCACTACTAAACCAGTAATAGATGATGAGGATCATTTCTGTAGCAATGTAGACAATGACTCCACAAGACCATATATCCCATTAAGGGAGAAGGAAACACTTTCAGCCGGAAAAATCAGTAGGGTTAGCATAAGGAATAATTAGTCGGTGCATTGATCAAAATGCAGCTATTTTTAAATAAATAGACCGTAATAGTTAGTCAGTACTTACAAAATCACAAAACATGTAATAATAAAGCTGCATCATAGTAAGAGAAGGTGAAGCAAGAGTTAACCATTCTGCTATTAACATTGAGTTATTGTGTCCCTCCCTCCAGGTTAGTTTGGTTTTTCCCTCTCATTACAGTCTTTGATATTGGTGCCAACAGAGAGAAAGAGAGAGAGAGAGAGAGACAGACAGACACAGACACAGACAGAGAAACGACAGTTAGAAATAATCATTCTAAAGTGCCACAACATTTCGCATTTCATTACCCAAGGGTTACCTTAGTTTTCTATTTCTCAGTTGGCCCCTTGCCACCTTATTCAAGCTCCAAATATAGACTACATGGTCTTGTGCAATGCCCAAATTTAAAATTCCAAATGACAATTTCAATAGTCCAATGCATAGCAATGTTACATGGAAGATTGAAGATTAAAAAAACAATCGAGAAACAAGAACTCAGAAAGTAAACAAGATTATTACATGTATGTGCCATAAAGATGACAAAACGTACTTCACCTTGATTATGAAGATTGTTTGCATGATGACCTCACTTTTTCATAAGATATCTTCATAAAGTCCTTCGTAAAAGTTATGTGAGGTTTCTGCTTCTAATTCAACTTCAGATAAAAAGAACAAAGCTTCTTAATGCAGCTGTTGCCAACAATTTATAAACCATGCGAAATTCCAGCTAGGTGTAATTGAGAAGAGTAAACAACAACATGCTCATACTCATTTATTAGGAGTAGAATTTTATCGCAATTAATGATTGAACTCGACTATCGAATTCTTCAAGTCCACCCACCACCCCAAGAAAAGAAAAGTAATAGGGGGAATAGAGATACCACTAACAGAAAAGGGCTAAAAGTTTTAGACAATAACAGGAATTTTGTAAAGTATATAAGTGATTCCTCAAGAACAGGACCATCATAAACAAGTGCACCTTCTGTCATAATCATCAGAATTTGCACACATTGAACCTCTCGGGTGGTATATGAGAAAATTTACCACATGTCCATCCTTTACAATTTGCCTGAACATTTTGATCACCTTATATCTTTTTGATATGACTTATGAGTAAAATCTGTAACGGTTTGGGACTGCGTAAATGGCCTGTAAGAGTTTGAACTTTTTAAAGATGTAGCTTCGCTTGCTCGTACTAATGGAATTACACGCAAGTTAATTCATTTTTAAGGAATGTGGCTTTCATGACAATATTATTTGGACGGACAAAAAAAACTTTGACTCACCCTTTGGGATGGAGGTGTGCGTAATATCCAAGTGCTCATGTCAGAAGCCTAGCCTTTACTATACTGTGTTCATGAATGAAATGCAGCGAAAGACATTATCAAGGACAGTTCTAAAGTTCTTGCATCTCATTTTCTCCGTTCAATTTTAAGCAAATTTGCAACTAAAAATATCTCCCTTCACTTCAGTTAAAATAGAAACGGCGAAATCTTGAGATTTCAAAAGCACTCAAGACTGACTTGTTGGATATTTGACTGCTTGAGACAAAGTCAAATGGATTTGACTAAGTTCAAATTTGTTTGTTAGTTTTCTGGTGAAAAAATCCCTGATTTGAAGGGATAAATTTTTTTTTGATTTATATATCCTTCATAATAGAACCGCTATTTTCTAGCTACTTAGTTTTCTCAAATCTGTTAAGTAAAAAACTTTATTAAAAAGCAACAGGCTTTCGTTCACATCAATAATTGAGAGAGTGTAGTAACATCATTTCTATCATTACTGTAAATCGAAGCCCTAATTTGATGATTAATTACAGAAAATTAAAGCCTTAAAAGTGCCATGAATCTTACTCGGGAAATCGGGAAAAGGAGAAATGAGAAGATCAAATGCTAGGGCACAAAACAACGTCACAAAATCTAGCTCACACAATGAGTTGACGATATGTTATTGGTTGCATCAATTGTAGACCCGGCACACTCTAATTAAAAACATCAATAAAATCATTACACCTAGGATTTTGTGAGCGAGATTTTGTGATTTTTTTTTTGTGGCCCTAGTATTATTCAAATGAGAAAGTCCTCAAATCATTTTCTCTTCGACCACATACCTGTTCGGCGTGGTTAAATCCTAAAGCGCCGTCGATGCCGTCACCGGTCGCCGTCGCCGTCTGTGCTATATTGCAGCAACCACTCTCAGTTCCCGGCAGTATCCTCAACAGAACCGCCAAATTCGACGTTTTCACCTCCAAATTTTAAACCCTGAAGCTGCCTCAACAAAGCACGTTTTAGCTGCAATTTTATGCCAAAGTACGTTTTCATACAATTATTCACAAAAAAGTACGCTTCTTCAACTAAAGTACGTTTACCTTCGACAACAACAACATAACTATCTTTTCTTTTCTTTTCTTTTCTTTTTTGGGGTACAAAATAGCTATGTTTCTTCAAAAAAACAATTTACAAAGCTAAAATAGATAAATGCTCCCTTCGGTCCAAAATGATCTTCTCATTTGCTATTTCTCATTATCCTAAAAAGTTCTTTTCATTTCTACAATTTAAGCTTAAAAGTGCATAAACACAACATGACTAGTAAAGCAAGTGTCCATATCCTTAAAAAGTTTGAATAGTCAAATATGAAGATTATTTTGGGACGGAGGGAGTATATTTTTTTCTAATTAGAAGCCATGCTTTCTTAAAACCAACAAAAAAAAATGTTAAAAAAATATATATAATAATTACAAAAATATACTACTCCATCTGTCCCAGAAAGATGGTCTCATTTTGATCTTTTATAGTCAACTAAACTTTGACCAAACATGGCTGTCAATTTAATGATCGCAATGAAATTATAAAAATTGTTATTAATAAATTACTTAATTATTTATTGATTACAAATTTTAGAATTTCACTAAAATGATTAGATTGTCACCAAGGGTTGGTCAAAGTTCTTTTTTGTTGACCATAAAAAGTTAAAATGAAATTATCTTTCTGGAACATAGGGAGTATTATATTAATAATCATATTTTTGGGTACCCAATAGCTATGTTTCTTCGAGAAAACTTTTATTAATAAATCACTTAATTATTTATTGATTACAAATTTTAGAATTTCACTAAAATGATTAGATTGTCACCAAAGGTTGGTCAAAGTTCTTTTTTGTTGACCATAAAAGTTAAAATGAAATTATCTTTCTGGAACATAGGGAGTATTATATTAATAATCATATTTTTGGGTACCCAATAGCTATGTTTCTTCGAGAAAACAATTTACAAAGCTAAAATAGATAAATATAATTTTTCTAATTAGAAGCCATGCTTTCTTAAAACAAAAAAAAAAATGTTCAAAAAAAATTAATTTGAATTTAATTAAAAAAAATACATTATATTAATGATCATAGTCATATCAATTATAGAATATAATTATAGAATAATTATTATTATTAATATAGGATGGAGTTTGTATAGGGTAATTTGCATAGATCCTTGAGCCATCACTCACCTCACTCCAATAAAATTTGCAAATAAAAGAATTTAATGCTCATGCATCATAAAAAATAGAGTTGTATAATTTTACGTCAAATTTAATGATAAATTTTATTGAATTTTGGCAAGAATATAATGAAAAATACTCTCTCTGTTTTAAAATATAGTATGTCGTTTTAGACTTCTTCACACTTATTAAAAAATGCAATTAATATAAAAACGACTTATGTACCCCTAAAAGAATCCAACTTCCTAGATAATTAAATGCTTAAACCAGATATAGATTGCAAGTAATTAATGAGGGTATAATTGGAAAACAAGAGCAATGATGTCTTAGAAATAATAAAACGTCAAATATTTTGAAGCAAAATATATATATATATATATCTATATATAAATAATGGTTGAAGTCATTAGAACCCCTTTCTAAATAAGTTTCCCTCTCAAACTCACCCCTCTATATTTAGAAACCTTGATTAGGTTGTTTCTTGGTCATTGTAGAATTATACGCGTAATTTACATGTAATTACCATACAGAGGCAGTGTTGATGTCTCCTGATAAGGAGTGAGGATTGGTTTATTCAAATATGCAAGGTGTTATGCAAAGAGATAAATTGTGGTATTTGAATTCAAAATTGTTTTTCAACTACCTATTGTGCTCTCTTATTAAAACTAAAAGAATGTAATTACTAAAATTAAATAAATGTTTTCCAAATTTCAACACAAATGAAAATTTGAATTTTTTAAGTGATGAAAGTCCAATCTGATTAATCAATATAATTAACTAGAATTTAGGAAATAATTTATCAAAATATATATTTCAAAATTTGAGCTATCTGAAAATTTACCAATACCATTGTACATAGACTATAGAGTCAGTTTATGATAATCTATCCTCACTTTTTCTTTTAATTTTTTTTCCAAAAAGTAACTTTGACTATTTGGAAATTTAAAATCGGGAGACAATCTCTAATTAATGAATCCAATAAATCCAATCTTGCCTCTTCTCATTCCTCCTACCCCAAAAATTTCTATCGATCTCATCTCACCCACCCTTCTCTCCTTTAACATAATTATAGTTTTGTTTAGTGAAAAAACATAATTATAATTAATACTACACTATTTTGAAATAATAATTAGATGAAATCTGAATACTACAACTTTTTTTACAAATAACAATAAGTCGGAGGAAAGAGTAAATGGTATATTTTGGGAAAGTTTGGTTGATTTTTTGTATATATATAAAACCTGAAATTTTAGTGATTATCTTTTTAAAGGCTCGTCTGGTGCACAGTTTCAAAAACTGAGATTTTTTAAAACGGAGCGTTTTTTTTTACGCTACTATTTGGAGCGGCAAAAAATGACTTAGATTTTTTAAGAGCTCTACTCAAAAACTCTCTATTGAGACGCTTAATTAGCAAAAAGCTGATTCTTTTTCACTGCGTTTTGAACGCGCCGCTCTACCAAACAAGCCCTAAGAGTAATACTATAAGTTTATGTTTCAATGAGTGCTATTTAGGTGAATTTTCACAAAAAAAAAAAAAAAAAAAAAAAAAGAAAGAAAAGAAGAGGAAGTCTCGCGTGAGATGGTCTCACACATGTGACGGGTCTTGATGAGAGAGGAAGCGGGCTTGCACCATCCCGCTCATAGGGGAACAAACGATTTATCATAAAAATTGGTAAATAAAAATCATGGGAAAGTAGTTTCAAAAACTAAGATAATTAATTTATATAAAAATTTGGTTGAAATTTGTTTGGGTGATAAATTATTTATTTATAGCTAAAACAATAAACAAATGGTTTCTTTATTATTTTATTTTTTTTAAAAGGCTATAGATAATATTTTTCAAGAAAAAACAATTTTTTAATAGTTATGTAAATAAAATGAGACAGTTATAGTGACTATATAAATTTACTTTCTCTTATTTATATAAAAAAATGTCTGTGCGTTTAACGCACGAGTGTTAGACTAGTTTTACTCCTAAAACATCATGGATTTTGAAACGGATGTAGTATCATTTATAAAATTCTAAAATTAGGATGTTGATCACGTGTGCAAGTAGAGCCGTCAATTCAGGTTGAGCCCATCGTGCCAGCCCGCCCCACCATACAAAAAGAGTGGGTTGGGTTTCAAAATCACTAACCCAAAAAGGAGTGGGCTAGCTTGGGCCAACCCATTGGGGTACGGGCCAAGGCGGGTTTCGGGCGGTCTAGCCCACCTGACCCACCAGCCCGCCGTCTGCCTCATCTCTATCGGCCACCATGTGATATTTTTTCTCTTATATTACGCATTCTTGTATGTTTAGCTATACTTTTTGCAATTCATGTATGAATTAGATTTATTTTGGGGATGTGATGCCATTGTCTTGTCTAATTTGTGGCTTACTGAGTTACCGATTTATGAAATTATGAGTTTCTCTCCTTTCTTTATAAATGATGTATAAACATGTCTAGTTTATCGATGTATAATGGATTTTGTGACGCTGTATCAATATCATAATATACTAAAAACTCTATTGTCTTCACCCTACATTTATTTACATCATATTTTGGATGTGCTTTATTATCAATTCAGTTGGTAAATTTTCTTTTTCGGACTGGCTCGCTTGGCCCATTTGACCCACCAACCCAAGGTGGGTTGGGTTGGGATGACGTATTTGCAGCCCGCCAAGAATTTGGGCTGGCCCGCCCCGTCCCGCCAAATGGTGGGTTTTGATGGGTTGACCCCGCCGCGCCCCGCTAACCCAAATTGACGGCTCTATGTGCAAGCCACGTGATGAGTTGACAATTTTTTTTTTCAATTTTGTTCAAAAACCCTAACCGACTAACTTTGTTAACTATTTAACTTTACTAAATGACAAAATTGAAACATTAGATTCCGTTTGATACAATATTCTTAAAATAATGCTAAATGTACAATGATTATATTGATGTTTTTAATTAGAGTATGGCATGTTCACTATCGATACAAGCAATAAAATATCACCACCTCATTTTGAGAGCAAGATTTTGTTACTATATTTTGTACCCCTAGCATTGCACTATTCTTAAATATTAGGTAAAAATGCAAAAAAGTACCCCAAATAGTCACTTTGTGTATGTTTGGTACCTATTGTCATTTTTGTTGCGCGTTAAGTACCTCAAATGGCCATTTTGTGCAATTGTGGTCATTTTGGCTCACAGCGTTCATATTCAGCCGTTAAATGAACCATACGCTTCAACACCTTCATTTTAGTGAGGGGTAAAAACGGAAATGCAATGCAATGCAAGAGACAAAGGGGCTAATAGACGACTTGAAAGTCTTGAAAGAAAGAAACGTTTAACCTAGTTTCAAGTTTGGGGGAAATTACGATCGAGAAGCGAATTTGAGTGCAAGAGACAAACGAAGAGAATTAGGGTTTCGTTGCCGAAGAAAATGGCGAATATGGTGTGGGCAGTTAGTCCAGAATGGGATGATTTCGATACCGACGACATTTACTGTAAGTGCGCATTTTACTTTGGTGTTATTCCCAATTTTTGGCTTTGAAAATTAGGTTATGTGGGCCTTTCTGTTTGTGTTGGTTTGTTTGTTTGATTCTTATGTCCTTGATTTGATACATGAATGCAAAGTGGTCCCTGTAGTTGGGACATTTGATTTAAAAATTTTTTTTTTTTTTTTTTTTTTTTTTTTTGCTTTTGAGAAAGCAAGAAGCAAGTTGTTTGTGTAAACTATTCAAAGTGGTCCTTGTAGTATGGACATTTGTTTAAAAATTTGGCCTTTCTTTTGTCATTAAAGACTTCCACCAGTATATGCTTTTGTTTTCTTTCACTTTATTTACATGTCTTGGTGGATGTCCTTTTTCATGCTACATATCCTGGGTCTTCATTTGTGAGCTTAAAGTTCCACCATAGTGGCAGATTTGAAAGGGATGGTCAATTACAGTATGTAGGTGGGAAAGTAGGGTACATTGACTTCATTAATATTGATTATTTGTCAATTCATGAGGTACATTTAATGGTAAAAGCATTACACATTGATGTGAACACACCTCTGCTGTACTATTATATGGTGACATTGAGTGATTTGAAAAAGGGATCGAGAGCACTAGGTAATGATGAGGATACACGTAGTATGCTAGCACATGTCAAAAAACATAAGTTGATTGAGATTTACATTGAACATGGGGAGCTATCCATCGTTGATTTCTTACTTTCAGCAAGGCAACCTAGTTCAGTGGTTATTGAAGATGGTTATGATGATAATGTGGAAACAGTTGATGGTGAATGAGGTGAAAATGAAGTCGGGGTTCAATTTGAGCATTTTGGAGTCAGTGGCACCCAGTTAGCACTTGAGTATCATGTGGTTGAAAATGAAGTTGGGGTTCAAGATGACCATTTAGGATTCAGGGGCAGCCAGTTAGCAATTGAGTATAATGTGGACCACTATGTTGATGGTAGGGATAATGAAGAGGTTGGTGGAACTCATGTTAATGCTATGGAGAAAGAAGAGGTTATTGAAAGGGGAAATGGTAATGGTGTTGATGGTAGGGAAAGAAATGGGAAAGTTTACATTACACTTGAACAACTTAAGGATATGATTGATGGTGAAGGAGGTGAAAATGTTAAGTCAAAGGTGAGGGTACTACTGACAGATCTTCAAGAGTCTGGGTATACATGGGACAAGCTTGGTGAGCCTGAATGGCTACAAAATGAAGCTAAGAAGGAAATTCCTGAAGGGCAACAAAATGAAGCTGAGAATGTAATTCCTGAAGGCCAACAAAATGAAGCTGAGAAGGTAATTCCAAAGGTTGTTGAGACTGAAGGACTAGAAAATATTGATGTTGAGAAAGAGTCAAGGGATGAAATGGAGGCTGAATTTTCCAGTGTAAGAGGGATGATGTAAGATGAAGCTGACAAGGATTTTCATGAGTAGGGTAAAACAGTTGACAAAGATTTTGATAAAAATGACATAGTTGAGAATATTGATTGGGATGACTTGAAAAGTATAGATGGGAGTTCTGATGAAGATGATGATAGACCGAAAAAAAAGGGTGAGAAAGAGAAAAGCAACTCAAATGGAAGAAGGTGGGGAAATAAATGAAAGAGAAGACATGGGAGAGAGGATTGGTAGAGATAATCCTCCAGCATTTGTTGTTGGGCAGATGTTCAAAGGTCCAAAATGCATCAAAGATGCAATAAAACAGTGTGCCATAAAAAATAGGAGGGAGATTAAGTTTCTTTGTAATGACCAGAGAAGGGTAAGGGAAATATGTAAAGGGAATCCAAACTGCCCATGGATAGTATATGGCTCTGTAAACAAGAAGAAAGAATCATGGCAAATAAAGACTTACACCAATTTACACAGATGAAACACAACACATGAAAATAGATTTGCAACAGCAACCTGGTTGGCAAAGTAGTATGTTGAGACTGTTAGAGCCATTTCCAATTTGTCTTTGAGTGCTTTAACTGCCCATGTAATGACAGATCATCAAATTGAGGTGTCTAGGTTTAAGGCATTCAGAGCAAAGAAAAAAGCAGAGCAGTTGTTACATGGTACTTTTAAGGCACAATATATGATGTTAAGGGATTATTGCAAAGAACTACTGACCAAAATGCCAGGATCTACAGTTAAAATTGATCTTGAAGAACCAACATCAGACATAGATGGAAGGATATTCAGAAGGGTTTACATTTGCTTAGAGCCACTAAAGTTAGGTTTTGGTGCAGGGTGTAGAAAACTGATTGGTCTGGATGGTGCATTCATCAAGGGTCCATACCCTGGTCAATTGCTTATAGCTGTTGGTATTGATTCCAACAATGGTATGTACCCTGTGGCCTATGCAGTAGTGGAAGTGGAAAATTTTGATTCTTGGAAATGGTTTCTGGAGCTTTTGTCTGATGATCTCAACATTAACAATGAATTCAATTGGACTATTATATCAGACGAGCAAAAGGTAATTCCCTTCTTTTATTTTTTACTGGATTCAAAGTCATTTCCATTTTGTTATTGCTGTTTTAATTCCCTTCTTTTATTTTTTACTGCATTTAAAGTCATTTCCATTTTGTTATTTCTGTTTTAATTAACTCATGTTTTGTAGGGTCTTGTGCCAGCGGTACAAGAGGTGATACCCAATGTGGAACACAGATTTTGTGTGTTCCACATGTATAAGAATTACAAAAAGCAATTCAAGGGAGAGAGAATGAAGGAATTTCTTTTAACTGCTGCAACATCATACAATGTTAGGAGATTTGCCCATGTAATGGAAGATTTCCAGAGCAAATCTAAAGATGCATTTAATTGGGTAGTAACTCATCCACCAGAACATTGGTCTAGAGCACATTTCAGAACTGATAGTAAGAGTGATGTACTGTACAACAATCTATGTGAGTGTTTGAATGGGAAGCTAGTATCAGTTAGGGATAAACCTTTGATAACTTTACTTGAAGGAATTAGGAATTACCTGATGAAACGGATAATGGAAGTGAGGAAAAGAATTGATAAGTGTAGTGGTCCATTATGTCCTAAGATACAATCAATGTTTGAGAAAATCAAGGATGATGCATCACTGTTTATATGCAATTGGAATGGGATGGTAAGTATCAGCTAACAGGTCCTTTTGGTGAGCAGTGTCATTGTGATTTGAAGGCTTTCACATGTAGTTGTAGGAGGTGGGATCTCACAGGCATACCATGCAAACATGCAGTGGCTGCAATTTTCAAAATAGGTAAGAATGGAGGGAATGGAGTTCTAGAAGATTGGGTGAACAAAGCTTATAAGCTGGACACTTGGAAAGCCATATATAGCCACACTGTGAGTCCAATCAATAGACCAAGTATGTGGGAACATCAAGAGCAGCTTGTTCCCATATTGCCTCCATATCACCATGTTCAGCCAGGCAGGCCTAGAAAGAATAGGAGAAAAGACAAGGATGAAAGGCCAAAGTCTTCAAATGCAGAAGCAGGGACTTCAAGCAAAAAACTTAGCAAGAGGGGGGCACCATTCATTGTTCTTTACGTGGAAATGAAGGTCATAACAGTAAAACATGCAAGAGACAAGGTGGATAGAGAAGGCCAACAGTGACTGTAAGTATTTATCATGTTTTGCTTTGTTCTTGTTCTTGATCTTAATGCTAATTTTGACTTGATTTTTTAACTTGTCTATCATGTTTGACAGAGAAAGCTAGGAAGGCCCAGAAAAAAACCAATCCAATCTAATCCTGAACCAGCCACTCACTCTCAACTTGCTAGTCAATCCCAGCCTGTTACTCAACCTGCTAGTCAAGCTGCACAAGGAAGTACAGCAGATGGTGGACAAAGCAGTCAGAATGGAAGAGTTTTGAGGAATGTGAAGATCTTATTCACACTGCCTACCAAGGGGAAGGGGAAGAAGACTGCTAAATTAGCAATGAAAATTGGTTTATTTTGTGGAAAGTTAGTGAATTTTGGGTTGAACAATCTGCTTTTGGTTTGCTTTAACTGTGTTGAACAATGTGATTGGCTTCAATGTCACTTTTGGTAACTGTTGTAACTTTTGAAACATTTTAATGCAGTCAAAGACAAATGAATAGTGTTATAATTGTGTAAGAAATGTAATTTCAGTTGTACTTTGGTAACTTTTGAATGGTATTTGCTGGTATCCATGTCAGTTGTGTGGTCTTTTGATAGTAACTTTGTTTAAGTTACCATTGAACCATGTTACATTGTGTTAAGTATTCTGGTCATTTGACATTGTTTATAGTACAGTGACATGAATGTTACCATTGTACCATCCATTATCACAAGAAAATCAAGGCACTGTAATCAGTCAAGGTAGATCAGTCAAGGTAGATATGAATTATTGAACTTCATTTCATGAACATAGCACCATCCATTAGATTCATCAAATCATTACAACAAAGGGACCAGATTACAGATTGATTAAAACCCTATCCAAATTCCCAAAATCTAATTCTAAACAAGTTTTGCTCTAAATCCCCCTAAATCCCTTTCAAACAACTTTTTCTTCAAAATCCCAACTGTCCCCTTATTTGTTCTTCTTGACCCTTGTCTGACTTCTTGATTTCTTCCATGTAATACCAAACAAGCATGATAAAAAACCATGTGAGTAAAAGCAAGGTCCCAAGCACCAATTCTCTCCAATGTTTCCTTTGTTTTCGAGCATCACTCTCTCTTATGGTGCGAAGGAGGCCTGGGATGACTTCCATAGATCGAGCACACATAGGAGGGTCCACCCACGCAAAGAATCCGCAATTACCCTCCTGTTAGGGTTACGAATTGAAGATTAAATTGAACAATTAATTTCAATTCGTCATTTATGAAAATTAGGGTTTATAGACAAACTTACCATGATGTTCTTGCAAGCCCAGAATCTCCTTCCTGGATTTCTGTTGGTCCATGATGTTCGCAATGCAGCTTTTCTTACACAATCACATAATACATCCATGGCGGTCTTGTTTGTGTTTGATTTTTGCGCATCAATTGTATGGTCAAGGGGGAAAAGTTCTTATAAATAGGCTTATTATCGCCAACAAGATTTCCCGCCGTATTTTGGCGATGGAGGGAAACGCATTGCATTTCCGTTTTTACCCCTCACCAAAATGAAGGTGTTGAAGCGTATGGTTCATTAAACGGTTGAATATGAACGGCGTGAGCCAAAATGACCACAATTGCACAAAATGGCCATTTGAGGTACTTAACGTGCAACAAAAATGACAATAGGTACCAAACATGCACAAAGTGACTATTTGAGGTAATTTTTTTTTTGCATTTTTACCTAAATATTATACTTGAGAATTTGCCATTTGCCATTTTCCAATTATTTAGATTTTAGAGTAGAGTGAGAATAATTTACTCATATAATAGTAATTACCTTTATTACTTAAAAATAAATTATGTTTTCATAGGATTTTATAATAATGATTTAATGTTAACGATATTAAAAAAAATCTTATCTTGTGGATATAAATTAAGAATTCAAACTATGAATATCTTTTTGAAATGAATAAAATACGTAACGGTTTTGGACTCATAAGAAATAGGGTAACTTGGCGTGGTTCTTATTTGAGCCCGCACTCACCTCAATCAAGTAGAATGGGCAATAAATAAAGTGTTAATGACAATTTAGAGCCTGAACTCCAGGGGGTGCGTCTAAAAGGGGCCTGGGGTTTTTTTTCCCGCTAGATCAGGGCTCAATATCTAAATTTTTCGGCAGTTAAGGGCTTTTTGATGGAAATCGTTAGAAAAGTCAGTTAAGTGCCATGTGCATGGCACGTGATCGACTAAATGGATGGATTTGTAATTTATATATGCAAACTAGGGTTCTAATGCACATTGTGAAACTAAAGGGGCTAAAATAATAATGGGCTTAAACCCATACAGACGATTTCTCTCTCTCTCTCTCTCCTTTCTCTCTCTAATCCTCACCGGTAACCGGCGAAACCTACTTCTTCTCCGGCGAAGTCTTCCTACCTCCGGCGGACCTACTTCTTCTCCGTCGAAGTCTCTTGGAGGGAGAGAGACTCAAGATCTGGTTTGATCGTGCCCCAAAACAGTTCCCCTACCACCTCCGGCCTCCTCTTCCCTCAGATCCACTTCACACCTCCGGCCACCATCTCCCTTTCCCCACCTCTGGCCATCCCTCCACTCCAAACCGCCGACCAGCCCTCCCCTCCCTCCACTACGATTCGTCCAACAAATAACATTCCAACAAATAACATTCCGACCAAACCGCCGGCCAGACCTCAACGCCATTGCAGCTGCCCGGAGGTGGGGAAGGAAGTGTGGTTGGAGGTGAGATGTGAAAGTAGAGAGATGGAGTGGAGGGGTTTTGTTCTAGGGTTCGTCGGAGGTCGATGAGGGGCTCGGAGATGTTTGCCGGAGGTGTGGATGGGGGTTGTCGGACGTGGGGTAGAGAGAGACTGTAAATGTGTTGTTTGTTAATATAATACTCCCTTCCGGCCCAAAATGAATGTACATTTTTTTTAAATATAGTGTGATCAAATATATTTCTTTTTTTGTTTTTCCATAAAGATGAAATTTGATGGGAATAAATATATACTCCCTCCGTCTCATTTTAAACTTCAAAAAAAAAGTTGGCACAAGAATTAAGATGAGAATCTTTATACTATAAAATATAGATAGTGGGGTAGAGTGTTGTGAGTATAGAAAGTGTGTAGGAGAGAGAAAGTGGGGTAGGGAATAGTTAGTGGATAGTTGTTGTGTGTATGACATGTACGTCCCACTAAATAAAAAAATATAAATAACTTTCTTTTTTGGATTTTGAAGTTTCAAATGGGACACCCAAAAGGGAAATTTTTGAAGTATAAAATGGGACGGAGGGAGTATTTTTTATTTTTTTTTAGTGATAATTACTTTATGTTGTAGTTTTAAATTTGGTGAATGTAAAAAGTAATTTATTATGTTCATAGAATAAAATTTAAATTTATATATAATTTTCTTTATTTTAAATTTATTATTTAGAAAATAATCTAAATCGTTTTATATTTAATATAGCTATTAGATTAATTTGTTTAATAATTTTGATTTTTTTTAATAAATTTATTTTATATATGATAATTACTTATTTTATTATATACTTGATTATTTAGAAAAATGATTATTTTTTTAGAAAAAATATTTATTTCATTTTTAAACCTTTTGAGTTTCAAAAATTTCACTAAAGCCCTTACTAACTAATATCATTACAAATCCATCCATTTAGTCGATCACGTGCCATGCACATGGCACTTAACTGACTTTTCTAACGATTTCCATCAATAAGCCCTTAACTGCCGAAAAATTTAGATATTGAGCCCTGATCTAGCGGGAAAAAAACCCAGGCCCCTTTTAGACGCACCCCCTAGAGTTCAGGCCCTAAATTGTCATTAACCCATAAATAAATAAATTGATGCACATACATTTTTTTTTAACATAGGCTCATGCATCTTTAAATATAAATTAATTTAATTTATAGATTAAATTGATTAATTTTGGAATAGTAATATTACAAAGATATTATGAAATTTAATTTTATAAACAATTTTATAAAAAAAATATATAAATTAGAGTAGGTCTTTTGAAAAACGTGTTTTATTTTATGGAAAGGAAAAAAAGTGTTTTTCAAAGACGCTGGCCCTTACTCTTAGAAACAAGCGGTGACATTTTCGCAAATACTGGTAAGCATCGTAAATACCCAGTGTTAATATTACAAAAAGCCAGTGATTTCAACCTGACGTTTATAAACATGAAACTGACATTTTTCTTAAGTGTTAGTGTTTAAAAGTGCCAACCATTACACTGACACTTTTAAACATTGATACTGGCACTTATTAAAAGTGCCAGTGGTAGTGTCAATAAGTGTCAGTGTACATGGCTGTCACTTTTTTACATTACTAATGGCACTTATGATCAGCGCTAAACAAATTCCCGTTAATTTCAAAATGCCGCCGCGCCATTTTAAAAACACATTATACTCGAACTTTAGGAAAAAAACACGTTATTTTCCAGTTTCTCACTATAAATTATGATAATTAATTAAGAGAATGAGAAATAAGAGTAAATTGAGAATTATAACCTCAAATAGTTACAATTAAGTCATGTGTGGAATATCAAAATGACTTAACTAAATTTTTTTAACAACTTCATCCAAACAAATCCTACTATTAATTAATTTATTTAACTTTGAGACTCTAAATTATTAAAATTGAAACACAATCTCATTTGCATAATCTCCTTAAAAACTAAACCGAAATTTATAATTTTCCATTTTTTTTATAGTGCATTGAGATCTAACATTTTAATTAAAGTTATTAAATTAAATTGACTTATAAAATAGGAAAAACTGCAAATATAGTACCTGAACTATTGGGGTTATTTTGGATTTGGTACCCGGACTCTCATTTTTTGCACCCATCATACCCAAACTCGAATTTTACCGTATTCATCATACCTACCACTAACGACTTCCATTTTTCTCAGTTAACTCCATCATGTGACTACCACGTGATCAATTTTGCAGGGGTAAAATAGGAAACCTACCCTTTCTCCTTCATCACCAACCCAGAAAGAAATCCTCCGACTCAATCCTCCGGCGCTCTTCATCTTCTCAGGCGAACATCACCACCATAGACGGCCTTCTTCTCCATCTTTGATTGTCAGAACTCATTTCACCACCATTACCATAGCCGATTGCTAGTAACGATGACCTAGGCGCTGGCAGTAACAAGCAATAGGGCGAGAAATTTCAATCAAAACACCCCAAATCGAAACAAAATCAAAATTCGTCACCTCCCAAAATCGGACAAGAAAAAGTGAAATTCCCGCTTCGTTAACCGTTGGATCGTCTTCAAACTTCTGGGGTATGTTCGCATCACTTAGGCGTACATTCTGACCGTTGGGATCGGAAAAATAGTCACCGGTGCAGGAGATATGGTCGTCGGAAAATTTCTGGCGAAAAATCCCCCTAAAATCGCCTTCTCTCTCCAAAAATTTGGTTTCCACAAAACCACCCCAAAAAAATCCAAAATAAAAACTAAATTTCTGAAATTAAACACCAAATTGATTTTCAAGATAATGATAGAAATATGGGTTCATAGCCCAACAAACGCATGCAAATCTCACCGGCTTTCCCAAAATTCTCGCCACGGTCAACCTGCTTCTCGTCTCACCACTCAAACGTCCAAAACCAGCTCAAAGCAACCAGATCTAAAAAATTTGGTTTCAGTTTGATTTGGATTTTAAAAATTTTGGTTTCAGTGGTCGTTGATCTTTAACCCAGAAATGGGGAGAAGCCGGGAAGAGATAGAGAGATGAGGGAGGAAGGAGATGAGGGAGGGGAGGGGTGGTCTTCCTATTTTACCCCTGCAAAATTGATCACATGTATGGCACGTGACTAACTTAACGGAAAAAATGGATGTCGTTAGTGGTTGGTATGACGGATACAGTAAAAATTCGAGTTTGGGTATGACGGGTGCAAAAAATGAGAGTTCAGGTACCAAATCCAAAATAACCCCAATAGTTCAGGTACTATATTTGCAGTTTTTCCTATAAAATAGTACTTCCTCCGTCCCATTTCAAATTGCAAATACTAAGTTGGCACGGGGATTAAGAGAAAAAGTGAAAAAGGTGATGTGTTGTGAGTGTTGATAGTTGAGTGGGAGAGAGAAAGCGTGGTAGAGAATAGTTAGTAGGTTAGTGGATGTGAGTGTGCAATTGGGTTAAAAATTGCCATTTTTGGATTTTGCAATTTTAGTTGGGACACCCTTTTTGGCAACTTTTGCAATTTGAAATGAGACGGAAGGAGTATACGTTGACTCTCTCTTACTATTTGGAAGTGTGGAAGTAATAGGAGTCCAAACCGAACTGAAGTACATACACAAAACAAACTCCTAATTCCCCTAAAACACTTACCAGAGATGGAAAGAAATAGAGATACAGATATATAGAGAGAGAAAGAGAAGAGACGGCGTGATATTGTGGGTTTCAATACCCTAACTCTCATTTTTTTTTCCGTCGCCGATGATCACCACAAAATTGATATTATTATTTTTTATCCTATAATTAGTGGTGTTGTTTCTTGTATTTTGATCATTGGTCCTGGTTTTGTCATGATGACCGACGAGTTCTCATCATCCGGCTTCCCTACACCTTCCGTTGACGGCGCCGGAAATAGCTCCCGTCGACAAACCTTACCGTCCCTTCGGGGCGAGGCTGCTGATTCTGCTTCAACAGTCACTTGGTCTTCGGCTGCACAGACACTACTGACTGGTTCGGCGGCGGCTGATGAGAATCAGGTGGTGGTTGAGAGCTCAGATGGAGGCAATGTAGGTGGCGGTGAGTCTGTGCCGTCATCCGCATCATCATCTAGCAAACCTGTTCCTGATGTATCAATAGCCCCTCCTCAGGTTTGGTTATTGTTCTTGAATTTCATGCTTGAAGATGTAATTCTTTTATATGTTTTCTTTTCTTGTGTTATTTGGACCTGTAATTTCAACTACAAATATAAAAAATGCTAATTTTAACTAATCCGTTAATTGTATCCCTTTTCTTTTATTGTAATGTTCTTGAATTTCATGTTTGAAGATGTAATTTTTATTATATATTTTCTCTTTTCTTTCTTGTGTGTAGGGACCCGTTGTAGTTTCGAATACACAGCAAAAACATGCTAAACCTAATGCTTATTCCAACAATAATTATAACCATGGGCACTTTAATTGGCAGAAACCAACAGTTGGTGGTGGATCTATTGGTTTTATGCGGCCACCACCACCACCGCCACTTCCTCCGCCGTTTCCTATGTTTGAGATCCCTTATCCGAGGCCAGTGAGTAATCAGTTTTCGTATCGGAACCATTCACGTAGGGTAGACATGATCAGGATCGGGACTGGAATGGTCCTCGAGATCAGATGGTTCCCCCTCCCCCGCATGCTCCGAGGGGATTTTTTGCACTTGCACCGCAGCCATTTGGGAATCCTATGGGTTTTGGTATGTTTTGTTTTTCAATCAATATTTTCTTTATTCAGTCAATATTTTTATTGTGCGGTGATCTCTGATGCTCGGACTCTTTCATTTGCCCCGCCCCTACCCGTGTCGGACACTCGTATTTTAGTCTTGTCGAGACGAGTCCGGCGAGGTTAACCAAAGAGTCCGAGCACCTTATGTGGTGATAATAGAAGTAAATGGTTTTGTCAATCTCCAGGTATGCCGCCATATCTATATGTTCCACCACAACCAATGTTCCCTGTTATGGACGGTCCTCCTCTGACTACTCTGATTCTCAATCAGATTGACTATTATTTCAGGTTATGTGGCTTATTTCCTTCTATGCCTCTTTAAGTTGTTTTTCATTAATTTTGTACTCTTTAAGTTGTTTTTCATTAAATGCCTCTTAAAAGTATTTTGTTTGTGAAACTTTTTTTTCATTAATTTTGTGCTTTAAGTTGTTTTTCATTAATTTTGTAATTTATGTGGCTTATTTTCTTCAATGCCTCTTAAAAGTATTTTGTTTGTGAAACTTTTTTTTTCATTAATTTTGTGCTTATTTCAGTGAGACTAATTTGGTGACAGACAAATTCTTAAAGGAAAACATGGACCGTGAGGGTTGGGTGCCTATCAGTTTAATAGCCGGCTTTCCTCGGGTATGTAATACGGAGTATACCTTTTTTGCTGGAGCATACCAATTAATTTTCAATTAATTTTCATACTTGGTGTATGAGATGCTGATGGCCATACTTAATATTGAAGTGAATGCAGTGTCAATATTTTGAAGGTTTTACATATGAAAATTTGTCATAAGCTTAAAATCTATTTGTAAAGTTTGAGAACTCGCTTGAAGTAATGCAAAAAACGGTTGTGATATCAAGTGTTCGAATCAGAATTGTTATATGAAGCATATTTAAACCTGAATATAGTATATAGAAACGCAGTAAAGAGCTTTGAATTTTGTCTATGTTGCTTCTCTGGATTTTACTGTGTCAAGGCTCTTCATAAGTCACGTTTAAGTTCTTATAATTAGCATGCCTTTTGTTAATTATACTACTGCTTTAGCTCATAACGGTTGGCAGCCACCATTTGTCCTCCGGGGACGTAAAATCCACTTAAATTTTGTGCAAGAGTTGCCGACGTTCCATCATTAGTAATGTAATCATTTGTGTTTACTTATTCGTTATTCCTCAAAGCTTATTATTGCATTTTTCTTGACATGAGATTTTCATTCAGCTGACAATAAACAGATAATTACTATTCATGAATGGGTCCATTGCATGTGTGTGTAAGATGTACTTATTGACTATTTGTTTTATAAAATGTTTAATCTTTTTATTATGGAGATGAATATCGAAGGAAATACCGAAGTGCTTCAATGTGAAGCAGTTATTCCTTTCTGTGCTTTTTCCTTTTTAATTGCAAAGTAATTCTCTGCACGGATCCTTCATTGAACAAGTTAGATTTCCGTTCCTTTGCTGAAATCCCACAAAGTTGGGAGTATAGGGTGAGTCCTTTGAAGCAATGAATGGTTGTGATGTGAGCTTGACATGATATGGATTTTCTATAGAACAATAAATTACTCCCTCTGTCCCTTAAATGAATATTTGTCCTAAAATGAATGTTTTTTTTTTTGAAAAAAACTGTGTCCCTAAATGTATTTTTACCATATTTTTTCCCTAGTCTCTTTATATTATAGATGCAAAACCAAATGTTTGGAAAGATGTTACTACCTCTGTTCCTAAATGAATGTCCAAAAAAATTCATTTCAGGACGGAGGGAGTACAAGAATATATATGAATCTTTGCTACTAAATTGTATAAAAACTAGAGATTTTTAGAATGTCCCTTAAAAATGAAATTTACATTCATTTAGGGACAGAATTTGAGATAACTTACTAGAATAGCCAAGTAATTAGAGTGCATTGTGACATCGACTTGCCTTTTACTGATGTGAATAAGGATGACGAAATCGGTGGTGCTGCTGCTTTCTTTCTATAGATGCAGTACCGTAAGATCTTCCTGACTTATTGCTTGTCATTTGGCATCGCTTTTTGTTTTGAGATCTATTTATGTATTTCATCTTAGAACTATTGATACGGTTAGTCACTGAAAGTATAGGTTTAAAATATGTTATTTTTTCAGATGGACCGTTTGACAAAAAAATTTCATTTAAACAAAGAAGGACACATGAACAAGCTGATTTTGAATTCCTTACGGAATTCAAAAGTAGTGGAAGTACAGGTACGTTTTACTCTTCTTCCCAATATAAAGAGTCAGTCAAATTTCATGCTTAAGCTTCAAATATTTATTACTCCCTCCGTCCCAGAGTAAGAGTCCTACTTTCCATTTTGGTACGTCCCAGAGTAAGAGTCCTATTCCTAAAATGGCAAAGAATCTTTACTATTCACCCCACTCATTCTCTCTCCTATTTTACTTTTATACTCACAACACCAATCAATTCACTATTCTCTCCCACTCATTCTCTCTCCTACTTACTTTTACACTCACAACATTTACATCACTTCCAATATTTAATAATAAGCGTGCAAATGAGGGGTAGGACTCTTACTCCGGGACGGAGGGAGTATCTTCTATGATGCTACTTTTACCTGTCACAGAAGAGACAGAGAATTCAATTTAATATTGCACTATAAGAACTCATAAGATAAACAGTTGAATAGTTTGAACAATAAAGATAACATGTTATGGTGATACACGATATAAATTCCTTTTTCATAATGTGTTATAATGTTCCTTGATAAATAAAATTACGTCGCTGTTATAAATTTAAAGATAAAACTTCCCCTATGTGTATTATTTATCGTGGAGATAGCAGAAGTGGCTTAAGCATTCCCTCCTTTCTAGGTAATTTTTCTATTTCTACACACATATTTCCTCTTTTACACATTACTTCTCTGGTTATTTAGATTTTATTATTTGAATATAGTTTAATTATATGCCACTGTTAGCTTGGGACCAATAGATTTATTTGTTAGGGCTGTGGCTGTGCAGATAAATGGAATAAAGTCGATCGGGAAATGAGCATTTCACTTTGTTTTCACTTTGTCTAGATTAAGTCGGAAAATGAGTATTTCACCTTTGCTCCTTGCTTGCTTTTGCAGGGTGACAAATTAAGACCCCGTAAGAACTGGGAGAGATGGGTCGCCACCTCAGCAAATGGGGCCAGACAAGGAGGACCGTCTAATAACTCACCAGTGATTGAAGACGCTACGACCAAGCCCAATACTATGGTTGGTTTGTCGGATGGAAGTCCGTCTTCTGAAACTGTTGGTTTGTTGGATGGAAGTCCGTCTTCTGAAACTGTTACTTTGTCGGATGGAAGTCCGTCTTCTGAAACTGTTGGTTTGTCGGATGGAAGTCCGTCTTGTGAAACTGTTGCTTTGTCGGATGCAAGTCCGTCTTCTAAAACTGTTGGTTTGTCGGATGCAAGTTCGTCTTCTGAACAGCAGGAATCAACTACTGCTACATCGAAGCTTGCTGAAGATAATTGCAATGGAAATCGGAAGAAAGTTTAGAGTTAGCCCGGATTTTTGCAGTTATTAGAACAGTAAGGTATATTTTCTATTACTTTTGGTGGTTGTGTAGCATGGAGCATAGTTTTGTGTTTTGAGGTGGTTTCTCTTTTGGAAATTTTGTGTAGGATTGATTCTCTTAATTAATTAATTTATTTATTTTTCATTTTCTTTGTCAGGTTTCTGTCAAATTCTCTGTTGCCCCTCCACCCTTGTATATAAAATTTAAAATTATTTTGCATGTTGTATACTCCCTTCGTCCCATTTCAAATTGCAAAACTTGCCAAAAAGGGTGTCCCAACTAAAATTGCAAAATCCAAAAATGACAAGTTTTAACCTACTTGCACACTCACATCCATTAACCCACTAACTATTTTCTACCCCACTTTCTCTCTCCCACTCAACTATCAACACTCACAACACATCACCTTTTTCACTTTTTCCCTTAATCCCCGTGCCAACCTAGTTTTTGCAATTTGAAATGGAACGGAGGGAGTATAAAATTTAAAATTATTTTGCATGTTAAGTGAGGTAACTGTGTCCGCCCCTCCATTATAAATGGGATTTCGAACCGCTCCACCGAGCGGTCAGATCCACCTGAATTTTGTGTTCGACGGATGAGATGTGTTCGAGCTCGGTAGGACAAACAAAAAAAATTGAAATCATCTTATAAATGAAAGTTATTTTGCAGATGAGGTAAGTAATTGAGTTCATTCGGTGGTTGTGATCAAACCTGCTGGGCGATCCTATGGAAGGCTGGGACCAGTCTTGAAACTGCATCTGTTATATTCTCTCTCCCTCTGTCTTTAAATGATTGTTCATTTTTAGAAATTTTTTGTCTCAAAATAAATATTCATTTTGATCATAACTTTTGTCCTTAAATGTTTTTTTTTTTTCAAAAAAATTTGTCTCTTTCTACTTGCAAAAACTAAAGGTTTGTAAAGAGGATTACAAGATTATATATGAATTTTGCCACCAAATTGTACAAAACTTATGTCCCTTAAAATGAAATTTGCAAGGTTGACACTCATTTAGGGACAGATGTAGTATAAATTATAAAATACTTGTTCCAAAAAGGTTAGTCCTACTTTTTTCGTTATTATTACGAATGAGTTTTTACCAATAATAAAGGCTACTCTAATTATTCTAATGAAAACTTATACTGTAATTTATTATTGATATATTGTTTTAAATAATATCAATATCAATTTTGAGAGTTCCATTATTATTTTTATTCGCAATAATAATGAAAAAAAAAAAAAACTAACTTTTTGATACAAATGAGTAATATAATAAGTCGGTGGTGGGATTGGTAGCGACCTAATGTCCATAGAGAGAGGAAAACAGATGGAGGTAGGGGTTGGGGTGGACTGGATTTTGATTTAGGATTTTAAAATTTGGGGGTAGGTTCTGTAGGGAGATCTTTCCCCCTCAATGCGTATTGTCTCGTAGTACTCCATTCATTCCACTGTATTTGAAATTTATTTTCATTTTCCGTTTCAGCTTATTTGAGACTCAAGTGGACATCTTTTTATAATTTTATATCCAATTTACCCTACCACTCATTCTATTTATTCAACCAACACTACTATTTTTCCTACGCATTTCATTTTTCTACTACACATAAACTATTTTTCATTAATTCTTGTGTCCACCTCTTGGGTCTCAAGTGAGGTGGGACGCAGACCCGTCTCAATAATTATAGGGGCCTTGTGCCAAATATGAATATGGAGCCTTAATATTAAAAAAAACATTATACCATATATGTACTTCTTCCTCAGTCCCATAATAACCTATGTTTGACTTTTTAGTCAACTAAATAAATTTAAACAATTTAATTATATTATATACGTGATTTTTTTTTTTAAAAAAAAATATTTGATTAACTATTAAAATTACTACCATTAATAATTTTTTCCAATTTCATGAAAATAAATAACTTTGAGTAAATTGGAATTCAAAATAAAATTATATTGACAAAAAAATCCTCCACTTATTATGAAACTGATGGAGTATAATATAATATAGTATAAGTATTTTATACATAAGTTGTTAGAAATATTACACCGAATATCGAATAAGAAACAGAAATTACAGAGATTACAAAATACAGAAAGCTGAAAAGAAAATTGTTGGGTTTGTCCGAGTTGTGTAAACCAACACTAAATTCGTCCCCTCACCGGTGTTGTGCTTGAGGATACGTTGGACGCCTGTCTCCCAGGATACAACGGACGGACCGGACAACGGCTGCACAATAGTGTCTCCGGCGAACTTCAAAGTGCCCGGAAAAAGTCACCACGAAAAACCAAGAGGGCCAAAGAAAACGCTGAAGCAAGGGGTGAGAGATTGTTGAATTGTGTGTTTAAAATGGCTGTACCAAACACCATTTTATACTGCCCAAAAGATCCGAATTAATCACACAACTAACCCTGTAATCAATAGAATTAATCACAAATTAATTCAACAATGAATGGCTTTAAATTCGACTGTTACAGAATATGTTTTTGATCCCAGCCGAATTCAAAAAGATATGTTGGGACGGAAAATAATCAAAAACAAAGCTTGTCATGCCTAGGCCATTTTGGAGCTACATTCGTGTCCGCAGGTCGCGCACACATAAGTCCGGCGGTCCAAGGCATAAATCGACAAATTTCCACCCCCCCTGCGCACCCGGGCGCGAGAGAGAGCCTCTAGTCTACACAATCTTAACCCATACAAATGGTCAATTGTATTTAAACTAGCTCACATTTTTATTCTAAACCAATGTGGGACAAGTTCACTTGACTTTACCCACAAATGGTCTTAGAACATTATTTCCCTCTTTATCCCATTTGGGATACCCTTTTACAAGGAAGGATCCTAGGGAATTTTCCCTTCCCTTTCCATGTGGGATAGTTACCCAATCCCAACTTACCCATTCATTTTGAGCATTTCAACTTCTACCTTCCACTACATAAATTGGACACACCAATTTATTCCTAGTATGTATGTAGAAGTCATTAATTTAATCAACAAATGATTTTTATTTAAGAAACGCGCGCAATTTCTTAAATTTACTTCACTTATTTTACACATTTTTCCAACATAAGTAACTATAGACATTCATTTGGTGTGTCGTAAAGCCAATAGTTTGGCGGATTGTTTTTCTAGGGCGGCATTTGTCAATGTAAGCCTCACAACTTGGGTTGAGCTACCGTTCGGATAGCCATCTCCTTTCTATGTGTGATTGTCAATAAAGTTGTTGTTTCCTTAAAAAAAAAAAAAAAATAAAATAAAATAAAAAACTATAGACATTCGAATCAAGGTGGACAAATTAGACTAACCCAAATCAGATCAAAAGTGTACAACACACAAATTATACATGATGAAAAACAGACACACATAAACTTGGAAACTTACCAGAAGACATAAGCATCCCGTTTTGACAGAGAATAGGAGCCAAAGTAGGAGCCGGAGGTGACAGAGAAACCATTAGTTTCAGCCAGTGTTCTAAAAAACGCTAGGCGGCGGAGCAACGCCAAGCGCCTAGAGCGCCTAGGCGGGACGGAGGCGGGGCCTAGGTGGAGCCGAGAAATTAGCACATTTTTAATATTTTTTTATAAATATATATGTAGTTATTCAAACTATAGTAATTTTAATGTGAGGAAATCTTAGTAATATTAATATATTTTTGTTATAAAATCAAGATAATCGACTACTTTAACTAACTTTTTTTGGAACAATTTTTACTAACTTTTTAAAATGTGTAAAGCTACGTTTTTTTGCTTACATTTATGGCCAGATCGGAGTAGTATATTGATAAAATATTAACAAATCTTTTTTTCACTGATTCAGCCTAAACCCGCCTAAGCCCGCCTAAACCCGCCTAGGCCCACCTAATTCCGCCTAGGCCCGCCTAAATCCGCCTAGCCCGCCTAGCCTCCAAGCCCGCCTAAACCCGCCTAGCCCCGCCTAATCCCGCCTAGCCCCGCCTAATCTCGTCTAGCCGCATAATCCGCCTAGATCCGCCTAGCTCCGCCTAGCCCGCCTAGCGTCTAATTTGGCCGATTTGACAAAAGTCGCGGCAGACCACCCCCGACTAGCGCCTAGACGGCCTAGGCGCCCGTCTTTTAGAACACTGGTTTCAGCCGTTCACATTTTTTTTACTCTGCCGTAATTCCAGACATTCTAGAATCCTTTTTTTTTAACTCGTTATTTGCTGTTTGATTTTCAATGCGTGATTTCCGAGCTACTCCCTCCGTCCCGGACTAAGGTTCTTAGTTTGACTTTACACGAATATTAAGAAAAAGTAATTGTTGTGAGTATTAAAAAGTAAGTAAGAGAGAGTAGGAGAGATAAAGTGGATAGAGAGTTTTTGTTGTGAGAATGATAAGTGGGTCCCATGGTCCATTTTAAGTAATAAAGCAACTAAGAACATTAGTTTGGGACAAACTAAAAAGAAAGTAAGAACCTTAGTCTGTGACAGAGGGAGTATAATTTTGGGTTTTTTTTTTTTTTTTTTTTTGAACTCGTGTGTTGTCGTTTCCCGTAGGATGGCTAATCCGGACCGGAACCGTCGAACCGGCCCGAAACCGGAATCGAAAAAACCGTAACCGCCATGAACCGCCACGAAAACCGGAACCGTGGGAACCGGAACCGTTTTAGATAAGGGCCGGTTAAGGTTCAACCCCCAAAAAACCGTGAACCGACGGTTCCGAACCGCCCAACCAAACAGTGAACCGGAACCGTCTGAACCGTCAGTAAAACCGTTAAAAACCATCAAAATCATTAGATTTCTAACAGTTTCATCAGAATTAACCGTTACTAATGGAAGGTTGACAAGAAAAGTTGTGTTTTGACTGATTTTTAGTCAAATTCAGTGAATGAAAATAATAAAAATTTGGTTGTCCCCTCATTGTAAATTTGCCTTTAATTAATAAAATTTAAAGGGTACCGTCCCTTTTTTCTTTTATATACTATCATTTATTTTATTTTTTTCTATGTTTGTTTTTCAATATAATGTTGATTTAGCTTTTTTTTTTTTAAAAAAATCACTTATGAAATAATTTTTAAGTTGTTTATTCATTATTGTATGATAAAAAAAAATGTACCGCGGAACCGGTGTAACAAAGGGCCGGTTAAGGTTCACATAAAAGCCGAACCGGAACCGCTGGTTCTGAACCGAAACCGGAACCGGCGTTGGCCATCCCTAGTTTCCCGTTCTTACGTTTTACAGTTTCAAGTATGTATGCGTATCTAGTATTGGGCTGAAAGTAGAATTGGGCTGCAAAAATTGTTGGGCCGTATCTATAACTAAAGATAAGTGATAGAAATATGGGGATTTTGGGCCCTCTGCTGATGGGCTGGTTGCACTGGCCCATAGCCGGGCCTGGTGGGAAGGAGCGAGTATGGCCTTAATTTATTTTGTTAAGTAAAAGTTTGTGAAACAATCATGATTTTATGAAATATATCACTAATGTTAATTTTTTATTTTTTTTAAGCAAACAACACATAATTGCATTAATAAAATTCAATTAGACGGCGTTCCACAACTGTCAGAGGCTCGTCCAAAATATAATGATTGCAATTAAGATTTACACATAAAAATCCTAATACATCTCGAGTATTGATGACCAAACCCGAACCAAATCTCCGATAGGTGTCCGTGGGAACTATATCTTGTGATGCACAAGTGCTTCTCCAAACAAAATTTGGACACGGCTCTACATAAGCCTTTAGTAAACCCCGAACGGTAAGAATTTGGCGTTGAAAACACGACAAAGTAATGCACTTGAGTCGGCAGGAAATGCGCAACCAAACATCTCAAACATTGAACCAAGAACAAATATTAACATCATTTTAAGGCTCTCACATCGGAAAGAAGGCAAAGGCTCCCAACAATAGGGAGAAGACAAAGGAATTTTAATATATTGTTAAACATTGTTATTGATGCATCTCTAACAATAACGATAATTGTAAATTATAGAATTTCATTAAAATTGATAAAATAGGGTATAATATAAAATCTATACTATAGTACTCCCTCCGTCTCAAAATAGATGTCGTTTTGGGAGTTAATTTTTGTCTCAAAATCCTTGTCGTTTTACTATTTTCAATGCTATTTTGTTGTTATATACCAACTCTACCCTTATTAATGATAGTGGACTATCTCCTTCACAAGCATTTAATTGTCTAGGTAATTGGATTACTTTAGGGGTATATGAGACTTTTTCACATACATTAATTCCATTTCTTAATATGAGAGAAGTGGTTGAAACGACATCTATTTTGAGACGGATGGAGTATTTTAAAGTTGGTGAAAACAATTCTAGGTATGACACGTAAGCAATAAAATGGTTTATCTTGATTGTGAGGCTTCCATGTAGGATGATTGTTTCATTTCCAAAGTCTTTTGACATTCCGCTACCTATGTAATAATATTAGTTGATCATAATAGGTATGTAACTAGGTACTTTTAATCACTTTTCTCTTTACATAAGTTGTGTAAAGAACATATATAAAGAGAAGAGTATTCTATAAGAACATCTATCTATCTATCTATAACTATATACTAAATCAAAAACCGCTGACATCAGCAATGCCACGTGGCGGCTTCTGGTTAAAAAATTTCCCTCCAAAACCTCTTGCTGATATCATCAATTATTAATTAATCCTTTTAATTAATCTCTATTTAATTAATTTAAAACATTTATTGTATGCATTAATTATTCTCCTACAATTCTCCCTCCTAATTATCTCTTTTAATTATTCAATATAATCAATTAACATAAATAAATAACAATTGCACACATTATAATTAGACATTTTTAATCTTTTAATTATTGACTTTAATCAATTTACATGCCAACATTACATTAATATTCTCCGCTTAAATGTTTTTTTTTTGAAAGAACGCTTAAATGTTGAAGATAATAATTAATAGTAGTATTTCAATTGCATTTAGGGTTAATTATCAGAATAAAATATTGATGTTTGAAAGATATAAAGAGTACTACTATTAGAAACTAAGAGTATGGGTGCACGACATTAATGTGAAGTATCTTGTATCTTGTATCTTATAAGCAATTTATACTTTGACTAACATTTGAACAAAAATAATTATCTTAATAAAAATCTAAAAATAGTTATTTAGTTTATTATTAATCATGATACAATAACAAATTTTAAATTTTTATTAGCATCATTATATCTTCAAATATTTGGTCAAAGTATAAATTGTTTGACCAAGAATCCTAAATCGGGTGGGACGGAGGGAGTATATATTTTTTAAATTGGTTTGACTACTTTTCCATTAATACATGATAATAGTTGTGATATTGAACAAGCAACAAGAAAATTGTTAAAAATGGTTTGGAAATTGAGAATTTGATATTGATTCTTGCTTTAATTTTTTTTTTATAATCTGATTGAAACAATTTAAGAGATTAAAATATTGAGATATAATAAAGATTGATTGAAAAGATACACGATAACAAATTGTAGTTCCTTCAAAAAAACAAAAAGAAATGTAGTTCTTATAAAACGATGAAGATATTATTAATAAATAGCATGTTACTGAAATAAAAATAAATATTTAATACCAAACTTATAAAGTTATATCCTTCAAAAAAGAAAAAAAAAAACACTAATCAAATTATCGGATAAGACTCATTGCATTTAAATTCGGTGCATGAATTACAATAATTACCCCTAATTGAAAAAGAAAACTGATAAAGAATATGAAAGATTATAAGGTCATACATTAGACATTCATTAAGAAATACTTTAAACATTCATACATAACCACCCAAGAATTTGAAAGATATATGAGTATTTATGTTTGAATGAATTTTGTGCATGTCTTTTTAGTTTCTTTTCCTTCAACTCCCTAATTAATAATATAAATACTCTCTCCGTCCCAAAATATTTGTAGTTCTAGGATTTTCACACAAATTAAGAAAAGCAATTAATGCATGTCTAATGGACTAAATTGCCCTTGAAATATTTCAAGTACCAAGACAATTAAATGCTTTTACAATGACAACTATCATCATAAATAAGGGTATATTTGACAAACAATGTCAAAGATGTCTAGATAAAAGCAAAACTACAAATATTTTGGGACAAATTTCAAGCCCTTAAACTACATATATTTTGGGACGGAGGGAGTACTTTTTAATCACTTTTAATAAAAGAATGCATACAATTTTTGCATGGAAATATAAATACTTTTTAATCACATTTAAAATTACTATTAATATTATTAGGTAATTATTAATTAATTATAATAATTACATTATATGTTAATTATTATATTTAACACTACATATACATACATAGACCCGTATGGATTATGAAAGATCATACATTAGACATTCATTAAAAGATACTTTACACATTCATACACAACCACCCAAGAATTTGAAAGATAATATTTATGTTTGAATGAATTTTGTTCATGTCTTTTTAGTTTCCTTTTCTTCAACTCCCTAATTAATGATATAAATACTTTTTAATCACTTTTAATAAAAGAATGCATACAGTCTTTGCATGGAAATATAAATATGAGAAAGAAAATTTGTTTTTGTTGGTGTTGTATTTCTTTTATCTTTGCTTGTGTGATATTTTTGATTGATATTGTTGATGAAAATTTATGAGCTTTATTAATTTTGTCATATTTTTATTTCTTGCAGCTACCCACGTGGAAACTTTTGAAATTGTTGTTGTTCAAAGTTGTAAGATTCATTGCTTTACACGTTGTTTCTTTAAGTTTCTATTTTTGTTTATGTTCTTTTTTTTTAATATTACATACACTTTTGTTGGCTATCACTGATTCTTCTTTATCTATTTGCAAAAACATCTACAATCTTCATTCATTTGTCTTGGTTTTGGACTACAAATTTGAAGTAACAAAAATCTGCCCATGAAGCACTATGAAGGTCTGCTTTGTTTGGCAATAATTATAGTAAAATATATACATGGAAATTTTGAGATTTGTAAACTGAAAACTCTTCTTAACCCATAAAAGTATGTTCCTAGATGTTCACATAATTTTATGCATAATTTACATATTTATTTTCACCCATCTTGCATGACAATAAAATCTGTCAAAATGTGTTTCCATTTAAGGTCTTAAATGTCTCCATGTATTTAATTGATCAAAACTAATTTTCTGAATTTAAAAACTCTGGGTTTCATGTATTTTTATTTTATCTACAACTTTCATGTTTTGAGTTTTTCTATTTGAGTTCGTTTTCATGACTGAATTTTCCAATCTTTTACTGATGTGCTTTATTGGCAGCAACTAATCTAAGACTAACATGTTGTAACTTTATTCATTTGAATATGATTTATATCTCTTAAAATCATATAAAAATCGTGGGCATTCCTCATTGAGTTAATAGGAATTTAAGCTTTTGAATTAGGTCATTTGGTTAAGAAGTAAATTAGATAACAATCGGTAATCAAAATTGGTTCAATAGTTAATTCAAAATATATTTTCAAGGACCATTTTTTTTAGAAAAATAAATAAAGAAGGTCTTCTATAGTGATTGACACTTACTCAAATATTTCACATTTTTTTACTTCTATTTTTTATTTTAGAATTGTTACTATAATAAAATAAAAATTATTTATCAAACTTTCAACTTTCCCGTGCGTAGCACGGGGTTCGCACTAGTATGGCTTAATGTCTATATAAAGGACCAGATGTACCAATTTAGAGTTGACTTTTTAATTATGACAAATTATAGCTTAGATTCCCCGAATTTGTCTATTTAAACACCTTTTGATAGAATTCAAAAAAAAAAAATTAGTTAAGTTATCTTGTGTGATCATGGATGGAGAATAAACAAGAAAAACGAGACCTTTAGATTTACCACTCTAAATTGACATAAATGTAACTTTGGGCTCCAATTAATAAGCACACTTACAAATTAATTACATCAATCTATTTTTTTTAACGATCCATCTAACTTTAATCAAAATTTAACTTATAATTTATGTTTTAAATTAAACCCTAAAATAATAGTATGTAAGCTAGAAAATTTCATACATAAAAATCAACTTATACTCCCTCTGTCTCATACTTATTGCTATCAAATGGGAGTGCACGGGGATTAAGAATATATGTTGGAAAAACAAGTATTGTGAGCGGTATGAAAGAGAAAATTAGCTAGCGGATAGTTGTTGTGAGTGGATATGAGAGAGAAAAGTGAACATTTGGGGTAAGTAGCAATAAGTATGAGACTTCTAAAAAGGGAAATAAGTAGCGATAAGCAGGGCCGGGCCAGGGGGCAGGTGGAAATAAAACAAAATTATCACTAATTCTTTTTTAAAGAAAAAAAAAAGAAAATCAACTGACATATTTTATTAGTTCATTTTAAGCAAAAAAGGCCCCAAGAAAAATACACAAAAGAGGCCTATTTTATTTGAGAAAAAAAAAAAAAGCAACCAAGGACAACTACATATATAACTTTTAGGGACTTCACATTCCCTCATTCATATTATATTTGAGCCCTCATACTTTGTTGCTTCACGTTTTTAATATTTTTGTTATACTCCCATGACCTCATAAAAAGTCTTATTTGACTATTGGAAGAAATGTTGATATATTTTCCTATCGTCATTATTCTTAATAGGAGCACGATTTAAATTCGTAGCAAATGACTATTTAAGTGTTTTTGTGGTTTAATTTAGGAAGTTCACTTATTTTAATAACTCAAAGAAAATTATTTTTTTTCTTGTGACAAATTTAAGTAAAAAATGAAAACATCTTTGTAAGACATAGATATGTATAATCTTCTTTGGAGTAATTTTTTTAGTCCTCATATTCTTATTGTATTATTATATTTTTGATGAACATAATTTAATCTTATCTTTTGCAAGAGTTTTTAAGACTCTTTTATATATTTATTTAATATGTTATTTTGCAAATTTTGGGACGTTATATGTACATTTTTTTCATCATGTTTTTATTGTACATATTTTTTCCTTTTATAATTTTACTGTGTTTTATATATTTTGTTACTATTTTTTATGATAAAAATTTATAAGTTTGATTATAACCTATAATTTATCTGTTATTATGCTAACTTCAATCATTTGATTGTACAATTATTTATACTTAAATACAAACTCAAAGTGCAAGTTAACACAAAAAAATTATTTTGCTAGGAAAAAAACCAGGAGTTTTGAGGGGGAAAAAAAGATTTATAAAAGGCCGTTCATTGTTTCAAAAAAAGAAAGGGCCCTTCATTGGACCTCGCCCAGGGCCACAAAAATCTAGGAACGGCCCTGGCGATAAGTATGGGAGGGAGTAATTTTCTATCTAATTTAAGGATTATGATATAATTTAGCCCTTAATAAAGAACATTGATTCTTATACCTCACACTAAGGGTACAAGCTGTTCAGTTTAGCTCAATTTAGGATAGACATAATTCCACAAGGACCCAAGGCCCAGGTCAAAAATCTATAAAAACCCACCCTATATCATTAAGCCTACCTACCCCCTAAGCCCAGATCAAAATTCCACTAAAACCCAACCTCTTATAGACCCAGTTAAATTTAAATACCAATTATACCCCTAGCCCCTAATAAAACCCTCCTCCTTCCCCCTCTCTCTCCTCATTATTTTCTTTCTTTCCCCTCTCTCTATACACACACAGACGAGCTCTCTTTCTCTCTCTCCTCCGCACCTTCCTCTCTCCGGTCATCTACCTTGTCTCCTGCCGTCTACCTCACCTCCGGTCGTCTCCCTCGCCTCCAGTCATCTCTCATTCTCTCCAAACCCTCCACTCCTCTCATTTACGCACACACTACACGCACACAAACATAAACACGTTCTCTCTCAATGCTTTCTCTCTCTAACTCTCTCTCCCTTCAGCACGCCGGCGACGATCACCGGCAACGGCGGCTGACTACGCTGCCCATTCGTCAAACACACGCATCTCCCTCTCTCCTCGTTTCTTATACGCCCTAGCCCTAATTTGAGATCAAGCGCCGTCAGATCTGTCACAGATCTGGATTTCCGGCACCGGCGACTTCTCTGGCGGTGTTATCACCAGTTTATGGAGTAGTTGCTGCTCAGTCGTTGATACGCGAAGAAGTCACCATTTTCTTTTTTCGACGACGTCGATCTTGTCGGCGCCTTCAGATTTGGACCAGATCTGTTCAGATCCATCCTCCGTTGTTCATCCTTGTTCTCCATTCGTCATCTATCACCGGCGCCTCTCTCTCTCTTTCTCTCTCTCCAGATCTGGTTCAGATCTGTGTTATTTTCTCCCTAAGTTCTTGTCCGATCTGGTTGTTCAAAAATTAGTAAAATGACTGGTTCAACTATGCTTGTGATGATGTAGTTGTTGAGCCCAGCTCAGGTTGAGTTGATTTTGATGAACTCATCTTGAAAGTTGAAAAACTTTACTTCTTGAGTGGCTTATTTACAGCCTCAAGTATTAAAAAAAAATAGGTCTTATAATTAAATTATAAGACAAATATTATGATAATCTATAGGTTTATAATTTAATTATAAGACAAAAGTTATGATAATCTTGGCATTATGGCAGTAATTTTTTTTTAAAAAAAATATGATAATCTATAGGTCTTATAATTAAATTATAAGACTAAAATTAGTCTAATATGAAACTATAAGACTAAATATGTGTCACTTAATAATAAGAGGCGGACAAGTCTTATATGTCAGGTATAAGAGTTTGAATGAGGTGGCGTTTGTTTTTTTTAAGTGTTAAGTCCTGAAATCTGAATGCATATCTGAATTGATAAGAGGCAGCGTCTGAAAGCTGATTTCTGAATTATTCAAACTGTTTGATTATTCGTCTGAATACACATCTGAATTTAGGATTACGACATTGAATGAAGTAGAAAAATGACGTGAATAGTTGTTTATATAGTGTTTTAGTTGGATATCTTTAGAATTATGTGTTTAAGAAAAAATATATATTGAAAAAAATCAATTCAGAGGCAAATCGGACTTCATTTTAAGTCTGAACATTAAGAGGCAATTTAGATGCTTTTAGATCTGAATCTGGAAAAAAAACAAACAGACTTAATGCCTTAAGGTCTGACTCTCTCAGACATTCACCCCATTAAGTGGCTTTGAATGGAAAAACTAACAAGGCCTGAGTTTGATAAGATAATATTAACCTTTTTTTCCCTCAAAATTTTAAAAAAGTGAATATTTTTTATTCTTATATGTTAATTATAAGAGGTGGACATATCTTATGTGTCAGTTATCAGAGATGGCTGTTGTTTGACCGAATATGAAAGTCAACAATAATAAAATTTTATTATTTTAATTTATTTGTGAAAAAAAATGTGAAGAAATGACTTTTATACTTCAATTATAAGAGAAAAATTGGTCTTATACCCTTTTTATAAGAGTTTGACCGAGTTTAACTAACCTTTTTTTTCCTAAAAAAATGTTTGTTTTTTGTTTTTTTTACTTTTATATGTTAATTATAAGAGGTGGGCATGTCTTATATGTCAGTTATAAGAGTTTGACTGCTGTTTGACCGATTTTGAAAATATTTGACCAAATAATATTATTATTATTTTCTAGAAAATGAAAAAGTGAAAATTTTCGACTCTTATATGTTAATTATGTGTAAGTTATAAGAGTTTGACAGCTGTTTAACCGGGTTTGACCAAATTTGACCAAATAATATTTTTTTCCTAAAGAAAGAAAAAGTGAATTTTTTTTACTCTTATATGTTAATTATGTGTTATTTATAAGAGTTTGACTGATGTTTGACCGAGTTTGACCATATTTGACCAAATAATATTTAATTTTTTTCTAAAAAAATGAAAAAATGATTTTTTTTACTCTTATATGTTAATTATTTATCAGTTATAAGAGTTTGACCACATTTGACAAAAAAATATTGTTTTTTTCTAATTAAAAGTTGGAAAGAGTGAAAAAAATGACTCGTATACTCTAATTATAAGAGTAGAACTGGTCGTTTACGTCACTTATGAGAGTTTGACCGGATTTGACAAAAATATTATTTATTTATTTATTAAAAGTTGGAAAAGTGAAAAAAATGACTATTATACTCTATTTATAAGAGTGGCACTGGTCTTATACATCACTTATAAGAGTTTGACCAGATTTGACAAAAAAATATTATTTTTTTTTATAAAAAGTTGGAAAAAAGTGAAAAAAATGACTCTTATACTCTAATTATAAGAGTAAAGCAGGTCTTATACGTTAGTTAAAAGAGTTTGACCGGATTTTACTGAAAAATATATTTTATTTTTTTATTAAAAGTTAGAAAAAGTGAAAAAAATGAGTCTTATGCTCTAATTATAAGAGTAGAACTTGTCTTATATGTCAGTTATGAGAGTTTGACCGGATTTGACCAAAAAATATTATTTATGTTTTTATTAAAACTTGAAAAAAATGAAAAAATAAATGACTCTTTTACTCTAATTACAATAGTGGAACTGGTCTTATACGTCACTTATGGGAGTTTTGACCGGATTTGACAAATTTTTTTTTTTTTTTTTTATTAAATCTTGAAAAAAATGACTTTTATACTCTAATTATAAGAGTGGAACTGGGCTGCGGGATCCGGGCCGGAATGTGGGTCTGATTGGCGAGGTAGGAGTGGGCTGGGATGTAGGCTTGGGAAGTGATGGTATTTTTGCCCTTTAACTAGCTCTGGGTTTATATGGAATTTTCATCTCAGTTTGGGTTCTTATGTGTTTATGATCTGGTTCAGGGGGCCTAAGTGTTGGGATTTTGGCTCAAATTCTGATCCAAATTGGATTGTGAAAATCATGCGTAGAAATTTATTTTCTAATTGGACAAGAAGTGAGAAGATTGTTTCCTAATACAAGTAGGAGAAGAATTTGTGAGTCCTTATGGGTGTAGGACAAGGATTTCTTATTGTACTAGGAAAAAGTTTTATTTGAAGCTTTTATAAAGGGTGCGAGGGCTATTATTTTGTGTGTGCCTTGGTGGTGCCAAGAGGGGCTTCCCTTAAGGGAGAGTGTGAGGAAGAGGGGATTAGTGGGTGTGCCTCCCCTATACAAATAGGCTTCACCAATACAGGTTTTTTTAGAGGGTTCTTTGTGTGTGTATTTTTAAGAATGTTGAGAAAGAGAGATACCTCCATTCTTGTAATACCAATTTGAGAGAGTAGTGAGTCTTTGCGAGTTTCTTGAAGAAAACTCGTCATCTTGTAATTCCATGATATTATAGTGAAAAGTTGATCGGTGTGGACGTAGCCCATTGATGTTGGGGTGAACCACGTTAAATCTTGTGTCTTGTTCTTGTTTTGTTGCGTGTGTTGTTTGGATTCTCTTATTGCGATTTCTCTTGTTGGTGAGCGATCCCAACACTAAGGTCCAAAGCTCCTATCTCTCTTTCTCTCTCGCCTCCCCTAAATCACCTCGATGGTCAGATCTGGCCGGAAAGCTACCGACCTCCATCTTTGCCGGCGAATAGCTTTCTCTCCTCTCTATTTCTCTAGATTTAGCACTCAAAAGCAAAATCTGGTCACATTTTTTTTAAGGTTATGCTTCAAGTTTTAATTCATATTCTGTTCAGGAGGTGCTTGATGCATAGCAATCTACGAGTTTGCGTTCTTGCATCCAGAGCAATTTTCTGGCAACCTCAGCGTCGTCTTGATATACATTTGTAACTTGTAAGTCAACAGCTGAGAAAAAGGGGTCAATCTTTCTGGAAAATAACAATATGTTTGCCAAACCGAAGGAATTTGAGTGACCTGACCACAAGGCACAAAATGCTCTATAGTGGATTCCGTCAGTATCTGCTCTTCTCTGTTCATCTCTCATTTGATGGTATTTTTTTTTCATTTGCAAGAAGGCAACTCGAAAACCTTAAAAGGCAAACCAAAAGTTAAAAGGCAAACCAAACAAGGTAAAATGAGCTGGGAAATGCCAAATTTATACTCTCTCCGTCTTTCGGAATGTTTGATTCATTTTGATTTTTATGGTCAACATAAATTAATTTTGACCGAACATTGATCTTTGATCTAATCATTCTAGTAAACTTTTTAAAAATTGTAATTGACAAATCATTAAATGGTCTATTAATAATAATTTTTAACATTTCATTGGTGATTATATAAGATTGACGCTAATATTTGATCAAAGTTTATTTATGTTGATCATAAAAAAAGTTAAAATATGACAAAATTTCGGGAATATTGGGAATGTGATAATACTTGTGGTATGGTTGTTTGAGTAAACATGGGCTTCGTTTAAGAAAATCTTCATTGGGAATAGCAATGGTTGTTTGAGTAAACATGGGCTTCGTTTAAGAAAACGGTCGTATACGTCAGTTATAAGAGTTTGGCCAGATTTGACCAAAAAATATTATTTATTCTTTTAATAAAAATTGGAAAATATGAAAAAATGACTTTTATACTCGAATTATAAGAGTGGAACTGGTCTTATACGTCAGTTATGAGAGTTTGACCGGATTTGACCAAAAAATATATTTTTTTTATTAAAAGTTGAAAAAAGTGTAAAAAATGACTCTTATACTCTAATTATAAGAGTGGAACTGGTCTTATACGCCAGTTATGAGAGTTTGACCGGATTTGACCAAAAAATATGATTTATTTTTTTATTAAAAGTTGAAAAAAGTGAAAAAAAATAACTCTTATACTCTAATTATAAGAGTGGAACTGGTCTTATATGTCAGTTATGAGAGTTTGACTAGTTTTAACCACAAAATATTATTTATTTTTTATTAAAAGTTGGAAAAAGTAGAAAAAATGAGTTTTATAATCTAATTATAAGAGTGGAACTGGTCTTATACGTCAGTTATGAGAGTTTGACCGGATTTGACCAAAAAATATTATTTATTTTTTTATTAAATGTAGGAAAAAGTGAAAAAATGACTCATATACTCTAATTATAAGAGTGGAACTGGTCTTATACGTCAGTTATGAGAGTTTGACCGGATTTGACCAAAAAATATTATTTATTTTTTTATAAAAAGTTGAAAAAAGTGAAAAAAAAATAACTCTTATACTCTAATTATAAGAGTGGAACTGGTCTTATATAGTTATGAGAGTTTGACCGGTTTTGACCACAAAATATTATTTATTTTTTATTAAAAGTTGGAAAAAGTGGAAAAAATGAGTTTTATAATCTAATTATAAGAGTGGAATTGGTCTTATACGCCAGTTATGAGAGTTTGACCGGATTTGACAAAAAAATATTATTTTTTTTTATTAAAAGTAGGAAAAAGTGAAAAACATGACTCTTATACTCTAATTATAAGAGTGAAACTGGTCTTATACATCAGTTATGAGAGTTTGACCGGATTTGACCAAAAAATATTATTTATTTTTTTATTAAAAGTTGAAAAAAGTGAAAAAAATGACTCTTACACTCTAATTATAAGAGTGGAACTGGTCTTATACGTCAGTTATGAGAGTTTGCCGGTTTTGACCAAAAAATATTATTTATTCTTTTATTAAAAGTTGCAAAAAAGTGGAAAAAATGACTCTTATACTCGAATTATAAGAGTGGAACTGGTCTTATACGTCAGTTATGAGAGTTTGACCGGATTTGACCAAAAAATATTATTTATTTTTTATTAAAAGTAGGAAAAAGTGAAAAAATGACTCTTATACTCTAATTATAAGAGTGGAACTGGTCTTATACGTCAGTTATGAGAGTTTGACCGGATTTGACCAAAAAATATTTTTTTTTTATTAAAAGTTGAAAAAAGTGAAAAAAATGACTCTTATACTCTAATTATAAGAGTGGAACTGGTCTTATACGTCAGTTATGAGAGTTTGACCGGATTTGAATTAAAAATATTAATTTTTTTTTTTTTTTTAAAAGTTGAAAAAAGTGAAAAAAAAAAATAACTCTTATACTCTAATTATAAGAGTGGAACTGGTCTTATATAGTTATGAGAGTTTGGCCGGTTTTGACCACAAAATATTATGTATTTTTTTTAAAAGTTGGAAAAAGTGTAAAAAATGAGTTTTATAATCTAATTATAAGAGTGAAATTGGTCTTATACGTCAGTTATGAGAGTTTGACCGGATTTGACCAAAAAATATGATTTATTTTTTTATTAAAAGTAGGAAAAAAGTGAAAAAAAAATGACTCTTATACTCTAATTATAAGAGTGGAACTGGTCTTATACATCAGTTATGAGAGTTTGACCGGATTAGACCAAAAACTATTTTTTTTTTTTTTATTAAAAGTTGAAAAAAGTGAAAAAAATGACTCTTATACTCTAATTATAAGAGTGGAACTGGTCTTATACGTTAGTTATGAGAGTTTGACCGGTTTTGAGCAAAAAATATTATTTATTCTTTTATTAAAAGTTGAAAAAAGTGGAAAAAATGACTCTTATACTCTAATTATAAGAGTGGAACTGGTCTTATACGTCAGTTATGAGAGTTTGACCGGATTTGACCAAAAAACATTATTTATTTTTTATTAAAAGTAGGAAAAAGTGAAAAAATGACTCTTATACTCTAATTATAAGAGTGGAACTGGTCTTATACGTCAGTTATGAGAGTTTGACCGGATTTGACCAAAAAATATTTTTTTTTATTAAAAGTTGAAAAAAGTGAAAAAAATGACTCTTATACTCTAATTATAAGAGTGAACTGGTCTTATACGTCAGTTATGAGAGTTTGACCGGATTTGACCAAAAAATATTATTTATTTTTTTATTTAAAGTTGAAAAAAGTGAAAAAAAAATAACTCTTATACTCTAATTTTAAGAGTGGAACTGGTCTTATATGTCAGTTATGAGAGTTTGACCAGTTTTGACCACAAAATATTATTTATTTTTTATTAAAAGTTGGAAAAAGTAGAAAAAATGAGTTTTATAATATAATTATAAGAGTGGAACTGGTCTTATACGTCAGTTATGAGAGTTTGATCGGATTTGACCAAAAAATATTATTTATTTTTTATTAAAAGTAGGAAAAAGTGAAAAAAATGACTCCTATACTCTAATTATAAGAGTGAAACTGGTCTTATACGTCAGTTATGAGGGTTTGACCGGATTTGAATTAAAAATATTATTATTTTTTTTATTAAAAGTTGAAAAAAGTGAAAAAAAAATAACTCTTACACTCTAATTATAAGAGTGGAACTGGTCTTATATAGTTATGAGAGTTTGGCCGGTTTTGACCACAAAATATTATGTATTTTTTATTAAAAGTTGGAAAAAGTGTAAAAAATGAGTTTTATAATCTAATTATAAGAGTGAAATTGGTCTTATACGTCAGTTATGAGAGTTTGACCGGATTTGACCAAAAAATATGATTTATTTTTTATTAAAAGTAGGAAAAAGTGAAAAAATTGACTCTTATACTCTAATTATAAGAGTGGAACTGGTCTTATACATCAGTTATGAGAGTTTGACCGGATTTGACCAAAAACTATTTTTTTTTTTATTAAAAGTTGAAAAAAGTGAAAAAAATGACTCTTATACTCTAATTATAAGAGTTGAACTGGTCTTATACGTCAGTTATGAGAGTTTGACCGGTTTTGAGCAAAAAATATTATTTATTTTTTTATTAAAAGTTGAAAAAAGTAGAAAAAATGACTCTTATACTCTAATTATAAGAGTGGAACTGGTCTTATACGTCAGTTATGAGAGTTTGACCGGATTTGACCAAAAAATATTATTAATTTTTTATTAAAAGTAGGAAAAAGTGAAAAAAATTGACTCTTATACTCTAATTATAAGAGTGGAACTGGTCTTATACATCAGTTATGAGAGTTTGACCGGATTTGACCAAAAACTATTTTTTTTTTTTTATTAAAAGTTGAAAAAAGTGAAAAAAATGACTCTTATACTCTAATTATAAGAGTTGAACTGGTCTTATACGTCAGTTATGAGAGTTTGACCGGTTTTGAGCAAAAAATATTATTTATTTTTTTATTAAAAGTTGAAAAAAGTGGAAAAAATGACTCTTATCCTCTAATTATAAGAGTGGAACTGGTCTTATACGTCAGTTATGAGAGTTTGACCGGATTTGACCAAAAAATATTATTAATTTTTTATTAAAAGTAGGAAAAAGTGAAAAAAGTGAAAAAATGACTCTTATACTCTAATTATAAGAGTGGAACTGGTCTTATACGTCAGTTATGAGAGTTTGACCGGATTTGACCAAAAAATATTTTTTATTTATTAAAAGTTGAAAAAAGTGAAAAAAATGACTCTTATACTCTAATTATAAGAGTGAACTGGTCTTATACGTCAGTTATGAGAGTTTGACCGGATTTGACCAAAAAATATTATTTATTTTTTTATTAAAAGTTGAAAAAAGTGAAAAAAAAAAAAATAACTCTTAAACTCTAATTTTAAGAGTGGAACTGGTCTTATAAGTCAGTTATGAGAGTTTGACCAGTTTTGACCACAAAATATTATTTATTTTTTATTAAAAGTTGGAAAAAGTAGAAAAAATGAGTTTTATAATATAATTATAAGAGTGGAACTGGTCTTATACGTCAGTTATGAGAGTTTGATCGGATTTGACCAAAAAATATTTTTTTTTTTTTTTTATTAAAAGTAGGAAAAAGTGAAAAAAATGACTCCTATACTCTAATTATAAGAGTGAAACTGGTCTTATACGTCAGTTATGAGGGTTTGACCGGATTTGAATTAAAAATATTATTATTTTTTTTATTAAAAGTTGAAAAAAGTGAAAAAAAAATAACTCTTATACTCTAATTATAAGAGTGGAACTGGTCTTATATAGTTATGAGAGTTTCGCCGGTTTTGACCACAAAATATTATGTATTTTTTATTAAAAGTTGGAAAAAGTGGAAAAAATGAGTTTTATAATCTAATTATAAGAGTGAAATTGGTCTTATACGTCAGTTATGAGAGTTTGACCGGATTTGACCAAAAAATATGATTTATTTTTTTATTAAAAGTAGGAAAAAGTGAAAAAAAATGACTCTTATACTCTAATTATAAGAGTGAACTGGTCTTATACATCAGTTATGAGAGTTTGGCCGGATTTGACCAAAAAATATTATTTTTTTTTATTAAAAGTTGAAAAAAGTGAAAAAAATGACTCTTATACTCTAATTATAAGAGTGGAACTGATCTTATACGTCAGTTATGAGAGTTTGACCGGTTTTGAGCAAAAAATATTATTTATTTTTTTATTAAAAGTTGAAAAAAGTGGAAAAAATGACTCTTATACTCTAATTATAAGAGTGAATCTGGTCTTATACGTCAGTTATGAGAGTTTGACCAGATTTGATCAAAAATATTATTTATTTTTTATTAAAAGTTGAAAAAAGTGAAAAAAAAATAACTCTTATACTCTAATTATAAGAGTGGAACTTGTCTTATACGTCAGTTATGAGAGTTTGACCGGATTTGACCAAAAAATATTATTTATTTTTTTATTTAAAGTTGGAAAATGTGAAAAAAAAAGAGTCTTATAATCTAATTATAAGAGTAGAACTTGTCTTATACGTTAGTTATGAGAGTTTGACCGGATTTGACAAAAAAATATTTTTTATTTTTTTTATTAAAAGTTGGAAAAAGTGAATTTTTTTTTACTCTTATACTCTAATTATAAGAGTGGAACTGGTTTTATACGTCAGTTATGAGAGTTTGACCGTTTTGACAAAAAAATATTATTATTTTTTTTATTGAAAGTTGAAAATGTGAAAAAATGACTTTTATACTCTAATTATAAGAGTGAAGCTGGTCTTATACGTCACTTATAAGAGTTTGACCGGATTTGACCAAAAAATATTATCTATTTTTTAATTAAAAGTTGGAAAAAGTGAAAAAATGACTCTTATACTCTAATTATAAGAGTAGAACTGGGCTGAGGGTTCTGGGCCAGAATGTGGGCCTTATTGGTGAGGCAGGAGTGGGATGTGGGCTTGGGCAGTGAGGGTATTTTTGTCCTTTAACTAGCTCTGGGTTTATATGGAATTTTCATCTCAGCTTGGGTTTTTATGGGTTTATAATCTGGTTCAGGGGCCTAGGGTCCAAAGCTCTATCATATTTACCACTAGCAAACTGCGGTTTAAATCACGGTCAGACCACTATTTAACTATGGTGATGTGATACCATATTTTATTATCACTTGCATAAAAGGATTGTCTCCTGCTTAGACACATGACCAAGTTTTCATTCATATAATAGTACTCTTTATTGCATGACTAGAATTTACACATATCACATTCTTTCACCATAAGAAAATCATAAGTGATTCAAATAAATCAGGAGGAAAGTACATTCAAGTAGATGCTGATGTAGTGCATGCCATCTATCAACTCAATTTATTTGTACGCAAGAAGGGGTATGGTTAGGAAAGATAGGGTTTCCTAGAAATCAACAGTGGAAAGTTAAGTTAGAATGATTGATGGTTTTTATAAGATGTTCAATCGTTCGACTTATTTGTTTCGCATGACGGTTCAGCTTAGCGGATTGATTTATCAGTTTGAAACCGCGATTCGATTTTAAATGGCTTGACTTGATTCGGTTTAATTTGGTCTAAAGGTGTCAGACCGCAAGACAAACCAAGGTATATGGTTTACCAAAGTTTGAGACCAAGCTGAACCACTCAGATTTGAATGTTGAATTAATCCGCGTGGCTTAGCTTGGTTCGGTTTCAAACCGCGGTTTGAGCCGGACTACCTCACACACAAAGTCTCGACTTAATTTTTATTTTTATTTTGTCTTTTAATTAAACATTTTCCATCAATTTTAATTTTTATATAAAAAAGTTTAGTACACTGCTCCATCTTTTAATAAAAATCTTCTATTGATCTTAATTTTGACAAATTAATTATATCCATCTATTAAACGACTGTTTGATGTTACGAACTTTTCTAACTTACAGATTAATTTAGATTATCGGCTAATTGCACTTTAATTACCTAAGTTTTACACGAACTTGTAATTGGTTATTAAAATTGTGAAAGTTACGATCCGACTCATCAGTTGACTGAACCAAAGCAATTAATCAGGAGTAAATGTAGTTAACCAGTTAAAAAAAAACTAACGAAATGGACATCAATGGTGCGAAACACGTGAGTTTTAAAACTCATGTGTTTTGCACATACTGATGTTTCGTTAGTTTCTTAACTGGCTAATGACGTTTACACCTGATTACTCCGGTTCAGGAAACTGAGGAGTCGGATCGCAACTTTAATTAACAAATTTAATAACCAATTGCAACTTAGTGTAAAACTCGGGTAACTAAACTGTAATTAGCTCTTAGATCATATATTAATCTTAAACTATAACTTGACTTTTGAAAAAAAATAGTGTAATGTCTGAACGTTTTTTGTAACTTCACAACTGTCATTAATGCGTGCATCCTAAATCAAATTCATAGACACTAAATTAACTTGTAGGCTATAAACTCTAAATTATATCCTAACTTATAAATTTCTAAATCCCTATCAATTCATTAACTCGCACGATATCACTCAGTTAGGTTGAACGTGCTTGACTCATGATGACTTAATTGAATAATACTTCATCCGTCCCAGTTTAAGGTTCTTACTTCTCTTTTTGGTATGTCCTAATTTAAGGTTGTTAGTTGCTTTATTCTTTAAATAACAAATGATGAATAGTGTTTTTAATATCTTTGTCCTCATATATTACAAAAAAACCATCACTTACCCATCTACTTTTCACTCATTTGCTTTATGAAGTTTTTACTCAAATTTGCATTGGTTCTTTATTAAACGTTTAAAGTCAAACTAACTAAGAACCTTAAACAGGGACGAAGGGAGTATGAATTATCCCATTAAAAAAAAAAAAAAAAAAACTAAGCCAATAGGATTACATTAATTAAAAAAAAGAAACTGTAATTTCAGAAACTCGATTGACAAACAAAAATTCAAACAGATTTTATTCTAGTGCGTGGAATTGAAGGCGTAAACCAGACAGCTCGAGGAAAAATACTCATAAGAGGCATGTGTTGATTAAAGCATGGAATTTTTTTAATTAAACCGTCTTCAATGTTAAAGATCCCAACGTCATGTCCTTCAACTATTCCATCTTTCCACTCGCAATCATCAGTGAAATAGATACAATTCTTTTTGCATTCTGGAAATTCAATTGTCGAATAACAAACACTCTGATTTGCGCCTAAAAATATCATCTTCTCCCCTATATCCCTTACCTCATTCCACACATTTTTCTCCTCGTCCATTTTGAAAATATTAAATACTTTGGTCTCATAAAAATGAATGTAAATTGGATAATCATCGTCGTCGTCGTCGTCGTCATCATCATGTTCTGCATTATCAGCATCGTGGTGGTCGTAAATATCTACCCATCTAGAGATGAGCAATAGCGCCCCAGTTGTGTCGACAACCACGTACATAGCATGACATATGTTAATATCAGATGGCGGTTGATGAATTATCGTGAATTGTGAATTCTTTACATCAAAAGCACCAACTCTACCGTTACAATTGACAACATAAAACTTGCCTTTGGAGTAAACGACATCATTTTGAGGAGGTTTCAAATCATGTTCAACTTTATTCCACTTGTTGTCACCAATTCTACAAAAGACTAAACGCCTCAACTGGCCACATAATGCCACAGCCATGCAATCTTCTTCTTCCGGGTCATGTGACAAAACAATCTTATGGGTGAAGAATCTTTCAAGGTGCTTAACGCTCATCGTATCAATCTCCCCATAAAAAATATCTCTGTAAACATACTCACGTCCAGTTTCCTCTTTGTTGAAACTTAAAATATCTGGCATTGTTGTTACAGGAGGAAGATCTATGCGTTGTCTACTGAGCGGATTTACCATGAATATGGCGGGACTGACATCTTCCACGAATATCAACCAACCGTGTGATGAACCCACACACTTCTTACCATAAGCCTCTGGAAAATCAAGGTGATGGACCTTATTCTCCATGATACTAAAAGAGCGACGACTTCGCCATTGCGATTGACATGGATGCTTACAATCACCAGGCAAAATCAACCAAGGAAGCTGACGACGACTAAAATTTGGCCCTTCTTGCTTCATAAGAACACTCATCCACTTGCTACACACAACCCCAAGGCGCATAAAATCTTCCAATGTTCTAAGTTTACCAGCAATTAAACGTAACATGTCATTATTCAGATTGAACCAGTCACGAGCCATTCTTAAATCTTAATTATATGTAAAATTAGATCAAGATTTGCTATAGAATTAAGATGTTCATGGCTATTAATTTATAGTTTCACGTAAATTAAGTGTTCCAAACCCTGCATGAATTAGGAGTAGGAACAAGAAAAGTAAGAGTATAATAGTAAAACAAATTTTTGAAGTATCTTCTGTCCTTTTCCAGCAGGAATATGCATCTGCCATTTCCTTTTAAGGGTCGAATACGTGTGTGTTAGTATAACAATTAACAAGCATTAATTGCAACACTTACTTTTAAGTTAAAGGTAATTAGAAGCGAGTTGGCCCAATTGAATTGACACGAGAGATGGTTTTATAACCTACTCCCTCACTCAGTCTCAAAATAAAATATACTCCCTCCGTCTTTTTAGTTTCCGTCGTTTTAGTCTGTTCACTTTTGGTCAACGGAAGTAAGCTTTGACCAAATATTTAATGTCAATCTAATTATCCTAATGAAATTTTAAAAATTGTAATTGATAAATAATTATTTAATTTATCAATAATAATTTTTAAAATTTCATTGGGATTGTTAGATTGACATTAAATGTTTGGTCAAAGTTTACTCTCGTTGACCAAAACCGAACAGACTAAAAAGACAGAGGGAGTATGTCGTTTTGAGAGTTAAATTTTGTTTAAAAATACTTGTCGTTTTTCACTATTTTCAAAGCTTTTTTATTGCTCTATACCAATTATACCCTTAATAATGATAGTGAAATATCTCTCACCTAACCATTTAATTACCTAGATAGTTGAGTTAGTTTAGGGGTATTTGAGACTTCTTCACTTCGCATGCATTAATGATATTTTTAATACGTGTCTAAAAAAACGACATCTATTTTGAGAATTTGAGAAGGAGGACCGTAACTGACCAATAGAATAGGCCCACTACAAATTTTCTTTTGTTAAGGATCCATTTTGTAGCTCAACCCATTTGTAGCGAACGAAAGAAACTCCATGAACGCGAATTGATCCTACGTAAGAAGAAGACGAGGGTTTGAACAAAAGACGAAATCGAAGGCGACACACTACTGTCGAGGTATGCCTGCCTGTGCTTTGTTTTCAGGTCTCATCATATCTGTTTATGTATGAATCGTGTGTATGTGATTGTTTGAATGTCTCATACAAATCAATTTTGATCAAATTTTGATGTATATTGACTTTATTTCAATGTGAACAAATGATAGAAAGATGCAGAATTGTAATTTTGATTGGTGGGGAGTGTTGAAAGGGGTAAATTTAGGGCTGGTGGGTATGCACCTGCAAAGTGTTTGATGAAATGTGTGTGAGAGCCTAGTCTACTTCCTGAGACTGTTTATTCAATGTGACATACTTAGAATTTAGAAAGATACCGAGTTGGACGGACGCTTATTGTTAATTTGCTACATTGGGTCATTGGCAGAAAGCAATAAACTTCTTTTGGAATTTGCATTTTTCAGTGTCTCACTATCTCCGATTGTTGCCGCAATTAGTTGGCTTTATTCATGTTTTCTCTTTTCCAATTCTAGAATAATTATCTTTATTATAGATTTAAATCATCCAATTCTGAATTATGATATCAGAGATGTGGGGATGCAATTATTTTTCTTGTGGGTTCAAAACGTAGGCTCCTTTTGTTTTATTAATAACTTGCAGAAAGTTCTCTCATTGAATTGATCAAGAATTTCATTTAGTCATCGAGTGCTTGGTTTTGGAGTAGATAGTTCGCATCATTATATTGATAGAAGCAAGGTCTAGGAGAAGGTCAAGGGCTCTTTCTTCTTTGGCTACGAGTGGAAGTTCTCCTGTTCTGTGAATGTTGCTAGGAGAGATGTTTTTAATCATAGTGATTATGTTGTATTACGAATCTTGCAAATCAGAGGGTGGGAACTGTTTTCTGCAGTAAGGGGTGGAGGTGGAAACAGGTGAAGTAAGTCCTTTCATGTTCCACTGGGTGAGTGCGATAGATAAATTTGTTCTCAACATGGTTAGTTAAGAAGACGAAAATTATCAAGATCATCAGCAATGATATAGAAGGGGTTAAGAAAGGATATAATATTGTATTCGACAGAGCTGAGTGCTGGAAAGGGATTCATGAGCCAGGACCAACTAGTCTGGACAATGGTTAGTTGATTGTTTTAGACCTTGCAAGCGAATCACTTTGTTGCTGATTGCTAGAACTTCTCCTTAAACGCCCTGTTCACCAAATGGTGACCAAGTGCAGTCTTATCTCTTGGAACAATATACTTGTAGGACATCCATAGGTGAGTACTATCAAACTCGTTTACCATAAATTGCATGAAATGGAAGATTTGGTTTACTGAAATTAACTTCAAATATATAGACGTTACTGTTCCTTAATATGGAACTTGTACGATGCTCTTTTAGCATAGTCTTGATCATACTGCATTTGTCCTAATGTCAATGGACCACGTTAGATACTCTGCGTCATCCGGTATTGCAAATTACCCCTTCCGTCCCAAAATAAATGTCACACTTTCCATTTTGGTCCGTCCCAAAATAAATGTCGCATTTCTCAATTAGGTAAGAGTCTTAGTGCAATTTTACCATTGTACATGTAATGTACAAATAAGTAAAGCACAAGTCTTAAAAACGTTGACAAGTGAACCGTGACATTTATTTTAGCACGGAGGAAGTAAGTCAATAACTTGTTTGTTATTCACTCTTTTTACGTGTATTGATTAGTATGCAATAAATGACCTTATAATATCTTCCCTCTAGACCGATAAACAAAAAATGTCTGGAAAAGCAGTAAAGTCCGTGGCGAAAGCAGTAAGTGATTACCAATATCCTTGGCAGCAAAAGTTAGCAAAATACAAAGACGAGCTTTCAAAGGGTGTATGGGGTTATTGGCACCTTGGGGCATGGCAACCTCTTGGAATCAGTGCACGCCGCCGTGCCCGTCTCCGCAAGGAGGTTCTCCTTGCTGGAGAAGATTGGCCTTATGATCCAGACAGGAAAGAGATGAGAACAAAGCGGAAAGGGCACAAGTGTGACAGGATATCTGCTGAGAAGCGGGCCCATACTGCAGAATTGATGGAGAAAATGCCTCAAATGCTGGCTGATTACAGGAAGAGGAGGTGGGAGTCGAAGATGAATGCAGAGGATGTTGCTGCTAAGAAACAATAGGTTCAATTTCTATCGTTTCTTTTTTTTTCTTTTTTTTTTAAAAAAATTCCGGACTGTGATTTTTGCTTGTTGGATAAATGTTGAAGTGTTGAACTACTGTTCCATCAATGTGATGTTAGCATTTTCTGTTTTCACTTCTGTTTAAATTTCTCAGTTATAATCATATTCTTATGTGGAAGATTGAGGAGGTTCTTTGGTCTATCTTTGTGATGGCCAAATGTTTTATCTTGCATTGTTCATGTTTTTTTTTTTTTTTTTTTTTTTGAAAGAATGGGTGCAATCAATTTACTCAATTGACTTCATGCAAGTCTTTTATTTTGACACAAAGTTAGTGCTGAATCTTGACTTGTGCAGACCAAAGATTGGGGATAACAGATTGATATTAAAACGAAACTTTGAATTAATGCATACATTTGTTTCATTGAACCTAAATTAAATATACTCCCTCCGTCCCACTTTAATCTTCAAAAATTATTATCTTGAGTGTTTCACTTTTAATCTACAAAATATCAAATTGAAAACTTTTATCTTTTAAATAATGAGACTCAGTTGTCGTACTCACTACAACTATTCACTTATTATTCCCTACCCACTTTCTCTCTCTACAGTCACACCACATCACTTTTTTTTTTTCCTCCCATTTTTCTTATTTTTTGTAAATTAAAATGGGATGGAGGGTGTATAGAACGGGCACAATATCGAAATTTTTCGCCCGCTAGTCATATCTGTATACAAGTCTATCTCCATATTAGCTCATAACTATGGTTAGGGGATGTTAATTCTGACATCTAATTCGGGTTTTCTAAAAATTATGATCCTAATCTTTCAAAACGGGTTCGGTTTGAACATATGATTTTTTTATTTTTTTTTTGAAATTATCTCATTCTTATTGCCAAAAAACAACGACAAAAGATTACAAGAAGTGGAAAGAACAGTTTAAGCAATCTAGAAAAAAAAGCAAAATGGAAAATAGAAACATCCCACTAATGAATTAAAGTGAGATAGATGATGTTGAATGATTAACAAAAAGATGAGGACAGGTGTAACTTCACTTACTAATTCAACTTCAGATTTTCAATACCACCACCATTTTTTGCGTATCATATTCTGTACCATTAATCATCTGCTCCCTCCATTTCATAATACATGACGTTTTAGGAGCTATTTTTTGTTCCAAAATACTTGACGTTTTACTATTACTAAGAAATAATTACTCTTGTTTACCTATTATACCCTTATTCATTAATTGTGAACTAGTTCTTGTATAAGCATTTAAATGCCTAGGTAATTGGATACTTTTAGGGACACATGTCTTTTTAATATGTATTAATTGCACTTCTTAATATGTGTGAAGAAGTCTAAAACGACATGTATTATGAAACGGAGGAAGTAATAATTTACGTATTAAATGACTCCATCATCATGATATTAGTTTTATTTAATGAATAATTTAATCATCAATTGTACAAGCCTGTGCGCGCGCGCGCGCTCTCTCTCTCTCTCTAAATGAATGGCCATTTTAAATAAAATTTGTCCTAAAATAACGACTTTTCAAAAAAAAAAAAAAATTATCCCTAAATATTTTTAAAAAAAATTTATACTTGAAAAATTAGAAGTTTAAAAAGTAGATATACAAGATTTTCATACACCTTTATTATCAAAATTTACAAAAAGTTTAGATTTTTAAATTTCTCCAAAATGAAAAATGGGAAGCAGGGAACAAGTCACAAACTGAATCTGAAAATTTGGACTTATCTAATTTCTCATGCTTTGTTTGCTTGACTTGTTTCAAGCCTTAACTTCCGCACCAAAACCATGAATTAATGACTGAAAACATCATTAGTAACTGCTTATTACCTTGCTCATATAACTAAAAATTTCCGTCACAAATATCAAATCAGATCGAACTGTACATTAAACCGAATCAAACCAAACCATTTACACGCCCTCATCATCAGATAACTCAAAATCTCACACATAATAAAAGTGCCTGAAAACATGCTTGTAGTTGTCTAGGTATGATGATGGCCAATTTCAGGCCCCTTTTTTTTTTTTGGTCAAAAAGAACTTAAAAAAAAATGAAGAGTAAGGTCCCCTTCTCTTTCAAATTTCAATCAATCACATGAAACTACTCATTTTAGTACCATCCCCAACATGATTTAAACAGCTAGCAGCAGCCTTCTCCAAAAGCTATATTGGACATCCCCACAGAGCTATCTTTTTTACCAAACATTTTACATCCCCACTATAACCAATGCTCCCTCCGTCCCGAACTAAGGTAGTTAGTTTGCCTTTACACGGAGATTAAGAAAAAGTAAATGTTGTGAGCATGAAAAATAAAGCAGGAGAAAGTAAGAGAAAGAAAGTGGGTAGAAAGTTTTTGTTGTGAGAATGACAAGTGGGTCTCATTGTCCATTTTAGGTAATAAAGCAATTAAGAACGGACAACCCAAAAAGTAAAGTAAGAACCTTAGTCTGGTGAGGGAGTACTTTACACAACAAAGTGTCCTACATTCAAAACTAGTACAGTACAACCATTTACTACATTCAAAGATTGTGTATCAATACTCATGTCTTCCTTGAGAAAGATAAGTTAATCTGTTACCTAAATTTGGGTACACATAATATTCACTTTAGATAGAGAATTAGGCCTTTCTCCACCACCACCACCACCTCCACCTCCACCCCTCACCACCACACTCATCCACTTAATGGGGCTGTGGAGGAGATAAGCAAAAGCGCACTTTCGAGCAATACGAAATAGCCTACATGACAGGTACAAAGTCAACAGGTCAACGGTGCGCATACTTTATAATCCACTGAAGCAAACTTTAAAACAACTGAACATTTGCATACCCTTTATAAAAAGCCACAGACTTGCTGTATTAAACTACTAGAAAAAATCAGCAGGAAAAAAAAGGATGAAAACTTGTGCTGATTTATGTTACTTAATCCCATGTTGTCTTGTTCTCTTGGCATTCATAAGAGATGCAAAGGTAACAGCAGCTCAAGCAGAAAGCAGCAATGGCATCTATATTGTCTACATGGGAGCGGCTGCTGCTCCAAACGATGAGCTTCTTGGCTCTATGCTGACAAGGTACTTTTTCTGTATAAAACACACATAGTAAACTTCATATACAGTATCATACCCCCTCCGTCCCGGAATGATAGTCCCATATGACTTTTGATGATCAACACAAGTGAACTTTAAACAAAGATTAATGGTAATCTAATCATCCTAGTGAAATTGTAAACACTGTTAATGATAGATCAATATTTGGTCAAAGTTTACTTGTGTTAACCATCAAAAGTCATATAGGATTATCTTTCTGTGACGGAGTATAATGAAAATAATTCTAATGCAAATTCAAAACATGCGCTTAGGAAAAAGAATACAGTGGTACACAACTACAAGCATGGGTTCTCGGGATTTGCAGCTCGATTAACAAAAGAGGAAGCACTTACCATTGCTCATAGACCAGGAGTGGTATCTGTGTTTCCGGATCCACTCATTAAGCTTCATACTACACGTTCGTGGGATTTCTTGAAGTATCAGACTGATCTGAAGATCGATGTCAGTCCACGTTCCGAGTCCACTGGTTCAACTTTTGACACCATTGTTGGCATATTGGATACAGGTAATATGATTTTCTGTCATCTAGAAAAAAAAAAGATAAAAGAAATTAACAGTCGAATGATAACTGAAATTGGAGTGCAGGTATTTGGCCAGAGTCGGACAGTTTTAATGACAAGGATATGGGCCCGATTCCATCAAGATGGAAAGGAAAATGTATGGAGGGATTCGATTTCACTTCTACAAGTTGTAACAGGTAACCTAAGATGTATGACATGAGGTTAACCAAATCTGATACTTCCTCCGTCCCAAAAAGATAGTCCCACTTTGACTTTTATGGTCAACTCAATTGAATTTCGACCATTATTTAATGAAAATCGAATTATCCCCATGCATATCCAAATATTGTTATTGTTTCACCGTTAGGACTACTATCGATAACAATTTTAAGAACTGCATAGAGACAATTGTATTTTCATTAATTATTGGTCAAAGTTTAATTGAGTTGACCCTAAAAGTCAAAGTGAGACTATCTTTCCGCGCCGGAGGGAGTGTTTTACTCACTCGGGTATCACAGTTTTTATAATGAAAGCTCGTGTGGTGGCATAGGAAATTGATTGGAGCACGGTATTACAATGACCCCGGAACGGAAACAAGCAAAAACAACTCACCACGAGACACGAATGGGCATGGGACACACGTTGCTTCCACCATAGCAGGGAGTGCAGTCAGTGGTGCATCATATTACGGTCTGGCTGTGGGGACCGCTAAAGGTGGGTCGCCCGGTTCGAGAATAGCCATGTACCGAGTATGTGGTCACAGAGGTTGTCGAGGCTCAGATATATTGGCTGCATTTGATGATGCCATTGGTGATGGGGTTGATGTGCTGTCACTATCACTTGGTGCATCAGCTGGATATGCAAATGAGTTTTCTTCAGACCCTATTGCGATTGGGGCGTTTCATGCAGTTGAGAAGGGGATTACTGTGGTTTGCTCGGCGGGGAATGATGGTCCTAGTAGTAAAACTGTTGTGAATGTGGCTCCTTGGATTCTGACCGTTGCTGCTACTACGATTGATCGTGATTTTGAGGCTGATATTGTGTTGGGTGGAAACAAAGTGATAAAGGTACTCTCTTTCCTGTCTCTCTCTCTCTCTCTCTCATTTCTCTCTATCGCACTCACACACACACACATGAGCGAATACCATATTTTAGAGACTTCTCATGTTCATTGGGAAGTCATCATTGATTCCTTCAAATGAACTCCAAAGCAGAAACAACTTCACTACTGACTAAGGGGGTGTTTGACGTATCAAGCATCAAGTGCTTGATGCTTAATATAATATAAGAGTAGTTTGGCGGTAGGATGCATTTGATTACTTTGGGCGCTAGATGTTGGATGTTGAGTGAGGCTCTTACTCGTCAAGCAAGGATTTTGATTCTCAATGATTAAGAGGATGTTGGACATATTTATGTTGAATAAAAGAAAAAAATCATGCATCATACCTTCAAATTACTCTTACATTATATCAAGCATCAAGCACTTGATGCTTGATGTACCAAACACCCCCTAAGAAAACACTTTCTAAGTAATATGTAAAAGTTCTTCTAGTGATATTACCTCCGTCCCTAATGATGTTCCCACTTTTTTGTCATTACTATAAACGAACTTTGAGTAATAATTTAAGGTTAATATAAGTATCATGATGAAAATCTAAAACTTGTTATTAATAGTATTATTGATGGTGTATCAATAACAAGTTTCCAGATAGTATTCGTAGTAACAACAAAAAAAGTGAAAACATCATTTTGGGACGGAGGGAGTATTATTCTTCCGAACATAATAGCTAACCATAATCACCCATCAAATTTCAGGGTGGAGGCATAAATTTTGGTACTATTCAGAAAACTCCAATATATCCATTGATCTACGGCAGTTCAGCAAAAAAGAATTCCGATTCAGATGAAGGAGATTCAAGGTAAGTTGAGCATAGATAAATACACTATTTACAGATATTGCCAGCCAGCCATCACATGGAACCCATATTCTACAGATATTGCCAGCCAGGTTCATTAGATGGAGACACGATTAAAGGGAAAATTGTTCTATGTGAAAGAGACGATGATTATTCAGGGAGAGAAAAGCTAACGGTTGTGAAGGAACAGGGGGGAATTGGAATGATTTTAATCGATGACGATGAAAGATCAGTTGCTTCTACATATGGATCTTTTTCAGCTTCTGCAGTATCTTCAAAGGATGGCAATGAAATCCTCTCCTATATCAACTCTACCAGGTAATTTTTTATTTTAATTTTTTAATTGTATTTAAAAGAGCCAACCCTCTTTTTTTATTTTTAAAGATTGTACAACTACTAACTTTGTCCAAAAAAATCTACAGCAATCCAGTAGCAACAATTCTACCTACAGTCTCATTGACAAACTATAAGCCAGCCCCCATAATTCCATACTTTTCATCTAGGGGCCCTTCATTTGCCACTAGGAACCTACTCAAGGTAAGAACACTTCCAGTTTTGTTCTAATTAAACAATTACTCCCTCCGTCCCAAAATAAATGAGACACATTCCATTTTGGTCCGTCCCGAAATAAATGCCGCGCTTCTAAATTAGGAAAGAGTCTTAGTGCAATTTTACCAGATAAGTAAAGCACTTTTCTCAAAAACGTTGACAAGTCAAGTGTGACATTTATTTTGAGACGGAGGGAGTACTTAAACTAACCTGGTTGGAAAATGATGAGTAGGCTGATGGGAATTGTATTTGTAGCCTGATATTGCAGCACCAGGAGTAAACATTCTTGCAGCTTGGCTTGGAAATGACTCATCACTGACTCTCACCGGGAAACAGCCACCTCTCTTCAATGTGCTGTCAGGAACTTCCATGGCCTGCCCACACGTCTCAGCAGTAGCTGCAACAGTAAAATCTCGTTATCCTAATTGGAGTCCTGCTGCTATCAGATCAGCCATCATGACAACAGGTCAACAACTTTTAAAAAAAAAATCTCTCCGTTCCGGAAATATATATTTGACTTTTTATGGTCAAAACAAGTGAACTTTGACCAAACATCAAAGTTCACTTTTCTTGACCATAAAAAATCAAATGGGCCTATATTTCTGGGACGGAGGGATTTTATGCACTATGTTTAACTGGCAGGACTAACTTCTATCAATATGCAGCTGCTCAAACCAACAACTTAAAGACTCCTATAACAACAAATTCTGGATCAGTAGCCACCCCATATGATTATGGTGCAGGAGAGGTAAGTCCAACCGGGCCCGCAGAACCAGGGTTAATATACGAGACGGACACCATTGACTACTTGTTCTTTCTCTGCAACTATGGCTACAACATATCCAAGATCAAGCTCCTATCAAATACAGTTCCTGACAATTTCTCCTGTCCCGAAAAGTCAAATGCTGACCTCATCACTAACTTGAACTATCCATCCATAGCCATCTCAAAATTCAGTGGGAAAGAGAACAGACAAGTGGATAGGATTGTCACAAATGTGGGAACCGAAGAGACTGTGTATAGTGCAACAATTGAGGCACCAACTGGAGTGGAGGTGAAAATCATACCAGATAAACTGGAATTTACAGCAAGTGTAAAAAAGCTGCATTACCAAGTGACTTTTACGTCCACTAGTTCATCAACATCATATAATGATCTGTTTGGGTCAATCACGTGGTCTGATGGCAAGTATAGAGTGCGAAGTCCATTTGTAGTCAGTAGTAAGTGAAATATTTCCACCCTTGTTCCATAAACGATGTATATAACAAAAAGAATATTACCCCGGCCAGCCTAAAGAAAAGAAATGAAATGATTTACGCGCTTAGTGTGGGCTCATAAATGAAGAAGTCTTGTATTTTTTATTTTTTTTTATTGAATTTCGACCCAGCCTCCTATCCTGGTACTTTCATTAAGCTCTGACTCGAGCATTAAAGCCATCGAGCCTAAGAGCTAAGAGTTATTTCCCACACCACTTGTTCCAGTTGACAGGCCAGATGAATCAATAGAAGCTTCTAGAACTTTACTATGTTTTAAATGCGGGAACAAACTGAGCCAAAGAAGCAATCACATTTGGTTTTCTCACAGTAAGCCAATGGCACTACCATTGTCTTGATTCAAAACATGTTGATTCATAATAATATAACTGGTTTGAATTTTGCAGCCTATGGATATATTCCTCCTAAAGAAAACATAAACTGCCCGACGTAAGAAATTGAACTTGCGGACAATATTAAGTGAAACTGTGACTACGAAATAGAACAAGAATGATGTTTCCTTATTGTTTTCCTTTTTCTATAAGAAGGCTTTTAAAGGGATCCATGCGTAAACGAGCTTTAGAACGCAACGGAACATGAAAAAGCTAATGGCAAAGAGATCATGCTTGTAATGGAGCTGAAATTCCCACTTCTCTTTGCACATTCACAATCTGTTTCTCATTTGCAATCATCCAACATATTTTAGCGCCCTCCCCCAACACACACACACACACACACACAAAAAAGGCACCCACACGCACGTCAGGTTACCCACACACATGCCTTTTGTTAAGTTACTTTCCTGTTACATCCTACTACAAATGACTTTTGGTATTTCTTTTTGGATTTCAGTAATATAAATCTCACATTTAAATAAGGGTATTGTTAATTTACGATATACTGAGAGAGAATCATAAGCCGCCCCCTAAACTGGTTTGGCCTTATCCTTTTATACATCCAATACAACTTACATTAAGACCCCTACATTATCTATGTATACACTTAAGTCTATGATACTTTATACTCTAACACTCCCCCTCAAGCTGGAGCATAAATGTCATGTATGCCCAGCTTGTTACAAATAGATCCCAACTTACTACCATTCAAAGATTTAGTGAACACATCTGCAAGTTGATCTTCTGTTTTAACATAACTCGTATCGATAACCTTCTCCTGAATTTTCTCTCTAACAAAATGACAATCCATCTCTATATGCTTCGTTCGTTCATGAAAAACCGGATTGGAAGCAATGTGAATGGCTGCTTGATTATCACACCATAGTCGCATAGGCAACGAATCACATATACCAATCTCTTTCAATAGTTGACGGATCCACACAAGTTCACAAGTAGCGTGAGCCATAGCTCTATATTCTGACTCAGCACTCGACCTAGACACAACGGATTGTTTCTTACTTTTCCAAGAAACCAAGTTGCCTCCAACAAAAACGCAGTATCCACTAGTAGACCTCCGATCTGAAGGAGAACCTGCCCAATCTGCATCCGCAAACCCCTCCACTCGCATGTGTCCGTGATCACTGTATAACACGCCTTGTCCTGGGGAACGCTTTAGATACCGAAGAATCCTCACAGCAGCATCCCAGTGGATACTTCGTGGTGATGACATAAATTGACTTACTGTACTAACCGCAAATGCAATATCTGGCCTTGTAACAACCAGATAATTTAATTTCCCAACAAGCCGACGATATCTCTCTGGGTCATCAAATTCTTTGCCACCCTCTACTGTAGACAAAGTGAGCGACGGTGTAAAACATATACTACCACGCCTCTGAATAGGTGCTACAGAACCGTTAGCCAATGTGACATTAGGTGTGGACGACACGGGAGTGAACGAAGAAAATATACCTCGATTTCCAGTCATATGATCAGAGGCACCAGAATCGATGACCCATTTATAGTCAAACAAAGAGACAAAAGCAGTAGATTTACCTTTCTGGACAAAAGTAGCAGTAGAGGAGGACGAAGATGCCTGAAACTGTGTATAACGAGCAAACTCTTCGTCAGACATCATTACCATCTTACCCTCTGTCGGCTGGGATGGGGACGATGCAGTAGTCATAGAATCAGAAGCAACATGAGCAAATCTCTCTGGCTTCCCATGCAGTTTCCAACAAGTGCGCATCATATGACCTGGTTCCCCACAGTGATAACAAGTACGTCCCTCTGTAATCTCTCTTCCTCTACCTCGACCACCCGGACGACCTCCTCTGCTAGGTCCCCTTCCACCTCGACTACTACCCTCAGGAACCCGATATCCCTGACCCACAAGAGCCGAGGAGTCACGTGTCAAAGCAACATTCTGACCCTCTTTACTACTGCTTGCTCCTGACTCTAAAGAAGAACGAAGAACACGTGAAAAGGCATCCTGAAGAGAGCCCACATCTGTACCCGATAAGATATTAGAGCGAGCAGTACTAAACTCTGATCGTAAACCAGCAAGAAATCCAAGGATGATCAATTGTTCACGTTGTGCCTGCATAACAGTAACATCTGTACTAAGCGGTAAAAGCGAACTCCACTCCGCTGCTAATTTCTTATAATCAGCAAAATATTGGGTGACTGTACGATCTTTTTGATCTTGGCGAAACAACGAACAAGACAAGTCATAAATTTTGTTCATATTATCCTTTCCTCCGTACAGAACAGCCAAATATTCCCACATATCTCTTACGGTATCCGTATGTGCAACTAACTCAGCAACCTCTTCATCCATAGAATTCATCAGCTTATAATACAAATCAGCATCTTCTCTCATCCATTTGGCATCTGTTGGTTGAACAGTAGTGAGATGATCTTCTTTGTTTTGCCCTTTCAAATTCATCTCAACTACACGACGCCACATTAAGTAATTCTTTCCAGTTAATCTTTTATCAGTAATCCTAGACCCAGTAGATATTACTTCAGAAACCACCATCTTGGCACCAGAAGACTCGGTATCCGGCATTTTGAACGGACAGCAGCCAACAGACAAAAAGTACAGCAAGAAATACCAAGAAATACTAAGAACAGCAAGAAATCACCAAACCAGAAAAACGAACAGGCAACTGGAGTCTGTGAACGCCGGCGACCGAATCTGTGGTGGTCCGGCGAGAATCCTCCGGCGAACGCGCCGGCGCGTGAGGCGCGTGAGGAGACTTTCCGGCGACCGTTAACGGCGGGACTGGGACAGACGAAGTCGCCTGGGCTGGACGAATACTCGACGCAAGCAACCTGGCCGGAAAAAGTTGAAAATCCGGCGAGTATCCTCCGGTTTACGATTTGTCGACTTCTTCTTCAAACGGGTCGCACGATCACGGTGATCCAATCGGAACAACTCCGATGTCGATTTCTTCAGATTAATCGCACAACCACGGCGGCGATCTCGAACCCTATTTCGGAACCCGCTCTGGATACCATGTTAATTTACGATATACTGAGAGAGAATCATAAGCCGCCCCCTAAACTGGTTTGGCCTTATCCTTTTATACATCCAATACAACTTACATTAAGACCCCTACACTATCTATGTATACACTTAAGTCTATGATACTTTATACTCTAACAGGTATAAAAGGAAATGCAAAAAATAAACAAAGCAATCTTTTTTAAACCGAAGAGATTTTGAATAGTGGCATGTTGGGAAAATTGTGGTATCCAAGCAGCCATACCCCATACCATGCCTTGGGAAGAAACAACATGCATGCAACAATCACATATGAAAATAATAAACAAGAAAAGAACACAATATTTGTTAACCCAATTCGTCACAACAATGACTACCTCTGGGGGCACTACCAAACAAGGATATTTCACTAATATCACCAATCTGTGTCTGTTTACAATAAAGCTTACACTCTATATCGCAAGGAGATAACCTCTCCATGTAAACTCTCCCATCACACATAAAACCCTAGACATGCTTCTACCCATCCACGGAATTCCCCTAAGGCACCCCTAAAGGGCTAGCACTCTCTCGACTTCTTTGTGACTCGCAGATTCTCTCTGGCTATTTTTCTTGGCACCACGTGTGTACAATGTTTATGGCCATCACTTGGTTTATATATGCAACACGTCCAAAACCTAAACTAAGTATGAAACCCGGAATAATTAAATTCCTAAATCCACTTAAACCAGGAATCCCAAAGAAATTAATCAACCTAGTCAAACAAGGAATCCCATTAATTCTTATATGACTTGAATTTAATTTCCTTTTCTTTCTAGGTTTTGTCTCCACAACCAAACATGGCAAGTATAAATGGGACGGAGGGAGTAGTAAAAGCTCAACTACACTTTCCAACTCCCAGTAGCAAAACATGGATTCCAATGCCTTCTCCCATGGCCATCACTAACACCTACACATCTACTATGCTGCCTCCATAAGGACGACAACCCAAAACAAAATTTTTGAGTTGGTAGAGTGCAAACGGTCCCCAATGTCATATGCCCCACGATATGTAAGGGCATTATATGATACTAACTTGAGACGCTTATTGGAATTCATCTCAGGCTCGCTTTATGCTTCCACAATCCAACTTCAAGGGAATTCAGAAAAAAAAAAAAAAAAAAGAGACCTCCTTTTCCTTTTATCTAGCTGGCTAATTATAAAATTATTTTTCAAGCCTAACTGCCTACAAAGAAAACTTTCATAACTACTTCATCAACAATGATTGATTGCCATAGGGGAAAAAACATACTTTGATGATATCTCTTCTTACCAGAGGCAGACCCTCTAAGGAACCAGTGGGTGTGTGATGGGCACACTAGATAAAAAATAAATATATTATTGAGTGGAAGTTTTAGATAAATCAATGTAACTATGAAAAAATTGAAGGTTGATGTGTGCTAGCTCAAGCCAAATTTTTAGTGTTAAGGTCAAGGTTTCAACACCCATCCCCTCCACCATTCCTTTTCCTATTAGTATGAAAATAATAAAATTAAATATAATATAAATAGACACACACACACGCACATATATGTAGAAACTTAATATATTATAAAGATATTTTTTTCTAGTACATCTTCTAAAAGAATGGATTTCCCATTAATATGGAACTAAAAATTGAATATATAATAAAGCTTTTTACCATTATGATGAAAATATTAAAGAGAAAAAATAATCTTGTAACCTTCAACAACTAGGGATCTGTGGGAGAAGAAATAAGTACTTCTGAGAAGACGTACCCATTTAGTAACTTAATATGAAATTAAGATACAAAATGATATTCCGACATCTCTGCATCGAGCACCTAATGGAACACCGACAACAGAGGCAGCTAGCGACATCTCGGAATCTTGGTTTCAAAAGTGAATCTGAACTTTACACCCGTTTTGATTCCAGCTTGCTGAATGGCTTCATGATCCCGTTCATCAATATTATCAAGTATCAACAAGGCCCCTAACACGTCAACCTCTCCTCGTACATGGGTCTTGGTTTCATCAAAGATATCTCCTTTAGACAGCTTATAGAATGACAGCAAATGCTCCACCATATATTTTCTTTAGGTGATTTAGGGAATATCATATAACCAAAACATGATTCCATGGCGAAGAATGGCTTAAACTCAACTATATGTACACAATTTCAGTATGACCATGAGATAATGGGACACGGATGAAATGATTAAACGGCATGGTTATAAGTCCAAGATCACAGATTGGAATTCTACTTGAAGTTCTTTTCCCTAAACCACCTAAAGAAAATACAAGGTGCACATGCATCTGATTCTGACAGCAAAAAGGTGAACAGTGTTCGAATTATGGCATCATCCCAATACTGTTTCTGAATTTTCTGTTGTATAATTACAGAGTTTGATAGCCAGCCAGCAAGCACATTTGTATCAAATCATCAAAAATATGTTCAGATTGACATCAAAAGGTCAAAGTACTAATGTAACACCCCGAATTTTCTTATAATATCTGAGCATTTAATGGCATTAAATATCCATAAATAACAATAATAAATACTTCAAATTAGGGTTCATAACGGCCCCTTATTTAACCATAAATTCAAACAATAGCGGAAGCGTAACTTAACCTTGTCTTGGTAGGTAACAACCCTAACCATTAATGTACTTCAACTTACATCAAGATAAATAAGCGTACTTAAACTATTAAATTAAGAATCTTCAGTCCACCGTCTTCCTACGGCTGCTTTCCTTGTCTTGACCTTCTACTTAAATCCTGAAAACAAATTTATAGAGAAGGGATGAGCGAACGAATGCTCAGTAAGTTCATACGTGGCCTCTCCGGTTACTAAGGAGAGACGACCAGAACGAATACTATGAATAACTTTACAAAGATAGGTTCAGTTACTTTTGGATTCAAGGCTGCAGAACAATACAGTCTTATTACTTTTAAGATTTTACTTTCAAAGGATTATGGCACTACAATTCAAAGGGATTTATTCAAGTTTCCGTCAATTCCTTGGTAACGTACATTATAACCTCAATGCCAAAGGTACAATTGGTACACCTAGCTTCTTCAGCCAATAGTGTGGGTCGTAACATATATGGTATCCACACACATATGCTCGGGGTCTAGAATCATCCTTGTAATCAGACAATTCCTGAGAGAAGGCATGTGATCACTCATGCAATCCCTAGTTTAAGGACGAGTCTTTTCTAACTGGACTGTCCTTCAATGTCTTTTCTAACTGGACATTGGATGCCTTAACGAGTAAGCGATTAACTTACAAATTAAAATTAAATGCCTTAACGAGTAAGCGATTAACTTACAAGTTAAAATTAAATGCCTTAACGAGTAAGCGATTAACTTACAAGTTAAAATTAAATGCCTTAACGAGTAAGCGATTAACTTACAAGTTAAAATTAGAACATACCATGGTACAAGTATGTGATACAAGTTTCAAACTTCGATACTTAGTAGATCGATGGGGACATCACTAAGTATAGATTCTTTCAAGGAACGTTCAATAACGCAGAGTTCATTCAAATACTATCATGCCATACTGATAGCTAACTTTAGAAAGAAATACCGAATTCCAATAAACAGGAGTTCAAATACTGTAAGGAACGTAATCCCTTACCTGAATTGCTTTTCCTCGCAATCTCCTCTCTGTGCAAATCTACAAGGCACGGAGTAATTTACTTTAGTACTCTCTACATTGTTAACTATTTCTACTTAGTTAACTGAGAGATGCGTTTAACTTCTTTACTTCGTTACTTCTTTCTTTACGTTTAAGTTTCTGACTTTGATTTACTAGTCAGTCCTTTAACTTTGATATTATTGCAATTAAGTCCCCTAACTTTGGGTTAATTACAATTTGGTCCCTCAACTTTGGGTTAATTGCAAATTGGTCCTTCAACTTTAGGTTAATTGCAATTTAGTCCTTCAACTTTAGTTCAATTACAATTTAGTCCTTCAACCTTGGATTAATTGTAAATTAGTCCTTCAACTTTAATTCGATTGCAATTTAGTCCTTCTACTTTGGATTAATTGCAGATTAGTCCTTCCACTTTCTTTTAATTACTGAAAGGTCCTTGGACTTTGGTCCTGTTAATAAGGTCCCCTAAGTTTCTCTTTTCAGTCACTTAGGCCCCTCTAACTTTAAAAGTTTCCTTTTTATTCCTTTTAACTTTAATTCTTTTCAGTTTAGTCCTTTTCCGTTAGGAAACTAACTGAAACTTCTAATCTTTTCCTTTCTCGTTATCTTTTTAACCTTCAAGGTCTTCCAAGTGCTTATTCTATTTTCTCAAGTTACTTTTCTAACTTGTTAACAATCCTTTTAACGATTTTGTTTTCTTTCCATTAGAAACTTAACGAAAACACTAACTTTCCGTTCCAATTCTTAATTTTTACAACCCGAATTCAACACCCATAATTATCACCATTGCCGAGACATATATGTTCCAAAATCCATTGATTTAATCAATTTTTTTCTTGATCTAATTTTCCATTGTACTTCCTAACATCAATTTATTCATAACTTAACAATAAAAATCATTAAAACCAACCAAAACAATTTTCTAGTTGATCAAGGCCATTCGGCCGAATGCTACTATGGTGGAATTCATATTTTCTTCCCTTTTTTGTTAAACCCTAATAACCTCAATTTCATATTGGTCTAATCCCCATACATTGAATAATAGTATTCCATTAAACTCATGGTTATAAGATCAACTTAAGACCAATACTAATATAAAGATCATCATATAACCAACACCTTAATCATTTAGGATTTTAATAATTAACTTCTCATCCTAAATAACTAGCATGCAATCATAATATTTATTTTCTTAAATCATGCATAGTTTATGTTTTAATCATCCAAATCAAACGAAATAAATTTTAGAATATGAGGTTTGATATTACCTTGAGAATGATTGGATTGATCTTCCAAAAACTCGAAAATTTCCTCCCTCTTCTCCTCCCTTGGCCGGCGGCTATGCTAGGGTTTCTAGGGTTTGTTTCCTTTTTTTTTTTTTTTTTGAGTTTGTGATAATAAGAATTTCCTACTTTGACTAACTCATTAATTTATACTTGGATTGATTCTTAATTGGGTTGGGTTTACTCATATAAATTTCGGCCCATCTAATTCTTTGGCCCACTTCCTTCCATTATTTTATAACTCTAATTATCGTTTAATTAAATTAGAAAAAAAAACCGAAATTTAAAATAAATAAAAAAAATTTAACCGGTTATTACATTCTTACCCCCTTAAAAGAAGTTTGTCCTCAAACTTTGACAATTCTTACTCCGAGAAGATGTCCGGGTACAATTCGCGCATTTCACTTTCTTGTTCCCATGTCGCTTCTCTTTCCGAGTGATTGCTCCATTGCACTTTTACATAGGGAACCGTACGCTTTCTTATGACCTCGTCTTTTCTGTCGACGATCTTGATTGGTCGTTCATCGTACGTCAAATCTGCCCGAACTCTTAACTGCTTGTATTCAATCACATGACTCGGATCATGAATATACTTCCTTAGCATGGAGACATGGAACACATTATGCACTCCAGCTAATACCGGCGGTAACGCCAATCGATAAGCCACTTCCCCGATCTTATCAAGAATTTCGAACGGTCCCACATATCGTGGACTTAACTTTCCCTTAATCCCAAAACGCATAACTCCCTTCGTAGGCGATATCTTTAGGAATACTCGATCCCCTGGATGAAATTCCAGTTCTCGCCTTCTGTTGTCTGCGTAAGATTTCTGCCTACTCTGTGCAGTCTGTAGCCACTTCCGGATCTGTTGTACTTTATCCGCCGTGACTTGTATGAGTTCCGGTCCACTTAACTTCCTCTCAACGACTTCATCCCAACACGCCGGTGATCTACACTTCCTCCCATACAACGCTTCATATGGAGCCATCCCAATGCTTACGTGAAAGCTGTTGTTGTATGCGAATTCTACTAACGGTAAGTGTTCGTCCCATGCGTTTGGCCAATCTAACGAAGTAGCCCTCAGCATATCTTCCAATGTCTGGATAGTCCTTTCCGACTGCCCATCTGTCTGTGGGTGAAAACGCCGTACTCATGGTCAACTCTGTTCCCAATGCTTCTTGTAGGCTGTTCCAGAACTTCGAAGTGAACCTAGCATCTCGATCAGACACAATTGTGACCGGGATCCCATGTAACCTTACTATCTCGTCGATGTACAACTTGGCCAACTTCTCCAACGAATCAGTCTTCTTGATTGCCAGAAAATGTGCTGACTTAGTCAATCGATCTACTATAACCCTATAGCATCATACTTCCCTACCGTCTTTGGCAACCCACTTACGAAATCCATAGCAATATTCTCCCACTTCCATTCGGGAATTGGTAATGATTGTAGTAACCCTGCTGGCTTCTGATGTTCACACTCTTGACTTGTTGACACGTCAGACATCTATGTACATACTCTGCCACGTCATTCTTCATATTATTCCACCATATGCTTCCTTTAAATCCCTATACATTTTAGTACTTCCCGATGTACAGAGAACTTCGAGCAATGAGCTTCTCTCAGTATCTCTCTCTTGATTTCGTCATTGCTTGGCACCACACTCTCTTTTGGTATCTCAGAATTCCATCTTCGCCCATATGAAGATCTTTTGCTTGCCCTTTTCCGATTAGGGTTTCTCTCTCCTCGTCTAATTCTTGTGCCTCTTTAATTCTGCCCAACAATGCAGGTTGTAACGTCAGTCGAGCCAAATATCCATTTACTTTTACTATTAAGTTCATCTCCTTGACATCCTTCCATATGCTTACCCCCTTAGAGATCAACGTCGCCAACATTCCGTGATTCTTCCTACTCAAGGCATCTGCCACCTTGTTGGCCTTCCCAGGATGATACAATATTTCACAGTCGTAATCCTTGAGAAGTTCTAACCACCTCCGTTGTCTCATATTCAATTCCTTCTGCGTGAAGATGTATTTGAGGCTCTTATGATCCGTAAAATTCGGCATTTCACGCCATACAGATAATGTCTCCAAATTTTCAAGGCAAACACTACTGCTGCTAATTCCAGATCATGGGTCGGGTAGTTCCTTTCATGCACTTTCAACTGCCTGGATGCATAAGCTATCACCTTCTCATTTTGCATCAGTACACAGCCTAGTCCCTTCAACGACGCATCACTGTAGATAACAAAACCTTCCGTCCCTGTCGGTAGTGTTAATACTGGTGCAGATACCAGTCTATTCTTTAACTCTTGAAAACTTCGTTCACATTCCTCTGACCAAACAAACTTAGCTGCCTTCTGCGTCAGCTTCGTCAATGGTCCAGAAACTTAGAAAATCCCTCTACGAACCTTCTATAGTAACCAGCTAAACCCAAGAAACTTCTTATTTCGGTTACTGTAGTAGGCCTTTCCCAATCCATTATTGCTTCTACCTTCGTCGGATCCACAGAAATTCCTTCTTTCGACACTACGTGCCCCAGAAATGCTACTTTCTCCAACCAGAATTCGCATTTCTTAATTTCGCATACAATTTCTGTCTCCTCAAAATCTCTAGCACTATCCTCAAATGTTCAGCATGCTCCTCCTTTGTCTTCGAGTACACCAATATATCGTCAATGAATACTATCACGCATTTGTCTAAGTATTCCTGAAATATTCTATTCATCAATTCCATGAATGCGGCTGGTGCGTTTGTTAACCCAAATGGCATCACGACAAACTCATAATGCCCATACCTTGTCCTAAACGCTGTCTTCGCCACGTCCACATCCTTAACTCTCAGCTGATGGTATCCGGATCTAAGATCAATCTTTGAAAAGTAACATGCTCCCCTCAATTGATCAAACAGATCATCAATCCTTGGTAACGGGTATTGGTTCCTAACCGTCACTTTATTCAATTCCCCATAGTCAATACACAGTCTCATAGATCCATCTTTCTTCTTCACAAATAGTACCGGTGCACCCCCATGGTGATACACTCGGCCTAATCAATCCCTTGTCTAGCAATTCTTGTAACTGCTCCTTTAGTTCTTTCAACTCTGTTGGAGCCATCCTGTACGGTGCTCTCGAAATAGGTGTGGTTTCTGGTACTAAGTCAATGGAAAACTCTACTTCCCTCACTGGTGGTATACCAGGTAAATCCTCCGGAATACGTCTTGAAATTCATTCACGACTTCAAGCGACTCTAACGTTACTCCTTTTTCTTCTGTTTCACCTATGTGTGCCAGAAATCCTACACATCCTTTTCTCAACATTCTACGGGCCTTCATCACCGAGATTAAGCCTATCCTCTTCCTCGGCCTTGAAACCACAAATCTGTATCTTTACCTTCCTCTCCTAGGAACGTCTTATTTTCTCTTGACAATCCACTTTAGCTTGATGTAAAGCCAACCAATCCATTCCCAGGATTATGTCGAATTCTGACATGTCTAGTTCAATGAGGTCGATATTTACGCTCGTGCCTCCTATCCCTAAAGTACAGTTTCTATAGAGGTAGTAATGGGGATAGCGTCTTTAGTAGGTGTATCTATTACTAAAGGTACCTCTAATTTCTCTGGGTGTAGTTTTAACTTCTTTGCCACAACATTACTAACTACTGAATGAGTAGCGCCAGTATCTACTAACACATAAACATCACGGAATTTAATTGTATGTACCTGCTACAAGTCGGCATTAATTCCAGCTGCTTTTGCGGTCATGGTGTACACCCTACCACGGCCTCCACCATTTCCTCCCTTGTTGTCTTTATTTCCCGCAGCCGGTTCATCTTCTTAGGTTCTGGGCATTTCCATTTTGGTGTCCCACCTTCTTACAGTTGTAACACTGCCGTTCCTTATACCAGCAAACCTCTGACTTATGCGCTCCATCACAAACGGTACATTTATCATAACTGGTGAAACCTTGGCCCTTGCCCTTATTCCACTCACGCTTGTTGTCATTAAAGTTCCGACCATTTTCCACCCTGGCCGTTGTTGGAGTGTTTGTTCCCATGACTGCCCT
>JAOWBW010002551.1:0-69854 GCA_026119855.1 Campanula takesimana | reverse complement strand
AAACTCAGCACACACAAACAAACACAAAATTTAACGAAAACGGGGGACGGGAGTTTGACCCACACAAAAGTGTCCTCAAAGCTTCTAAAAAGAAGTTTGCAAACACTTTACTCCCCAGCAGAGTCGCCACTGTAAGGATCCCACCCCGTGTGGGAAACGCGACGAGTATGGGGCAAAACACCAAACACGGTTATCACGTAAAAACATAACGGAGTCGCCACATTTGTTAATTATTTAACCAACAAATGGAAAGGTTAGAGATTCTATTAGTTCGGAGGTCAGGTTACGCCTGGGAAGAGTTTTACGTCACCAAGTCGCCTCGGATAGGACCGAGTCTCCCTAACGTTAGTTAACAAAGTGCATGTGTGTGTGTGTGTTTCAATAATGGGAGAAACTGACTTTAGCAAAACTGGTTAATTATTTAACAGAATTTTGCAAACATTCTGACCAAAAAAGGAAGAAACTGAAAAACGCACTCCTCGGCCAAGTAGCCGTACGGATGGGGAGGGCATTCCAGGGATTCTTGACAGTTTATCAGAAAACTGTCCAGTTTCAGGCAAAACAGAGTGTTCTTGCTGAAACTGGACTGAAATGATCATTTTCAGTTATTTTCTTTTAACAAAAACATGGATTTGATCATCCCTATGTCATTGATCACGAATTAGACACCAAAAACAAAAGTTTTGGGTGTGATCAAGACAATCATTAGGGAAGTTTTGAGAAAGGTGGTGAACATGCCCTTTGGGCCAAAATGCCATTTGATGAGTAAAGATTGAAACTTTACCATCAAAATAGACTTTTTATGAAAGATTAACCTTGAGGGACAACAAGACAACAACATAAAATCCAAGATCCAATCTTTATGATCCAATCTTAGGGATTTTTTGGCTAGATCAAGGTTAGGATGATAAAGATTGAGCCTTTATCCCCCAACATGATTATCATGGCCTAGTTTGTGGAATACTAACATAAAGACATGAGATTTCACCTTGATAAAGAGATCTTTAAGCCATTTAGAGCAAAGAAATCAAACCATGATCATCCTTAGGTTTGAACCTCTTTCACACAAAAGTATGAAGGGCACCTTGAATCATGCTCATGGTTTAATTCATATTATATGTGTATATATATACATATACATATATATATATATATATATATATATATATATATATATATATATATATATATATATGCTTGAAATGGACAAGTCTTGTAGTAATATATATATATATATGCTTGAGAGAACAAGTCTTACAAGAATGTAAATAAGAACAAGTAATATTATTAACAAAGCAAAATAGAGTTGAGATGAAGAGAAGATGGGGGAAGGGGACCTCACCTATGATGGTTCTAGTCTATCTTCCTTTCCTTCACTCAATTAAGGGTGATCTCTCCCCCAACACAATTTCTGCAGAGTTTCCCCTATCTAAACAATATTCTTCCCCCCTCCCTGAAATGATCAGCATGGGGTTCAATTTATAGAGGCTGAGTGTGCCCAACATAGCCGTACGGCTAGGGACCTCATGTGCCCAAACCATCCGTACGACTTGACTTGGCGAGCTTCTAGATTTTTCTAAGTTTAATTCCAGTTCAGTCCTGGAATATTAGGTTTATCCTAGTGAGGTCCTGGTCCATTGGTTTATCCCTAAATGGTACCCAAAATTCCTCTAAGGTAGGTCAATTTCAGATTGGGTACTTACAGTTAGGACTTAATATCTTGCTCTCCAAGAATACCTATTGTGTATATATTCTTCACAAGTTAATCAATAGAATTGAGATCTCTTTTATATTTATGATAGAGTTGGTTTTGGGGGAACTAGTTCCTCCATAAGTTATAAAAAGTACACTTTTTAACCCTTTAACCCTAAGCCTTAAACCCTAAAGGGGCTAAACCCTAAACCTTAACCCTAACCCTAAACTTTAACACATATAAAAACAAGACTTTTTATAACTTATGGAAAAACTAGTTTCCCCCAAAATTTTCTCTTTCTGATACTCGGTACCAAAGTTGTTGCCTAAAATATGATTGAATACCAAGTCAAATGATGTCCTCGCTACAATGAGAGCGTAAGTATATTCAGATTTTAAGATTTAACAAGTTCAGATTTTAAGATTTAGCAAGTCAAATTTTGTCGACTAAATGTTTTTAGTCGAGGAAAGAATCTAAGCGGCTGTGGTGGTGGTGATATAAGTACAACTTTTTAGATACGTGTCTTACTTTTGTTATGTAATTAATCATATTATGCCTGTCGAGTATTGATCGGTTATTATCTATGTTTGCACTAGAATTGGATATATTCTTATATAAGCACCCCCTTTGTACCTACTGCATTTATGGTTCAAAAAAATGATTAATATTGACAAGTATGTTCATATTTCAAGTTTTGAAGTCTAATTACTAAATTTTGGTTTATTCTAACCATTTTTTCCCGACAACGTTTTATGAGACTTATATGAGTTTGATAATAGTTTGATAACATAGGAAGAATTCATTTAAAAAGTAGAGAGTTTTCATAAGGAAATGCTTTGAGAACATTAATCTATATTGGCGGTGGAAACATCAATGGAAGAAGTTTCTTACGAAATTCATTCCAGATTATTTTGTGATTCCCAGTACCAACTTCATTGCCTAATGCATGTTTTGTAACGAACCGATCCTGAAACTCGACCTGCTATGTAGGTATCACACACTGATCCACAAAGCATCGCCTAAATTCGGTTAACCATAGCCCATCACAAGCCTCCAAAAGTCCAATAGATGATTTGATACTTAATAAGAGTGCATGGGCCTTCTATATAGAAGACTAAATTCTCACTTATTTTCGTTGTGGGTTGGGGGGGGGGGATATCACATGTTTGAATACCAAGTTAAATGGCTTCTTTGCAACAGTGATAAGTTTGTGTATTTTTGCATTAGAATGATTGTATTTGGTTTTCAATTATAAACGACAAACCACCGACACGGTTATAATTTTTTTGAGATGGGGAGGGCCGGAGGGGTAAAAACAATTCACTAATTAAAATGGTGCAAACTAAAATTAGTTTATTTTTAAACACAAAATGGGGCAAAAATTTCTCCATTGCACTAAGATCCACAATGTTAAGTTTTTTTTTTTCTGTTTTTTGTTTTTTTTTTTGTTTTTTTTTTTTTAAAAAAACTAAAGTATCTCTCAAAGCATTGTTTTTTGGTTTAAAAATCAAATGGGGCATCTTCCTCGACCCAATTTTTAAGATTCTAACTGTGTCACTGGGACAAACGCATAGATATTGGATTGAAACCGTCGCGATTATATGAGTTTTGACGAAGAAAAAATCTTAGCAATCATGATGGTGAGGATAAAATTAAACTTTTTAATTAGTTTATATATATTAAAAAAATAGTTAAATTTTATAATTTAATTAGTCTTACTATTACTATGCCCGTCGAGTATCGACGGGTATTAGTTATAGTTTCAGTAGTAATCCGTTAGATTGTAATAAATCTTTGTGAGCCCCACTGATAAAACAACTACAGACTTTTAAACTGAGATGAACCAAAAGAGAAAGTTAAGACCTGGAGGTTATATCAACAACAATTTTCCAATTCAAGTGATGAACAAATTATTTGTGAAAAAAATAAAATACTTGCAATATAAATGAAGCGCGGGAATTGAATATGTTTTTTTTTTTTTTTTTTGAAATCAAAAGAACCATCTAATATTAATAATAATAACAAACGTTTAGAAGTCGACTATCCACAAACGTCGGAAGTTCGACCCAAACGGTGGGGCTCGCATTTACAAATGCTGCCCAAGAAATTACATTTGCCAACATATTGGCATTTTGACTTATCAACTGCAAAGAAAAAAAATCGTCATAATAAGCACATCCTTGCAATACATAATCTTGACAAAACCTGACTCTGGAAGATGCCATCCTTTGCAACGCTGGATTGCATGAATATGTTTGTGAATGCCAGTTGTGTCTTTCTTTTATAAAACACAGGCTAATGACGGCCCAAGAGGACATCTCGTACTTAGCATTAGTAATCGGTATTGAAGAAGGAATCCCAAGCCAAGTCAGATTGAAATTACATCAACCCAACCATGGACTATATGAATAAATATCACACCTCTCTCTTCCATCAAACGATATTCGGCCATGAATTGATCTTCAGTTTGCTTCGGCGAGGATATTTATACCGAGATCTTACTCCGATTACCAGTAAAATCAGTTGTTAAATTCCAAACTGTTTCAAAGTTATGGCTTTCTATTGTCTCTAGTCCCCAGTTTCGCCAAACTCATGCCTCCCGACAACCCAGATCCGCTGCTGCAACGGGTCTGTTCTTCCCTAGTGATGAATACAATAGTTACGGACGCGTTACCATCAATCAAATTAAGCAGCAGGAGGTTACCTGGACATTCCTCCAATCGAAACTGTCAAAAAATAAAGATTTTGAATTTATGTGTGTCATTTGTACATCATCATGCAATGGCTTACAAATACTCAAATCCAGAAAGTGGGAATCACCTCATCTCATGTTGTACCACATTTACAATCCCACTACACAGCAATCCAAAACCCTTAACATATTAGTTTGTGCAAATTTAGCTTTTGATCCTTGTAAATCACTTGATTACAAGATCATATTTTTGTTTCTAGCATCCCGCGGGTTCCAACTCGAGGTTTACCCATCTACCACAGGCGTTTGCAAAGCACCTGCGAACAATACTATCGCTGGTGATTTCTATTATAATGATGATCATGGAATTTTTTTCAACGGTGCTAGTGGAATTTTTTGCAATGGTGCAATACACTGGCTATACTAGAAACTGGTCCATTACCGACGGAAATTTCCGTCCCTAAACCACAAAATCCGTCGTTAACTGTCTATTACCGACGGATTATTTCCGTCGGATTCCGTCGGTAATATCTTGTTGGTAATACCGACGGAATTATCTGTCGGTAATTCCGACAGAAAATCCGTCGGTAATGATCAATTGATCGTCGGCAACCCTCCGTCGGCAATGTAACCCGCCGGCCGTTGATCAGCATTTACGCCGGAGATTATCGACGGACACCTCCGTCGGTAGATTTATTATTACCGACGTATAGTTCCGTTGGTAATAAATACAAAATCGCTTTAATTGCTTTATTAACGATGGATTGTTCCGTCGGTAAATTTGTACTATAATCGATGTTACCGACGGAAATGTCCGTCGGTAATTTTAACAGAATTAAAAAATATAATATTTAAATATTTGAAATGCCCGTTAACTGTTTTATTACTAAACCTGTTCTGAATACGAAAACATATTTCAATAACAAACACCAAACTTGTTTCAAATACCAAATCCATCAAACATAACAATAAACATGAAAAATACACATTCAAACATCACTAAATTCTCAAAACCAACTAAGAAACAACTTATGTTTGATTAAAAACAAGTTCAATAACCACGTCCATAACCACCACGTTTGCCACCACCATGACCGCCATTACCACGACCGCCACCACCACTTGGCGAATTGGAGCCACGACCACCTTTCAAATTCATATATTGACCGACTGATGAGGTAGATGTGTTACCGCTAATAAGTTGTTGTTGCTGCTGCATTTGCATGGATGCCATAAATTGTTGAAGGCGCTCCTCAAGTCCTTTTTGCGCAATTTCTCGCTCTTTCTGAATGTCCTTCCAAAGTTTTTCCGAATCCAGGCAAGCGATATCCCTTTGGTTGTTTGTCTTCAAGGAAAATGTCCTTCCAAAGTTTTTCACGAAATTTAGGACGCTCGTTGCTCTCAGGATCTATGCTTCCTTCTTCAATTGCCTCCTCACGAGCACGCTTTTCATACACTTCCTGAAAAATACATTAAAAAAAAAAAACACATTAATACTCTTCATAAACTTCTTTGCAACAGGATTTGGAACCGCTGTTGGATTAGGGTTCCAATCAAATTCTGGCCCAGCTGCATTTCGAACCATATCATCCATACCCACAGACGGCACTTCTTCATTAACCAACTATTCAGGTTCCCTTGGCGGACCACGTACTACAATGGGACAATTTCGAACACCTGTTTCAACCACATAACGCTCCCCGTGCGCTACCCATACCTTGTAACCATCAATAAACCTACCTCCATAAGATGTTTCTTTACAAGTCCATCACTTAAAATTTTGTATTCTTACACTTTTTACAAGGACACCTAATCTTATCATCACGTAAGCATCTGGGATGCGCTTTAGCAAACTCTACAAATTTTTCTAAACCTTCTAAGAATGCCGGTCGTACACCCCTTCTATTGGGATTCTTGCGATTATCCATCCAACTACGATCTTCCCTAGACATAACTAACTCCTGCATTTTATAATGAATTTAACATTTATACAAACATACAAATAACATAAATCTGAAAATTGAAAAATAATAACTCGAATACGAGTAGTCACTAGCAGAGAAACCACTTAATCAATTCATACAAATAACATAAATCTGAAAATTGAAAAATAACTCAACTACAACAAGAGAAACATTAAACAAAGAAATCTATAACAATCCACATGCATTAGAATTATATATTACTCCAGTAACATAACATTATTCTGCACTTGTAGTTCATGAAGTTATTGCCACTTATTAGTCAATGTTCTCTTAGCCTGCAAACAGATAAACCTTGCTTCATAACAGAATTTTTCAACCCATTAAACAGTTGAAAAACTTGATGTTATCAACACTCAAGAAATACATTAAAAAAACACATGTTCATGGTTTTATCTGGACAGTCTCCGAATAATAATACAGCTCTACAACCAAGTACTATTATATGAACCCTTAGAAATGGTATATAAACTTATTGACAACTTGAAGCTAACTGCAGGTAGGTACTAGTTCTTAATTAGTCACTACTCCCTCCGTATCAAGAAACACAAAAAGCACATCGTTTTTTATTCAGAAAACTTAAAGGAAAACAACCAACATTGAACATTGGGATGACCAGTACTCCAACAGAAACACACGACACAAACAATCACAATGTCTCAGTCATATTAATTACTAACGGAAGCTATAACAAAAAAAAAAAAAACAGATAAGAACAAGAGCCACCAATTTGCAATTAAAAAAAAAAAAAAAAAAAACAGAGCCCAAACTTCTAAAACCCTGCATGAATTCTTAACTATACGAGGGTCACTGAAGACCATGCAAAAACAATAACTAGTAACCCTAAAAGCATGAAAATCCATTCCTTCAAAACACACCAAGACTAGAATCCTAAATAATCAACAACATCAAACCACCAAAACTACTGGCCAACAAGTAGCTATCATAATCATAACCAGTAAAAGCAAAAAATAACCAAAAATTCAGTGTTTCACTAAGTAAGAACAAAAATTCTTCGAAGGTAGTACATCACAAACCTAGAATGTGTAGAAAATTGCTACTCCCCAAAGAAAGTCAATTGCTAGAATCCCTGTATTGCAATGAGAGAAACGTCGGTATTACTGACGGAAACTAAAAACATTTCCGATGGAATTAATTTGAAATAATTTTTAAAAAAATCTGAGACCCATGCACTTTGTATCCGTCGGTAATCATTAAAAGTCCGTCAGAATTACAGAGGGACGTGGTCTGTCGGTAAAATTTCGTCGGTAATCAGCACTTTTCTAGTGGGGATGCTATGTCGATTGTTTATTTCCATGTTGATACTGAGTGCATAAAGCCGCTTCAGACCCCACTGCTAGTTCATAATATTCATTACTTTGGAGAATCTCATGGCCATTTACATTTAGTTAACTCGAATCGCCAGTATTTTTTCCAAAGTACAGTTCTTGATGTCTATGAGTTGAAAAGAGATTACTCATGTTGGCTTTTCAAGTACCAAGTTGATCTTGCGTCGATTGTGTCTGCGCTTCCACAACAAGTTTTTATCCCCCGAAAAGACTATGGAACTTTCATGAGTATTTTTCGGGACGAAGAAAATGATGATGATTCGAGTATGGTGCTTTTAGCTTGTAACGAGTGGGTGCAATACAATTTTAAGGAGAAGAGTATGAAGAGGCTTGGTGAATATGTGCTGCTAGAGCCGCGGACCTCTCGTTTTCCTTGGACTTACGGGTTCAACACCCACCAATTCATCCCGACCCTCACTTGCATATGATCAGGTCAACATTTGATCTTAAATTGTTTTGTCTATGAACATTGATTCTTAATTTATTTTATCTAGTAACGCAGTGCCATCTTCTGGTGCTGTTTTTTGTTTCTAATTGGAATATACAAATGCTGCATTCTTTTGATAGCTAAATTTCTAACAGAATTTTATGTAGAGCATGATTTCATTTCAAGTGTCTTTTTTCTCAAAAGTTAGTCTTGACTCGTCTAAGCTCCAGCAGCCCAGGTCAATTTGTTCCCTGTTTATTTCAAATTGGTTGTCAATGCATGAGGGCAGAATCTCGCATGATTGGCAAACACTGTAGGGCTTGTTCGAGTACACTACAATCATAAGGAAAAAATATGAGTCAGAAATTAGCAAATGTTTATGCAAAACTTATCTTTCTAAAAGATTTCATCGACTTATGTTAGATTTATCGATTTGTCAATTATTGATTAAATTTATAATTACGTAAAGTAAATGTTTTTTGGCACCCACTTGTGTTTAAATTACTTGATTTTCAACCAAATATAGATTTTGAATTCAAATATAGAAATGACATATCCAAGTTATTCCCTAATTTTGGCACCCACTTGTGTTTTAAATTACTTGATGATGCAAAGTATAATTTGGAGGTAGGGTGATGTCGGAGGTTACGTGAGGCTCTTAATGATTGAGAATCAATATTGTTGCTTAACCAATAAGAGCCTCACGGAACTTTCGACATGTAGAGCTCAATGTTATCAAGGCACCCTACCTCCAAAATTATACCTTGCAATCTATTAAGAATCAGCATCAAGTGCTTAATACATCAAACACCCCCTTACTTGCAAGTTGCAACCTTTCAAACATAATTCTCGCGCACAGATTTGCTGACCCAAAGGAGGGTCAACTCTAATTCCGCTACAACTTTGGCAGCAATGCTGCGCTTCTTTTGTGAAAATGAAAAATAGTTTCACTTGAGAATAGAGACAAGTTGGAATATATTGCTAAAGCCCCGGCTATGTCCATTCAGCCATTCCTTGTAAACAAAAGCGAAAATTGAAGAACATAATCCGTTCATTTTCTTATATTTCCTCTCCAGGAATAAATCATCCCTCGAGAATATAGTAAAATATCAGAATTCTTATTCCCGTTTGAACAACTTTTTCATGACAAGAATGTTGTTACCTAAATAAACTTCAAAATCCAAGAGATGGGATTCAACTAAAAGCACTTCTAGAGCATGTGATAAACAAAATCCAACAAAAGGCAGATGTTCAAATCATCTAAAAGCAAAATCAAAACCAAATTAAATTTCAAGTTCGTAAATTGAAACTGTGACTCTAACTGATTTCAGCTCTTTATTCTTCTTCCGCTAACATTCTTCAATCCTCGGATATGAAACTGAAAATGCCCAAAGAAAACCATTGTTTTAGTATGGTATCAAAAGAAGATGTCGTTTAACACGTAAACATGAGCACAGAGCTTTGCAGAGGTTCTCACATAAAAATAGACCTTTGTTCCTCTCATTCAGATGTCAGGCATGAACCGGAGTCTGAATCTTCATTTGAATCTGAAACACTATTTGCATCTTCTTCATTGTCCGAGTCCTCCATGAGTGGATTAACAAGAAGCACCCCCTGTTAGAGAGATTAAAGGATTAAGGTTTCAGAAAAATCATCTCAATAGGCAAAAGTAAATACATAGAAATATAAAAGTAAATACAGAAAAATCATCTCAGGTGTAGAAATCTAAATGGATCTAGTTCATTACTACAATGAGTACATAAAGAAGCAGAAGTAGCCATGCAAGGCTCAGCTTTTGAGATGTTAGAAAAGATGGTTAAATGTTTTTTAGGTGCATATAATACTCCTTCCATTCCAAAATGATCTTCCCACTTTTTTTGTCGTTAATACAAATGAACTTTGAGAACCAATTTTAGATTGATCTAAGTATCCTAATGAAAAATTTTAAACTTGTTATTGATTAGTATTATTGATGGTGTATCAATTACAAGTCTTAGATTTGAATTAATAAAATAAAATCAAGCTCAAAGTTCATTCGTAGCAACGAAAAAAAAATGGGACGGAGTAAGATTTAAAAAAATAAAACAAGGCTTACGCTGATTTGAGAAGCTGCTATGAGTGGGCTAGCTACTGTTCCACCATAAGGGGTGCCATCTGCGCCAACTATTGCGATTGTGGCAGAGCCGCCATTATTGCCAATGGGATAATTCATCATATTCATGCTAAGTAATGTGTGAGGACCCTTCATAATTAAAGAAGACAAAGAAAGGGCTTTAGTAAATTAATGAAAACAGAATTTGTTTATCTGGCTTGAAAACAGAATTAACCCAAAAAACATATATGTTTGATCTGAAACTCAAGTGGTGGGCACAATAACTAAGGAAAAGGAATAAAATAAGGAAAATGTGTGGTGAATAGTAGTGCTAGTTGAATAAATTGAGTGATGGAAAATGAAGAGAAAGAATGAGTGGTGGGGTAGGGTGAATATAAAATTATAAAAAGTATGCTATTTTGGGAAGTGCCAAGTGAATAGGGACAAACCAAAATGGAAATAAGTGTCAAGTGAGATAGAACGGAGGGAGTATATCGTTTTTGAAGCTAAAATTTGGGCAAAATACTTGTCATTTTAAGGCTTACAGCCCTAAGATCCTAATTTCACCCAATATTGAAATTGGCTCCATTGCAATGATTGTACTTCTCGAGAGAGTCAATGCATGAGAGAGAAACAATTAATAAGGGTATTTTTGGTACTTTATTAAGTTATAATAATAATAATTGTCTTTCTTAAAACATGTGAAAACCTCTCAAACAACATCTATTTTAAAGCGGAGGGAGTAACATATAACCATGTGATGTAATCAGATTCAACAACAATTAACACTTTATCCCATATATCTGGTTGGTGACGAACATCAATAGGGGTGGCTTGGTTGGTATACCAAGTGTATTTTGCATATACTGTGTACCAACCAAATTAAAGATGGTACAAGAAAATGCATACCATTACCAACCACCAAAGTTGGTATACCAACTTATTGGTACGGTTGGTACTTGGTTGGTATGGTCGTTACGTGCTACTCTACCAAGTATGAATTGAAGTACTCCCTCCGTCCCGGCCTAAGATTCTTAGTTTGACTTTACACGGAGATTAAGAAAAAGTAAATGTTGTGAGTATGAAAAAGTAAGGAAGAGAAAGTAGGAGAGATAAAGTGGGTATGGAGTTTTTGTTGTGAGAATGACAAGTGGGTCCCATAGTCCATTTTAGGTAATAAAGCAACAAAGAACCTTAGGCTGGGACAGACCAAAAAGGAAAGTAAGAACCTTAGGCTGGGACGGAGGGAGTACTAAATTAAAAAAAGTCAAATGTTATTTGAACAATTTTTTGCATTTTCCATTAATTAGTGAACAATATAAAGAACAAAAGGTGAACCATGCATTTAAAAATGGTAAAAGCAAGAATGCACTACAATTTTATTATACACTAGAAATTAAATCAATTTCCTGGAGATTTTTACAACTTGACATGTGAGGAACTTTCACATAGAAATACATGTAATGGAAAATTTATTGTCTTTAAATAAAAAACTAAATATACATCTCAACCAATCAAAGTTCATCTAGGTATATAATTAATAATTTAACATAGTTTCTAAATAATGTTGGTACATGGTATACCAACCAAAGTCAAATATTCAATTCATACCGTGTACCGACCAAATTTACAAAGTTGGTACGGTATACCAACCAAAATAAGATATTTATACCATGTACCAACTTTTGGCATACCAAATGCATTTGGTACGGTTGGTACGTGGTTGCTTGGTTAAGATTTGTACCATTGGCCACCCCTACATCACAACTTGGCTTGTTTAACTAAAGATTGCTCTCCTATAGAGTTAAGATAGAGAAGTTTAACGGGCCCTTTCTATATGAAATTTATCCATGCCATTCTAATTTTGACTTCCAAAAAAAAAAAAAAAAAAAAAAAAAAAAAAGAGGTTAAAACTTGCCTTATACATCTGGAGTTTGTTATCCTCACATATAAGACGGGGACTCGTGACAATACCAATCATGCTGATAATAGCAACGACTGTTCGGTTGTGAATTTCACAATCCAGAGAGATTTTCGTCAAAATGTCCTGCAAACAGATAAGATTAAGCATTAACACGCGTTAAAAAAAATTTTGCTCCACCAATTTTTAAGTTAGACAAGAAAAGATTATGAATGATAAGAAAGAACAAATCTATACAACTTTCCAAGAATTATCTTACATCTCCCGGGTTGCAGGCGAAAACAATTGGCATCGCATCTTTTAGAGTAACAACTCCGGCTAAAGGCCCTTCAGCAATAAGAATTAAATATATGTGAGCTATTATACATGTACGAATGGAATTTTTAAGCCCAAAGAATCATGCATTCTTGTATCAAGAAAAATCCTTAAGGATCATGCGTTGATGTCATTAAGATCATCTGTGTTGATTTTAATGTTCTTTTCTTCAGGACTGAAGGAATTCCGATAAACAAATTTTACACGAGACCTTTCAAGAAATTGACTCAAAAACTAGCTAGCTTAAAAACTTTACATATTGAATTAATAACTGATCAGAGCCAACAACATAATTCTGTAACCCATAACAAAACAACAGATGTATGTTTTGATCAATCAACGATCCCGTTATCCAGGAACAAGATCACCTAGGATGATCATATATGGACTAAAAACTGATACAAAAAAAAAAAAAAAAAAACTCGACTTCGCCTCGGGATAGTAAAAGGAAATCCCAGATTCAGTATAGATTCATTTAAGTTTCATAAATTCAGTCTAAGGTTTAAAAATCATAGTGACACAACTTCTATCCCAGTAAAGTTTAGTAAAATACGAACTCTGGCCCAACCGAATGATAGTCACATGAATAGAGAAAAGGGCAAAAAGAAATGAAAGAGAGATTGTGGGACCAATGTTAGAGAACGTCTAAGGTCCAAAACAAAATTCAAGTCTTTGAGCAAAACATGGCCATTAGATTCATATGGCCTACATGGGCCACATAGAAAAGAGAAACTACAAATAAGATAAAAGTCAGAAGTCGTATCAAAACTTGAAATCCATAAACACTTAAATTAGATCATAACTTAAAGGAACAACTTAAATAAATCATTAAAAAAGTCGAAGAACCATTAAAAAAGAACATCTTGAAGTAACGACTTTCTTAGCCATAATTTTTGTACATACCCTCCACATTCTGGACAGCTGAGTTTGAGTTGACGGAAGCATTATGTGATCTATGCCCCATTGCAACCATAGCTGAGTATGTAGCAGAAATGAATGAAAGGGGGAAGAGAAAAGGAATGCAGGTAGTTAGCCTTGGAAACAATGCTAACAGGGATACTGCAAGAGAGAGTGCTTCTAGCCTATAAATACCAACTCTGACCCGATTTGTTCGCTCATTTCATGGGTAACACAGTTATTGGGTACCAGGGTATCCCGTGGATATTCAAATGCATTCTTATCTGGTGGGGCCACTTGAAATATTTTATACAATTATAGATTCGGTCTATTAGACTAATTATCAATGTGTATCAGCCTGAAGGGGAATTTATGTAACATAAAAGGCAGTATTAGTAGAATAATAAATGTTGGGTCAAATTGATGAAGCTATTAATATCCTTCTAAGATGCGATTAAGAGATAGATAGAAAGAAAGACATGGCCATCTCACCAATTGAATAAGAGTATAGGACAAAATTGTAACAGCGTTCAAAGATGCATGAACACTTCAGGAAACTTATGACTTCAGAAGAAGAAAGGCAAGGACGAGAGAAATTAGATTTTATTGGCTTTATCTTCAATGTCATAATCTTTAATGTAAAACAAAGAATTTGCCTTATTAGTTGAAACTATTAATGATTATACACATGTTAATCCTTCATATACAAAGCAATGAAAGAGAGAGTTTATTGATAGTCTTATGCAATAACGGGTTGTCACTTAATTGGCACTTCACATTACATAAATCCCATTTCAGTATTGATACAAGCAGGATGGCATCACATTTCGGATTGGAAGAACAAAAGCTTTATTCGGAAAGACTTGGATTTCACAAACTGTAAATCAAATAATAGTGTTGATTTGGTCCACATGGTCGAGGGTGAAAAAATAAAATAAAAAAAATTGTTCTTCTAACAAATTCCTTTTAATGTGAAAAAAAAAATAAGAGTTAAAAGAGACACTCGTCTACTCATGGAGAGTCATTTTGATTGAACAAGTGCTAGTCTCCAAGAAATTTCTTTTCTTCTTTTGCCTTTTTTCTGTAGTAAGTTAATTTCGAAACAGTTGCCTCCAGTAAGAAGAAAAAAAAGCTCCTTATAGTGAACAAATGATCAAGTAAAAAGAATATTGGTTCTTCTAACAAATTCCTTTTGCTCATGTTATAGCAACATCACATTGAGCCGAGTGATTGTTATTGGAACACTATCCAGCATTTTCACAACAGTGGCGGACACAGGAAATTTTTAGAAGGAGGGGGGAATTAATTAGGGTAAGGGGGCAAGAAAAAATCTAGTGTATTTTTTTCTTCACTAAAAGGGGGCGAAGTTTAATTTATTACGCTAACACCGATTAAAATTTACAAAAATTGCACTAGTAAAAAAGAAATTTGGCGAACGGGGGCCGCGGCTCCCTTAACCTAAAAGGTAGGTCCGCCACTGCTCTAGTCCACTCTATCTAACATTCAATCAAGTAGAAAGCATAAGTTTTCTCTCTCTCTCTTTTTTTTTTGCCATCTGAAATATGTTAAGTTAATATTTATGAATTTGACTTCATAAATCAGAGCCTATGGTCTTAATCCACGCAGAGCAGACCTAGAATAGGCTCTCAGACTGGGCAGCCAAAATTTTTGAGCAAAAACAGAAGTGTAGAGGTTTTGAAACTATTGAAGTGTCACTGCATTAGGACAATTCTGAAGGGTGTGGTCTCAACATTTTTCTGGTTTCCCCTTTAATACTATTCGATAATCACGATTTCATTCAAAAGTTCGACCATTGTTACAATTGTTAGTTGATAGATTTTATTTGATTAAAGACATGAAAATGTCTTATTTTCCGACCATTGATTATTTTTAATCTACTTTATTTTCATGATAATTTTATTTTTTTATTTTTTTTTGGATGAGCCTCAGAGAGGCACTTAGAGTTGATGACCATTGCGCCTAGTCTAGTGTCTAAAAACTACCTTGGGACCAACAGAAGGACCAAGATGCCTAGCAAACAACTTCTTCCTAATCTACTTTAAGCCTGTTAATTAACATATAGTGTGCATACCAAAATAACATGTCAGCAACCTACCTCCGATCACTTCAAATAAGCCCCATACAAAAAGTCTGATGTAATAAGTTGTACACAAGCTCATATAACTATGAGAATTATCACCCAATAAGACCATCTACAGAACAACCACACATACACAGGATATAGTGATAATTAATAATTCTTACAATTATTCTAATTAATAAAACGGAAAACTTAGGAAAAGAGGACTCCTTTATTGAAACATGTTTTTGATAGCTTACATTTGAAAATGAGACTCTTTTTTTGAATAAGCTTATTTTTGGGGAAAAAAAAGAGTACGACTCCTTGGAAATCAGAGAGGAAGGATCGTATCATACTTAAAATCATATCACATTTAGCTAGCATAATAGAACGCTTTTGAGCAATTGACATCAAAGTTAAGACCGCAGTTGCTAATATGCAATTAAACTAGCACAGACACAAACCAATGACGCGTGTTATAGCTCTCCTGAAAAACCTTTTAACTCTTTTCATTTTACACGCCCACCCAAAAAAAATCCTTCTCGTGAGTCTTGACTAGGAAAAAAATGACCACATTATGATCTTTACCTGGACTCACAAATAACACCTAGAATAGAAAGACGGAATATTATTCTCCATATAATCAAATGCATCTCCCAAAGGGTCCATGAGAACGACTAATCCCTATCCTCATCGTCCTAGTATAGCAACACAAGCAGTCCTCTCAATCCACCGTATCATAATATTGAAAGAAGAAACCTTCTCTAAACATATTGCTTTTATTTTTATTTATTTTTTTGGTAGGATCTCTTTTCACATAATTACATTTTCAAACATCTATCTACAAATGTCTTTTTTCACTCACTGAATCTGAATCTGAATTACAAATGTTTAAAAAATGGGTTCTAATTTGTATGAACAATGTTGATTCAACAGAATCATCTCCAACCAGCATAACAATAAATGTGTACAAAAATCAAGGGGGAATTACTTACTCAAGCGGCATTGACAATTGCTTCATGATTAGCCTGGTAGTGAAACCCTAAGTAGTACACCTGCAAAACAAAAACACACTTTTCCAAATCATACAGCTAATTTCTATAGTACGATCTTTGTCCCCAAATGAATTTCCAAAAAAAAAAATCAAAATTGATCTTCAGATTTGAGGACGAAGGGAGTAATTGAATGCCACAAAGTTGGAGAGAGAAATTTCGACCGTTTGGAACGTCTACTAATCCGAAATTGGAAAATATTGTCGGGAGCATTGATAGGTTTAACCGTACTCCCTCCTTCCCAAACTTACTACTATCCTTAAAAACATAGTCTCATTTTAATTTTTTATGGTTAACAAAAATAAATTTTAACCAAATATTGATGTCAATTTAATTTAATGATGAAATCCTAAAAATTATACTCCCTCCGTCCCATAACAATGGGCACAGTTTGACTTTTTTGATCAACTGAGTCAATCTTTGACCATAATTTTATGAATATCTAAATATCTCTATGAAATTTTAAAAATTGTTATTTTTTCACTATTAGAAATACTATCATTAACATTTTAGAATTGTCTAGAGATATCTAGATATTCATAAAATTATGGTCAAAGATTGACCTAATTGACCAAAAAGTCAAAGTGTGCCCATTGTAATGGGAAGGAGGGAGTAATTGATAAGTGATTTATCAATTACAAATTTTAGAATTTCACTAGAATGATTAAATCGTCACCAATGGCTGGTCATAGTTTATTTTTGTTGACTATAAAAAGTCAAAATGAGACTATTTTTTTTTAAACAAAGAAAATATTTTTCTTAATCCCCGTGTACTCAAATTTAGTAGCAATAACTAGAGGGAGTATAGCGGAGGAGAATCGTAAAGCAATGAAAAATGGGGGAAGACAATGAGAATAAGGTTAACGCGAGTATACGGTTAACTATTTCGAATGGCTAGTGTGAACGTTGTCCTTTTTTACCATGTGATTCAAATTTGATTATGTTAACAAATTTTAAAATATTCATTAAATATTGAAAATTATACTCCTCATCTGTTCAAATTTCATTTAAAACGATATTTTAAAAATCTCTATTTCTTGTGTAATTTTTTTGACAACTATTCATATATCTTTTTGTAATCCTATTTTCACATATTTAGTTTTGCAAGTATAAAGAGATTAGTAAAAAAAAAAAAATGATAAAAATACATTTAGGAACTAAGTTTTTGTCAAAAAACAACATTCAATTTGAGACAAAAATTTTAGAAACTGAATATTCATTTAGGACCAGAGGTTAAGGACAGAATGACTAGTTTTTATACAATTTTATTGACGTATTGAAACATTTCATAAATATCATTAATAATTAAAATATAATTTTGATCAAAATTCATTTATATTAACTAGAAGGTTCTACTGTCCCCAAAGAAGTGGCCCAGTGGTAAAGTCAAGCCTCACCCTCGGTGAGCGCTATGGTTCGATCCCTCTCCTCGCCTCCTTATGGCGTGGTCATCGTCCGGCTCATTGGTAAAGCTAAGTCTCATCCTCGGTAAGTGTTAGGGTTTTGATCCCTCTCCTCGCCTCCACGTGGAGGTTGTCAAAGAAAATTTAAAAAAAAAATATATGTATCACATTTGCAATTTGGTTCTCAAAAGTATAAACTTTGTAACTTGCATGATTCCATATATTATGATAAGTTTCAATTTAACTTTTTAGGGGTTAGTAATTGATGAAGTGTGTCAATGAGTTTTAGGGGCGTGTTAGTCATTTTGCAAGAAGAAAAGAAAGTGAATAACTCTTTAACAGTAAAATGGCCTCGTTTTATAACTCTTAGTTAATGAATAAGTAAATGGGGTTGGACCGGATCCGGAACAGCTCCACCCCCAAGTTAGCTACACCCCTCCACCCAACGGCTCCGATCAAGGCCATATAGGCGAGCGGTTTGGGTGTGCGGCTAAGATGACTTCAATTTTTTGTGGGTCCCACCGAGCTTGGACACATCTCATCCGTTGGGTGGAGCTAAAATGAGGTGGCTCCAATCGGAACCATTGGGTGGAGCTAACTAGGGGTGCAGCGGTTCGAAATCCGGGTTGGACCTTAGGCCCCCTCATCAAAATGAAAAATCCATATATTGAAAAACAGAGGAAACCGTCGCTACTCAAAAGACAAGTCTACCCTACCAGTCTGCTCCGATAGCTAAGGTATAAGACTAAAATTACTCTTATATTTAAGATATAAGAATTTTTTTTTTTTTTAAAAAAAAAACTATTTTTTAAAAAACAAAAAAGACTCATATTTTAGTAAGTAGTATGCTCTAGGGATGGCCAAACCGAACCGGAACCGCTTTGAACCTTGACGAAAACAGGAACCATGTGAACCGGGACCGTTTGTAACACGGGCCGGTTCTGGTTCATCCCCTCTGAAACCGTGAACCGGCGGTTCCGAACCGTCATGAACCACCTAGACCGAACCGGAAGCGGAACAGTTAGAAAAACCGTTAGAAAACCGTCAAAATCGTTAGATTTCTAATGGTTTCATCAGAATTAATCGTTACTAACATAAGGTTGACAAGAAAAGTTGAGTTTTGACAGAATTTTTAGTTAAATTCAGTGAATAAAAATAATAAAAATTTGTTGAGTATATAAAAGAAAAGAGGGACGGAACTCTTTAATTTTGTAAACACTTTTCCTATACCTTCTTGTAAAAAATTTCAAAATTTCGGCAATAGAATATTATTATAATTGTTTTTTTTTTGTTAAAATTATTAAAAAAATTAAAAAAGGAAAACGTGAACCGGCGGTTCCGAACCGTGGATTCCGAACCATAACCGACCGGAAGAGAAACGGTTCGGTTACTTCCGGAATCGAACCGGAACCTTGTTTGGTCATCCGTATGCTCCTATATTTAAGTAGGAGGTCGTCTCTTGTGAGAACACCTAGATCCGTCTCATAGAAGAGACGGGTCGACCCATGACTCGTGTACAACATTCTTCGCGAAGCGTAGGATCCCAACCCATGCTCCACTCTAAATCTGCCACATGACAGCGACCCATTGGCCCAAAAAAATATCGGTATTTTTTTAAGTTTTATATTTTTTACTGTATTTTTCGTCTGCCAAAAATAATACTCCGTACTTAGTATAACTAAATGTAACAACTGTGTTACTTATAAAATAACATTGTTTATAAGTAAGCGTAACACAAGTTTCACAAAAAAAAATATAGCTCATTTTACTCATCTTTCAACTGTAATACTAACTATAAATACGTGTAACACTAACAACAACTAAATGTAATTACCGTTATACTGAAATGTAATAGTTTTTTCCAGATTTTTTTTTTTTTTGAGTATTTTGATTTTATTTTTTGAAAGAAAGTAACATTTGAAAAATAACAACTTATATACATGAATGTAATTATTTGTACAAGTAAATGTAACACTTTAGTAGATGATATTGTAACAAATTTCTATAGAAAATGTAATACTTTTACATGTATCATGATAAATTGAACACATTGTAACTTATTATTTGAAAACATATGGATATACTATTATACAAGTAAACATAACTATTTTACAATGATGTTATTATACAAGTAAAATGTAGCATTGGCTTATAAAAATTGTTACTTTCTTATTTTTACAATGTTACTATCACAAGTGTTTTTAGTTCTAAAGTGTAAATGGTTGAATTATTACTTTTCTATACATATGTGTTACAATTATGTATAAACACTGTTACATATAAGTAACACGTTCGTTACATTTTAGTTATAATAAGTATCACTTTTGGCAAATGAAGAAAACATAAAAAAAAAAAAAAAACACTTACTTTTATGTATACAAATAGTTACATATAAGTAACACGTTTGTTACATTTAGTTATAGTAACTATTACCTCTGGCAAACCCAAAAAAAATAAAATATATATATATATATATATATAAAAAAATGTTCGCGGGTCATGGGTCAAAAATAACCCGTCTCTACTATGAGACGGGTCATGGTGTTCTCATACAAAATTTTGTCTTTAAGTAGAAGAATGGAATTACTCTTGACCACAAAAACTAAAGTATGTACACTCCTATATTTAGGTATAAGACTGGATTTACTCTTAACCACAAAAATTAAAGTATGACACTTGGTTTTTGACAAATGAAATAATTATCAGTTTTCATTATTTACTAGGAAAAACCCCGTGCAACGCACGGATATTTGTTTACAATTTATCGTTTATTTAGTTAGTCAAATGAAGTATATTTTATTATGATTAAAGAAAAATAATTTTTAAGTATCTCAAATACAACTAAAAAAGAAGATATGTAAATAATCAATTACATTGTAATCTTCTTTTTATTTCGGGAGGATAAATTAAAGAGTAAATCATTTTCTAATTTGGGCAAATTGCAATTTAGTTACCTGAGTTTTACACAATGTTTCAATTGGTTCCTGAATCCGTTTTTCAGCAAATTGGTTACTCCAGTTTGTCATTTAGTTGCAATGTGGTATAAAAATGGATGGATCGTTTAAAAACTAACAAAAGTGGATGAAAAACCTAACGAGCTTCTTTCAAAATTGCAATGGTTAACCCTACAATATAAATTTTCCCACTTCACCGCCTAACTCCTAACGAATGTTTAAAAACTAACATAATTTGCATGCATATGTCCAAAGATTAGCGTTTCAGTCATTTTCATTTTATTTATTACATCAAAATTATAAAAATTATGATATCTATCATAAAAATAATAATTTTATTTAACTTATGACAAATACATATCATTCATAAAAATACTAATTTTATTTAACTAAAATTATAAAATATGATATCCAGAGCGGAACAGTGTTTTGGCCCGTCAAAAAACAAAGGAAACCACCAAAAATGGCGATCTCTCCACCCACATTCCTTCTCCCCCTTCTCGCGACCACTGTTTTCTCTCTGCTCCATCCAAGTCGGTTTGGTAGTGCTTGCCTTCATGATCTCTTTTTCATTTCTAATCAAAAAATTGATGGCTGGAGAAACGTTTTTGCACAAGAAATTGTGGCTTGTCGGCGCAATTTTTGTCAATTTACTGTTTCCGGACAATGCATAATATACTTAAGAAAATGCCCAATGTTTTTTAAGTGAGAGCGAGAAGATTTTTTTTTTATTATTATTATTATTATTTTGCTCAAGTTTTTCTAAAACAAACAATTAGAATTTGTAGGTTTATTAATTAATGTCTTTAGATGTTACAAATTTTTTATTATGGGGTAAAAATGTGAATAAGTTGAGTTGGAGGGTGCACTTTGCAATTATAAAAGAAACTTGTTAGATTTTCCATCCATTTCATTAAAAAACTAACAATCCATCCATTTTTATACCACATTGCAACTAAATGACAAACTCGAGTAACCAATTTGCTGAAAAACGGATTCAGGAACCAATTGAAACATCGTGTAAAACTCAGGTAACTAAATTGCAATTTGCCCTTCTAATTTTGGATTTAAAATCAAGATTAATGTTTTTTGTGACTTTTTATTTGTTAGGATTAGAGTTGCATCAACATAAACTTTTTTAATTTATTAGTTAAACAAAATAAATTGTTTGAAGACTTTTCATTTGTTTTAAGTAACAAATCAAAAATTTATTTTTTGTGACTTTGCATTTCAAATTATGACTTTTTATTTCTTATACCGGAGAAGTTAAAGTCACTTTATCATAATTATTTTTAATATATTAAATTTTATTGAGACTCTCCATATTTTAGTAACCGTTGCACTTAAATGAATGAATACAATGGTATATGAAAAAAAATCTTAGGTACAAAATTATTTGAATGTAAAATTTTAAAAAATAATTCATTTTAGTATAAACATGACATTCAATTTGGAATGAAGAGAGTAACTATTATGATTTACTAATATTATTAATAGTAATAGTTAATTTGTTTTAAAAAATATTAACTTATATAATAAGTATTATAATTAACTAATATTGTTAATTGTAAAAGTTAATATATATAGTAACTATTGTAATTAACTATTATTGTCAATAGTAAAAGTTAATATATATAGTAACTATTATGGTTAACTAATACTATTAATAGTAATAGTTAACTTATATAGTAACTATTAACGCTAACTAATTTTATTAATAGTAATAAGTAACTTATATAACTATTATAGTTAACTAATATAATTCATAGTAATAGTTAACTTATATATTAACTATTATAGTTAACTAATACTATTAATAGTAATAGTTAACTTATACAGTAACTATTATAGTTAACTAATACTATTAATAGTAATTGTTAACTTATACAATAACTATTATAGTTAACTAATACTATGAATAGTAATTGTTAACCTATATAATAACTATTAGTATTAACTAATATTATTAGCTAATAATAAGAATATAAAGAGCCACTTAAAATTAAGAATGATGATGATGATGTGGCTTCACCAAAAGCAAGTATTAGCCAAAACATGTTCACGTGGCGAATCCGTAGCCCTCCGCCTCGACTTATAATATATACTCCCTCCGTCTTTTTAGTCTGTTCACTTTTGGTCAACAAGAATAAACTTTGACCAAACATTTAATGTCAATCTAATCATCCTAATGAAATTCTAACAATTGTAATTGATAAATAATCATTTAATTTATCAATAATAGTTTTTAAAATTTCATTAGGATTGTTAGATTGACATTAAATGTTTGGTCAAAGTTTACTCCCGTTGACCAAAAGTGAACAGACTAAAAACACAGAGGGAGTATAGATTATTGCCTACATTGCATACCATGTACTCCCTCCGTGCCGGAGTAAGAGTCATACCCCTCATTTGCATGCTTATTAATAAATATTAGAAGTGATGTAAATGTTGTGAGTGTAAAAGTAAAGTAGGAGAGAGAATGAGTGGGAGAGAATAGTGAATTGATTGGTGTTGTGAGTATAAAAGTAAAATAGGAGAGAGAATGAGCGGGGTGAATAGTAAAGATTCTTTGCCATTTTAGGAATAAGACTCTTACTCTGGGACGTACCAAAATGGAAAGTAGGACTCTTACTATAGGACGGAGGGAGTACATAATATGGATGAAAAACATGATTGTTTCATGTCTGTTACATGTTTCTAAATGCAATTGTGCCCCATTTTGGTGTTGAAAGGTGAAAGGACAATGTCATGACTATTGGCTATTAATTGATGTAGTACCAAGTTAAGGGAAAATGTAGCATAGGATGACAAAGATGAAAAAAATTACTTTCACATTTTATCAAATGAGATTTTGGAGAAAATTACATATTTATATTTTGACTTTTAATTATTTTATTTGATTTGAAAAAATAATACATGATTGTCGTCAAGACATTGTCATTGCAGTAAGTGTACATGTGATGAGACAGATTTTACACATTTTATTCCTATGTTTCTATGAGCTTAAAATGATAATTTTGATGTAAATTAGATTATTTTTATGCAATTTCGGGCAAATATATATTTTAGGGGCTTATTGGTAATTCAGAGATGTTTTAGTACTTTTATATTTTTACCCGATGTAATTTATTTATATGTCAAAAGAATCTCAAGACATCAAGTCAAAATTAAAGTCAACCGGGATGGAGAAGCATTGAATTTGGAGAGATGGGTGAAAATTAAAATAAAATGGCCCAAGACAAGGAGGAACCAACAATGCAGAGTTTGAGAAGGGCAACAACAAACCCAGAAGACCAAGAAGGAAGTCCAGTCCACTCAGGCCCAACAAGGCCGGCCCAATTCGCGTGGAAGACCCAAAGTACAGCACGTCTTCATCAAGCGTGAGCACGAGTGAGAGCGGATCGGCACGAGTCGTGCGCTGGCGCGCGAGTCGTGAACGGACGGAAGAAAGTGCAGGTTCCAGGCGCGCTTTTGGCGATTCCTGGCGCGTGCGTGGCAGAGGCTGGCGGGTGGGTGAGGAAGACACGCGCGTGTGGCGCGTGGATCGGGCTTTTCAGCCTATTTTCATGATTTTCTTATTTTTTTTTTTTTTTCCTTATTTGTTTAGGAGTTCCCTAGTCAATTAAAATAGGTTTCTTTTATTGTTTTTTGATTCTAGACTTCAACATAAATTTTAGATCTAGGTTTTTCTTTCTTTATTCATGGAGATTTCAAAGCTTTGGATGAGGAACTAAAATCCAAGCTTTGGGTTTGAATCTTGAACCCCTTTTTGTTTGATTTGAGGTATTTTTCTTTTCACAACTTTATTCCTATTCATAATTTTACTTGTGTTTATTATAGATTTATTGCTAGGGTTTTTAGACTTGATCAATCTAATTGCTCTGGTTATCTCTGCTAGAATTTTCTATGACTGTGCCAGTAGAGGAATTCATAAGTAGCATCTTTACGATTTATGCATGTGCCATGGTAAATTGTGAAGTGGGTAAAATTAGACGATTATCTATATGAAATAATTGTAGAAAGCGTTTTTGATCTAAGTTTCTTAAATCATTTATCAATTAATTCTGCGATCTAGACTGTACCGGTTAGATTAATTTATAAATTAGGGTTTCTAGTGAGTGTGCCACTGCTAGTAACTACTCTGAAAGAAGAAATAGAGATTGAAATAGATCTCGTAATTAAGTGAATAGGGTAAAAAGTGAAAAGAGATATCAATGATAATTGAATAATTAGGTGGGAGCGGAATCAAATCTGAAGTATTTCTTAATTATTGTGTTAGCTCATATTAGTTTAATATCTGCTTTAGGATAATTAGTTTAAATTAAATTATTCCCCCAATCTTGTCAAGTGACAATTGCGTAAATAAATAACCGTTCTTCGTGGATCGATCCTGGACTTATCCCTAGCTACAAATTTTTAGAACCTAGTCCAGGTTTAATTTGTAGGTGTGCGATTTAGCCTATCAAATTTTGGCGCCGTTGCCGGGGAACGGTGCTTATTTGTTTACGTTCTTATTTTATTTCTTGTTCTTTTTCTTTTTATTTGTTTCTTTTAGTTAGTTAATTTTCTTTTTAGTTAATTTCAATTTTGTTATTTGTTCTAAGTGTGGTACCTTGTATGTGCCACACCCGTTCTAATGACGAATTGCTTGTGAGTCTTGACCCAGATTGAAAGAACTTTTAGGAAAAGACAACAACAAAACAAGGAATCCAAAGCAATTGTGTCAACTGAAAGAATGGCAGACCAGACATTAAGGAAGAAAACTGCCCCGAATTGGAGCGAGCAACCTCATGCAATCAAATTTCCCGCTCTGCCTACTGGGGTTACATTTGAGTTGAAGCTGGGTTTGTTGAGTCAATTACCACACTTCATGGGTATGCCCGGTGAGAACCCGAATCAACATATATCCCAGATTGTGCAGATTTGTCAGAGTATGAAGCATGCGGCACTTCCTATTGAGCATCTCCTCCTTAAAGCATTCTCTTTCGCTCTGAAAGATAATGCTAGTGCGTGGTATTATCATCTGCCACCCAACAGCATTACTACTTGGCAAGAGATTAAGGAGGCTTTCTTAGATGAGTTTTTCCCACCGGATCAGATCAATATTATGAAGTGGGATATCAGTAAAATGGAGCAGAGAGCGGATGAGACTTTGTATGAGTATTATAACAGGTTCCATAAGCTATGCAGGAGTTGCCCGTATCATGGATTTGATGATAACATGTTGATTGTTTACTTTTATGGGGGATTAACGGTTCAGGATAAACGCTTAGTGGATTCGTGTTGTCGGGGTAGTATTCTGAACAAGACCACTGAGGAGGCGAATGAGATCATAGATGAGTTCGTAAATTGAAACTGTGACTCAAACTGATTTCAGCTCTTTCTTCTTCTGCTGCTAACATTCTTCCATCCTCTGATATGAAACTGAAAATGCCTAAAGAAAACCCTTGTTTTAGCATAGTATCAAAAAAAAAAAAAAAAAAATGTTACAAAGCTTGCAAAGGTCCTCACATAAAATAGACCGTTGATTCTCCATTCAGATGTCAGGCATGAACCGGAGTCTGAATCTTCATTTAAATCTGAAACACTATTTGTATCTTCTTCATGTCTGAGTCCTCGATGAGTGGATTAACAAGTACCCCTGTTAGAGACATTCACAACCCAATTTAATATTTACGAATATATATAAATACATATAAGCAACATCAAGAACGGAGTCTTCATCATGCATTTTAATCTGGCTTGGAGACCAAGTGAGTGAAACGCTCCAAATCCATACAGTTGTATTTAAAATGTTATTTTTATTAAGAAAAAAAATAAAAAATAAAATCCAGACTACAGTTTAGGAAGCAGCCTTCAAAATGTCTTGTATGTAATTGTCCCAGCATATGACCAGGCTAAAAGATGACAACGGAGGCTTTATGAATGCATATTGTGAAATATGACCGAACATAAAGTACTAACAAAATCAAAGTTCAATTTCATTAAGTCGCTGAAGTCTTTAGAGGGCATACTCAAATACGTTTAGAAACTTCCCCAGGCTATCCTTGTTATATCAGAAAAGCAACGGAACAGAGTAATCATCAAGAGAATAGACATGAATGATGAACCCCTCAAAAGGATTAAGGTTTCACGAAAATTATTTCGATATGCCAAAGTAAACACATAGGAATATAAAAGTTGTCAGTTCAACATTTTATTATAGAAAGAGCTCTCAAGTTTACATGCTGACTGGTGCAAGGTGTCTCAAGCTTTTGAGATGTTGGAGGAGATGGTTAGCTGTTTTAGGTGTATATAATAAGATTTAAAAAAATATAACAAGGCTTACGCTGATTTGAGAAGCTGCTATGAGTGGGCCAGCTACCCTTCCACCGTAAGGGGTGCCATCTGCACCAACAATTGAGATTGTACAAGAAGTACTTGCAGAAGAGCCGCCATAATTACCAAAGGGATAACTGGTCATATTCAGTTGATTCTTGAAATAGAATTGACCCAAAAACATTCTATACGTCTGATCTAAAACAAGAATTTGCTACCTAATACTTTAGAATGTTAGGGAAGGGATTGCAGATGAGTTATAAGCATTTGAAGGGGAACCTTATGAAACTAAAAGTTTCACATAAGGTCCAATATCGTAGCATAAACATTATGGCTGATATGGTGATACATTGCAGCCAAAAGATACTTGGATTTGGGGTTCTAATGACAAAGGCCCGAATCGGTAATTCATTGCACATATGAGACCTTGCTTTCCAATAATTCACAAAAAGTGGTAAAGCCCTTTCTTGCATCATTAAGGTTTTATGTCATATATCATATACTCCCTTTGGTTCATAATATGTATTGTTTTGCTAAACGTTGGTCAAAAAAAGGTTAAAACTGCCTTATGCATCTGGAGTTTGTTGCTCCCATATATAAGACGGGGACTCATACAATACCATTCATGCTGAGAATAGCAACGACTGTTCGGTGGTGAATTTCACAATCCAGAGAGATTTTCGCCAAAATGTCCTGCAAACAGATAAGATTAAGCATTAAACACGCGCTAGAACAAATTTTCGCTCCACCAATTTTTAAGTTAGACAAGAAAAGATTATGAATGATAAGAAAGAACAGTTTTTGCTATATAACTTTCCAAGAATTAACTTACATCTCCCGGGTTGCAGGCGAAAACAATTGGCGTCGCATCATTTAGAGTAACATCTCCGGCCAAAGGCCCTTCAACAATAAGAATTAAATAAATGTATACATATACGAATTGAATTTTTAAGCCCAAAGGAATCATGCATTTTTGTACCCAGAAAAATCCTCAAGGATCGTGCATTGATGTCACTAAGATCATCTTTTTTTTTTATTTGAATGTTATTTCAGGACTGAAGGAATTCTGAGAAACAAATTTTACATGAGAACTTTACAGAAATTGACTCAGAAACTAGCTATACTTACTGAATCAATCACTGATCAGAGCCAACAACATAATTCCGTAACCACAATACAACAACAGATGTAACTTCTGATCAATCAACAATTCCGTTATCCATGAATAAGATCACCTAAGATGATCATATATGGACTAAAAACTTATACACAATTTACCGCAAGATAGTAAAAGCACAGCCCTGATTCAGTAAAGCTTCATTAAAGTTTCATAAATTCAGTCTAAGGTGTCCTAACCATAGTCACACAATGATAGTCACTCTAGTAAAAATCTCAGTTTACAAAGACAAATTTACCCAATGAAATCAAGCTGAATGAATAGATTTAGTTAGAGGTAAACACACATTTCGAGACTAAACACTCAAAAGTGACAATTTTAAAAAAGATTTTCTTCCACATGAATGAAGAGAAGGGCAAAAAGAAACAAAAGAGAGATTGTGGGACCGGTGTTAAATTCATGTCTTAGAGCAAAACACGGCCATTAGATTCATATGCCCTACATGGGCCACATAAAAAAGAGAAACTATAAATAAAATGAAAGTCAGAAGTCATATATCAAAACTGAAAATCCATCCATGAATACTTACAGATGAGATATTAACTTAAAGAAACAACTTAGATATATCAATTTTTTTTTAAATCTGAAGAACCAATAAAAAGAGAACATCTTGCCAGAATGAGTGCTTCTAGCCTATAACTACCAACTCCGGCCCGAATAATTCGCTCATTTCATGGGTACACAGTTATTGGGTACCAGGGAATCCCGTGGATGTTCAATTCCATTCTTATCTGGTGGAGATGCCTGAAATATTTTATACAATTATAGATTTGATATATTAGACCAAGTATCATTGCGTATCAGCCTGAAGGGGAATTTTATGTAACATAAAAGGCAATATTAGTAGAATGATAAATGACGGGTCAAAGTGTTGAAGCGATTAATATCCTTCTAAGAAGCGACTAAGAGATAGTCAGGTAGAAAGAAAGAAATGGCCATCTCACTAATTGTATAAGAATATAGGACAAAATTGTAACAGCCTTAAAAGCTGCATCAACACTTCAGGAAACTTATAACTTCAGAAGAAGAAAGGCAAAGGACGAGAGAAAAAGTAGATTTTATTGGCTTTATCTTCAATGTCGTAATCTTTAATGTAAAACAAAGAATTTTCCTTATTAATTGAAACTATTAAAGATTATACACACTTCAATCCTTCATATACAAACTGCTCTCAAACATTAATAGGAACAAAGACAATGACAAGATAGACTTAGAAAAGGCCTCAAAAATCATATTTGATAGTGACTTAATAGCCTTATGCAATAACGAGTTGTCACTTAATTGGCATTTCACATTACATAAGTCCCCACTCAGTATCGATACAAACAGGATTATCACATTTCGGATGGGAAGGACAAAAGCCTTCTTCGGAAAGACATAGATTCGCAAATAGTGAATCAAATAATAGGGTTGATTTGGCCCACATGGTTGAGGGTGAAAAACACAATGTCACGGACATAAAAAAAAAAAAAAAAAAACGTGACTCCTGATCTGGTTCCTAAAGTTTAAAGGCAAATCAAGGCGCAGTACTGTCGAGTTAAGCACCTATTTGGTCCTTAACCTATTGAGTTGTTTTCCTTTTGGTCCTTAACCTATTTTGGTTTTCCTTTTGGTCCTTGATGTACCTAGTTGCAGGATAAAGTGGTCCTTAACCTATTTTAGTTTTCCTTTTGGTCCTTGATGTACCTATTTGCCGGACAAAGTGGTCCTTAAAATCGTCGACATGGCTTGTTGACCGAAAGGAAAACCAAAATAGGTCGAGGACCACTTTGTCCTGCAAATAGGTACATCAAGGACAAAAAGGAAAACTAAAATAGGTTAAGGACCACTTTATCCTGCAACTAGGTACATCGAGGACCAAAAGGAAAACCAAAATAGGTTAAGGACCAAAAGGAAAACAACTCAATAGGTTAAGGACCAAATAGGTGCTTAACTCGCAGTACTGTCTATTGAAAGAGTTCAATAAAGAGAGAAGGGAAGAGAAAGGAGGAGGAGGATTGTTGGTATTTTCATCGTGAAATATGAATTTTAGCATTCTATCTTTGGTTTACCTAAAATACAAATATAAAACCAGAGGGTATAACTAAATTTAACAATTTGACACCAAAAGAGAAGCAAGTATGATCACCTAAATGGAGTTAGCATGCCCTATAGCTATTGAGAGTTGAACATAGCGCCCTCATACTATTATAGTATTCAGATTGAACCCCCACCCCCAGCTTCTGACATCATCAGTCATCATATACCAAAAAAAAAATGTTAAATATCAAGTGGGGTCGGCAGTCTCCATGGTGGCCCTTCATAAGCTTAGAAATATATTAAAGTTAAAAGCATCAAATGAATATAAACCATGTCAACAAATCACATCAAGGATCAGTTACAAAGTCATTATTTAAACCTCAATACCTCGAACATAATTACATCAACTAAATTGCGGAATTAATGACCTTGATCCGTAGTTCTTAAATATATTACAAGTCTCCTGAATGTCCCCAGATTTCTACGTTATAGGCATCAATATCTAGTTATATTGACAAAATTCAGTCCCGAAAGATCCCCACAACTCACATACAACTGATCTTAGGACACAATTAGGAAACCTCAAAGCATAATTATCTCTTAAATCACAAGACCTAAAGCCGTTGTACCTAGAAAAAACTTGATTTACTGATCTGTTAGTTTAATTAGGACATCATTTGTATGAGTGTAGCGCCTCATTGGAACCAAATAGTCCTTCAAGTTAGAAGATCTAAATATTTGGAAAAGGGACACGAGGAAATTAAAGAGACAAATTGTGATGAATCAGGGTGCATGCGCAGTCATGTCTTACTGGATGTGGAAGATACATGAGCAAAAGGGATACCAACGGAGGGTGGGTGTTCATGTAGATGGAGGGAGCCACGTTACACGAGAGCAAGAGGCATGCCGGAGGGTACTGATGTAGATTGGATCTGAGGAGAACTATCACCCAGTAAGCAAACTCATAGCCACACGCGTATCCTCTCAGTCTAACAATGCATTAGTAATACATTACCCAAAATAACATGTCAGCAAACTGCCTCCGATAACTTCAAATAAGCCCCATACAAAAAATCTGACGTAGTAAGTTGTACACAAGCTCATATAGCTATGAGGAGAACTATCACCCAGTAACAAATAAGCAATGAAATTTGTGTTTGACAATCTACAGAAAAACCACACATACACACACACACTCCATCTCAAAACAAGAGTCGCTATGGAAAAGTAAGACCTTTTATAAATGTACATTTACTTTTCTATATTCCCTTCAAATTGCACTAAATGGACGTCTCTTTTTTGTAAAAACGTTGAACAAGTCTCATGTTTCCACAGGAAATAGTAATGATTAATAATAATCATTATTATTATTATTCTCTTTTAATAAAATGGAAAACTTAGGAAAGTAGGGTTCCTTTATTCAAAATGGTTTTAATAATTTAAATTTGAAAATGAGACTCTTTCTTATAACAAGCTCATTTTTGAAAGAAAAGTAGGACTCTTTATTGGAAATCAGGGAGCAAAGAATCATATCATACTTATTTGAGGTCTCCCATGCACATACATGATGTAATCCCATTTCAGCTTCTTTAATGGAGTCAAAAGTTGGAGGTCAGGGTGGTTTTCTTGGTATTCTGTCTTCTTACCCAAGTCTTAGAATTTTGATTTTGTATTGTACCCTTCACATTTAGCTAGTATAATAGAACGCTTTTGAGCAATTGACATCAAAGTTAAGACTACAGTCACTAATGTGCATATAAACTAGCACAGACACAAACCAATGACAAATTGTATCTAGGTGCCGTTTCGTAGCTCTCTTGAAAAACCCTAACTCTTTTCATTTTATACCCCACGCCCCCAACAAAAAAAAACCTTCTGGTGAGTCTTGACTAGGAAAAAACTGACCACATTTCATGATTTTTACCCAGACTAACAAAAATAAAACTTGGAATAGAAAGAGGGAAGATTATTATTCATAGAATCAACTGTATCTCCTAAAGGGTCTATGAGAACGATTAATCCCTATCATCATTGGCCTAGTATAGCAACACAGGCAGTTCTCTAATCATATTGTTTTTGTTTTTATTTATCTTTTGGTAGGATCTCTATTCACATAATTACATTTTCAAACATTCCTCTACAAATGTCCTTTTTTCACTCAATGAATCTGACTCCGAATTATGAATGTTAAAAAAAAAGGGTTCTAATTTACATATCTAACAGTATGAACAATATTCATCCAACAGAACTATTTCCAACATAACAATAAATGTAATACAAAAATCAAGGGGAAATTACTAACTCAAGCGGCATTGGCAATTGCTTCATGATTAGCCTGTTAGTGAAAAAAAAAAAAAAAAAAGTAGTACCCTGCAAAAAACACACACAAACACACTTTTCAAATCATATAGCTCATTTCTGTAGTACTATCTTCGTCTCCAAATGAATGTCCAAAAAAGATTCAAAATTGTTTTTCTTTTTTTTTTTGGACATTCATCTTTGGGACGGAGGGAGTGGTAATTGAATGCAAAGAAGTTGGAGAGGGAAAATTTGACCGTTCGGAATGGCTGCTACTCCGAAATTCCAGAATTACTGAAAGAAAAGTCGGTTTCGAGGGAGCATTAATGGGTTTAACAGTTTGGCGGAGGAGAGTCGGAAAGCATAGAAAAATGGGGAAGACGATGAGAATAAGGTTAATACCCGACGTTATGTGCACTTTAACTAACATCTGTACGAAACGGCTAGGTGTGATTGTTGTCCTTCATTTTACTCTAAATCAAATTTGAATTGATACCAAATTTTAATAATATTCATTAAATTTTGAATATTATTATACTATTTTTAGAGTAAGTCTTATGAAAAAAACTAGTTTTTTCATTATATAATTGAAAAACTTGTTTTTATATCATTCGTCCCAAACAAATAGGCCCTTAAGGCTCTAGCATCCTAGGCGAAGATGTCAACACCTCCAAATAAGAGTCCAACAACCTCACACCAATTAGAGCAAACTCGTGACATGCTAAAACACAATTATTAGTCAAATAGGAGCTCAAGCTACAATATTGTTATGTTCCTTAAAACCTAGTTCAGCTAACAACATGTTTTGACATATAAGCCAACCCTCTACAACAATATATTGAATTTTCTTGAATAACATATCTCACAATAGTAGTTTACTTGCTGGCAAGACCCAAAGGAACCATTCAGCTATCAGTGTTGGTAACTACAACCTCCGTCCCAAAATATCAGCAATTTCGGACATTCATTTTGGGACGGAAGGAGCATATTCGGAGGCTTCAACCTAATATGGTCCTAATTGCATCAGTCCCCTCTCTGAGATACATCAACCTTGTCGCTTACACCACTTGCACAAACTGCTTGTGGCATCTACATGTGTGAGTTAGTTAACTACAACTACTCCCTCAATCCCAAAATGATCTTCACACTTTTTTCACTGTTACTACAAAGGATCATTGAGCAATAATTTTAGGTTGACTCAATTATACTAATGAAAATTTAAAACTTGTTATTGACACACCATCAAAAATACTATCAATAACAAGTTTTAGATTTTTATTACGATAATTAAATCAACCTAAAATCATTGCTCAAAGTTCCTTCATAGTAACGTCGAAAAAAGTGGATCATTTTGGGACGGTGGGAGTATTAAATAAATCAAGTACTTAACGGTACTTATTTGACATTAAAGCCCGTGTCCCTATTCATTTCAACGCGGGAAATTCCAATAGCATCCGAAGGATTACTCCGTATCAGGAGTTGGTATAAACCGTAATTTAGCTTCCTTAAATGCAATCTTAATTGTATGAACAACATATGGAAATGGACTTATTCCTGAAATTCAGGTTCTTCAACCTCTTCTTCTTTTGACTTAAAATTTGGTGTCAACGGTGATGATAATGCGTATGCTACATGTGTGGATAGGATATTTCTAATCATAGTTGGTGAAGTCTAAGATTTGTGTGTGTATCTGTATGTATGTGTACGCGTACGCTTATGCGTATGCGTATGTGTATGTTTCAGCTGTTAGTTTGGTAAGAGCTTCCCTAACCTGGCCATAATTTTTTCAGTCCTGATCTGGATATGCCTAAATCCATTCCTTCCTAGTCACCAGTTTTCAGCACTTTTCTGATTACTTGCTAGTAAATTTCACCAACTCTACTCATTTACAACAGACTTACTTGCAAGTTGCAACCTTTCAAACATAATTCTCGTGCACAGGTTTGGTGACCCAAAGGAGGGTCAACTCTAGTTACGCGACAACTTTGGCAGCAATGCTGCCTTTCTTTTGCGAAATTATGAAACCCCCTCTGTCCATTCAGCCATTCCCTGTAAACAAAAGTGAACATTGAAGAACATAATCCGGTCATTTTCTTATATTTCCTCTCTAGGAATAAATCATCCCTCAAGATATAGTAAACTTTCAGAATTCTTATTCCCGTTTGAACAACTTTTTCATGACAAGAATGTAACTACCTAAATAAACTTCAAAATCCAAGAGATGGGATTCAACTAAAAGCACTTCTAGAGCATATGATAAACAAAATCCAACAAAAGGCAGGTGTTCAAATCATCTAAAAGCAAAATCAAAACCAAATTAAATTTCAAGTTCGTAAATTGAAACTGTGACTCTAACTGATTTCAGCTCTTTATTCTTCTTCCGCTAACATTCTTCAATCCTCGGATATGAAACTGAAAATGCCTAAAGAAAACCATTGTTTTAGTATGGTATCAAAAGAAGATGTCGTTTAACACGTAAACATGAGCACAGAGCTTGCGGAGGTTCTCACATAAAATAGACCTTTGTTCCTCTCATTCAGACGTCAGGCATGAACCAGAGTCTGAATCTTCATTTGAATCTGAAACACTATTAGTATCTTCTTCATTGTCCAAGTCCTCGATGAGTGGATTAACAAGAAGGACCCCCTGTTAGAGAGATTAAAGGATCAAGGTTTCAGAAAAATCATCTCGATAGGCAAAAGTAAATATATAGAATTATAAAAGTTGACAAACAGTTCAACAGTTTATTGTAGCAATACCATTCATGCTGATAATAGCAACGACTGTTCGGTGGTGAATTTCACAATCCAGAGAGATTTTCGTCAAAATGTCCTGCAAACAGATAAGATTAAGCATTAACACGCGTTAAAACAAATTTTTGCTCCACCAATTTTTAAGTTAGACAAGAAAAGATTATGATTGATAAGAAAGAACAAATCTATATAACTTTCCAAGAATTAGCTTACATCTCCCGGGTTGCAGGCGAAAACAATTGGCATCGCATCTTTTAGAGTAACAACTCCGGCTAAAGGCCCTTCAGCAATAAGAATTAAATATATGTGAGCTATTATACATGTACGAATGGAATTTTTAAGCCCATTAAATCATGCATTCTTGTATCAAGAAAAATCCTTAAGGATCATGCGTTGATGTCATTAAGATCATCGGTGTTGATTTTAATGTTCTTTTCTTCGGAAATGAAGGAATTCCGATAAACAAATTTTACATGAGACCTTTCAAGAAATTGACTCAGAAACTAGCTAGCTAAAAACTTTACATATTGAATTAATAACTGATCAGAGCCAACAACATAATTCTGTAACCCACAACAAAACAACAGATGTATGTTTTGATCAATCAACGATTCCGTTATCCAGGAACAAGATCACCTAGGATGATCATATATGGACTAAAAACTGATACACAACAAAAAAAAAACAAAAAACAAGAAACAAAAAAAAATCGGCTTCGCCGCGGGATAGTAAAAGGAAATCCCATATTCAGTATAGATTCATTTAAGTTTCCTAAAATTCAGTCTAAGGTTTAAAAATCATAGTGACACAACTTCTATCCCAGTATAGTTTAGTAAAATACGAACTCTGGCCCAACCGAATGATAGTCACAATCGTCAAAATCCCAGTTTAACAAAAGACAAATTTACACAGTGAAATCAAGCTGAGTGAAATGATTTCGTTAGAGGTATACGCACATTTAGAGACTAAACACTCAAAAGTGACAATTGTTTAAAAGATTTTCTTCCACATGAATGGAGAAAAGGGCAAAAACAAATGAAAGAGAGATTGTGGGACCAATGTTAGAGAACGTCTAAGGTCCAAAACAAAATTCAAGTCTTCGAGCAAAACATGGACATTAGATTCATATGGCCTACATGGGCCACATAGAAAAGAGAAACTACAAATAGATAAAAGTCAGAAGTCGTATCTAAACTTGAAATCCATAAACACTTACATTAGATCATAACTTAAAGGAACAACTTAGATAAATCATTAAAAAAGTCGAAGAACCAATTAAAAAAGAACATCTTGAAGTAACGACTTTCTTAGCCATAATTTTTGTACATACCCTCCACATTCTGGACAGCTGAGTTTGAGTTGACGGAAGCATTATGTGATCTATGCCCCATTGCAACCATAGCTGAGTATGTAGCAGAAATGAATGAAAGGGGGAAGAGAAAAGGAATGCAGGTAGTTAGCCTTGGAAACAATGCTAGGGATACTGCAAGAGAGAGTGCTTCTAGCCTATAAATACCAACTCCGACCCGAATTATTCGCTCATTTCATGGGTAACACAGTTATTGGGTACCAGGGTATCCCGTGGATATTCAAATGCATTCTTATCTGGTGGGGCCACTTGAAATATTTTATACAATTATAGATTCGATACAGTAGACTAATTATCAATGTGTATCAGCCTGAAGGGGAATTTTATGTAACATAAAAGGCAGTATTAGTAGAATGGTAAATGTTGGGTCAAATTGATGAAGCTATTAATATCCTTCTAAGAAGCGACTAAGAGATAGTCAGATAGAAAGAAAGACATGGCCATCTCACTAATTGATTAAGAGTATTGGACAAAATTGTAACAGCCTTCAAAGATGCATGAACACTTCAGGAAACTATAACTTCAGAAGAAGAAAGGCAAAGGACGAGACAAAAAGTAGATTTAATTGGCTTTGTCTTCAATGTCGTAATCTTTAATGTAAAACAAAGAATTTTCCTTATTAATTGAAACTATTAAAGATTATACACATTTCAATCCTTCATATACAAACTGCTCTCAAACATTAATAGGAACAAAGCAATGTAAGAGATAGACTCAGAGAAGGCCTCAAAAGTCATAGCTTTGATAGTGAAAAGATAGTCTTATGCAATAACGAGTTGTCACTTAATAGGCTCTTCAAATTAAAAAATACCCTTTTAGTTTTTTTTGATAGGAAAAAAATACCCTTTTAGTATTGCTAGAAAAAGTATGGCATCACATTTTTTATTGGAAGGACAAAAGTTTTCTTCGAAAAGACTTGGATTTCGCAAATTATAACTCAAATGTAGGGTTGATTTGGCCCACATGGTTGAGGGTGAAAAAGAACAATGTCACAGACTTCAAAAAGGGAAAACATGTCTCCACATCATGGTTCCTAAAGTTTTAAGGCAAATCAAGGCGCAGTATTGTCTATTGAGACCTAGGTGCAAGGTAAAGTAAGACTAACACCAACAAAAGGGTTTAAAGTATGATAAAAGAAATTAATAATACAATCTTGGATCTTTTAATGTGAAAAATGATATGTTAAAGAGACACTCATCCACACATGGAGAGTCATTTTAATTTAACAAGTGCTAGTCTCCACGAATTTTCTTTTTCTTTTGGTTTTTTTCTATAGTAAGTTAATTTCGCAACAGTTGCCTCCAATAGGAAGAAAAAATGATCCTTATAATCAACAAATGATCAAATAAAAAGAATATTGGTTTCTTACAACAAATTACTTTTGCTCATTTTACAGCAATATCACATTGAGCCCAATGATTGTTATTGGAACACGATTCAGTCCTCCCAATCTAACAATCAATAAAATAGTTAGTATAAGTATTCTCTTTCTTTTTCCAACTCAAATACTCCCTCCGTCCCAGTTTAAGGTTCTTACTTTTCCAACATCTTTCCTAAATTCCCATGCAAAAAGCAAATGTGTACTTTGTTATGGGACGGAGGGAGTAGGTCTCAGTGCATTCAGACAATTCTAAAGGGTGTGCGTGTACATTTAAAATACGCCAATTCAGTGGTTTCAACATTTTCTGATTCCCATGACTTTATTTATTCCAACAATAAACCTTTAATAGTATTTGACAATCACAATTTCATTCAAATTTTCAACCATTGCTCAATTGTTAGTTGATAGATTAGTTGATTAATTTTATTAAAATGTGCTTATTTTTTGTCCATTGATAATTCATAATCTACTTTATTGTTATGATATATTCATTTTTAATTGGAATTCCTTTTGAAGTTCAACTTCTTTATATGCTTATATATGTTGGCAGGTTTGCGTTCCGAATTTGGAATAATTATTATTTTGGTGTAAACCATCTCAATCAATGCTTTTGTTATAAAAAGTTGCATTTCTTGTGCTTTAGATTGTTTTGTTGTTGATCACTTTTATTGTGTTGATAAAATCTTGTCTCTCCCTACAAGGTAAAGCACATATGCTCCCACGAGTCAAAGGTACACCTAAAGAACACAGATGAGCCTCACAGAGGCATGGTGAGAGTGTGAGAGACTAGAGACTTACAGTGAGAATTGTTGATTAGTGTCACTTCAATAAAAATTAGTACGTTCCTACAAGCCACAGTCCATGCTCTCCACGAGTCTAGGGCACGCCTAATTAACACGGATGCCTAGCTAACAACTTCATCTTATTCAACTTTAAGCCTATTAATTAGCAGAACTAAAGGAAAATGCACCCAAATAAAATTTGCAAAACTAAAGGACAGTGTGTGCCCAAATAAAATAAGTGTAGCAGTAGTAATCCCGATTTGATTTTTTTCTTGTGTTGCTTGGTGCAAAATATTGATATTGAACAACAAATCCAAATTGTGGAGGGTTATTACCTTCTTAACATAAGAAACATTATCCAACACCACCTAATGCATACAGCTAGTCAACTCAAATCTGCCTAAGTAACGTATAAAGTGAAGGGTTATTACCTATTTTAACATGAAATACTTAAGAAGTACTCCCTCCTTCCCAAAATAAGAGTCCTACTTTCCTTTTTGGTATGTCCCACAGTAAGAGTCCCATTCCTAAAATGGCAAGGGATGAATAGCGTTATGGACAACTTTATCTTTGTAATGCTTGAATAATTACAAAAAAACCAACACTTACTTACTTTTTACCCACTTGCGTTATGAATAGTGCTTTGGACAATCATATCCAACCCACTTGCAAATCATTATCCATTTTCTTGTGTTTCCTTGCTAAGCATCATAACCAAGGTAGGACTCTTACTCTGGGACGGAGAGAGTATTAACAAAAGGTGCAAATTGCATAATCATGAGCATTAAGGGCCACTCATTACAAGAGTTCAATAGAGAGCGAGAGAGAGGGAGGATGAGGATAAAAGACTGCTTGGTATTTTCATTGTGGAACATGAATTACAGCATTCTATCTTTCTTTTACTCCCTCTGTCGAAAAATGAATGTCTGCTTTTGAAAAAAATATCCCAAAAAGAATGACTTTTCGTGTAAAACTTTGTCCCAATATGTTTTTTTTATTCTGTCAAAAATCTTCTCTTTTCATTATATACCTGCAGCATTAGAAGTTCAGAAAGTAGATAGCAAAGATTTTCATACACCTTTGTTACTAAAATTTACAAAAGGTTGAATTTCTTAAATTTCTTCAAAGTGGAAAAAGGACATTCATTTTGGGACGGAGGGAGTACATAAAATACAGATATATTCTGGTAAAACCACAGGTTATAGCTAAAATTATCAACTTGACGCCAAAAGAGGTTAGTTTGAGCACGTTAACGAGTTAGCAGTCCCTACAGCTTTTATCTCAGCATTGAGCATTGACCATAGCGCCCTAATACTGTTATGATATTCGGTTACCCCGCCCCATCTCCCCTCCCCCCCCCCCTAAAAGCTTCTGACGTCACCATAAATCAATGAACTTGTTAAATATCAAGTGGGGTCAGAAGTCTCGATGGGGGCCCTTCATAAGCTTAAAGCTAAACCAAAGCAGAAGGCATCAAATGAATATAAACCACGTGACGCATTCACGTCAAGGATCGGTTAGAAAGTCACTAATATTTTAACTTGGCAATTGAGAAATATAAAACATAGCCATTGCTCAAAAGTTATATCATCAGAACTTTAGCTTTGGGTCAACCACCTCAATACCTCAAACCTTACAACATTAACTAAATTGACTTTCTGGTTGGAAGGCATCATGCAGATTGAAAAGGATCAAAGCCCATATCTCTAAGCTCTGAAGTTGGATTACCGAGCCATTGGACTTGATCCTAAGTTCTTAACTATATTAGAAATCTCCTGGCTGTCCCCGATCTCTACATTATAGGGATCAATATCTAGTTGTATTGACATAACTCAAGCCACGATCCTAACAACTCACATATAAGTACTGCCTTAGGACACAATTACAAAACCTCGATTATCTCTCAATCCACAAGACCTTAAACCATTGCACCTAGAATAACTTCAAACTCTAATCTGTTAGTTTATCTAGGACATCATTTGTACAAGTGCTGCGACCCGTTGGAACCAAATTGTGCTTCAAGATAGAAGATCAATATATTTGAAAAGGGAGACAGGGATATTGAAGAAGTCAATGGAGGTGCATCAGGACGCATGCACAATGTCTTACTCGCCGTAGAAGTTACATGAGCAAAAGGGAGAACAAAGGAGGGTGAGTGCTCATGTAGATGAAGGGAGCCGCATGCCAGATCTAGAAGTCACACGAGGGCAAGGGAAATGATGAAGGGTGCTCATGAAGATTGGATCCACCAACATGTACAAAAGAGTATGGCAGACTCATAGCCACGAACATATGCTCTCAGGCTGATAAATTACCCAAAATAACATGTCAAGAGGCTGCCCCTGATCTCTTCAAATAAGCCCCATAGAAAGGTCTAATATAGTAAGTAGTAAGCACGCTCATACAACTGTGGACTAGTATCACTCAATAACAAATCAAGCAAAGAAATTCATGCTTGACCACCTTCAGAACAACCATATGTACTCCCTCCATCTCAAAACAAGAGTTGCCTATAAGAAGTCAGGACTCAGGACTTTGTGTGAATGTACTTTTAGGTTTCTATATTTTTCCTACAATTACACTAAATGAATATCTCTGTTCTGTAAAACATCATGTAAGTTTCATTTTCCACAGAAAATAATAATAGGTATTATTATTATAAAGTGGAAAGGAAAGTAGGAATCCTTTTTTGAAACATGTTTTTGATATCTTAGACCATCTACAATTTTTTGGTGCAGAAATTACACCAGTTTTTATAGTGAAATACTTGCACCAAGTATCTTTCACCATCTCCAACAATCCTGCGTCAGATCGTGCGCGCACACAAAAAAAAATAAAAAAATGTTCCATATTACGTCAATTCATTGACAGGTGTTCCACTAAATGATACTCCCTCTGTCCCGATTTAAGGTTCTTACTTTTCTTATTAGGTTGTCCCAATTTAAGGTTCTTACTTCACTTTATTACCTAAAATGGAAAATGGGACCCACTTGTTATTCTCACAACAAAAACTCCCTACCCACTTTCTCTCTCTTACTTTACATTTCACACTCACAACATTTACTTGTTCTTAATTCCCGTGCAAAGTCAAAGTAGGAACCTTATAGTGGGACGGAGGGAGTATATTCTTATTGATAAAACGACTAATATTACATTAACTTTGGATAGCACAACGCCATATCTTGCGCCAGAATAGAAGCAAGATATGGGTTGCTTCAAAATAGCGTGTGCTTTCAAATCTTGTTGGAGCCCTCTTTGCGCTAAATATGGAGGGATAGAGTCACTTTGGAGATTGCCTTAAATTTAAAAATGAGACTCTTTCTTTGAACTAGCTCAAAATTGAAAGAGAAGTAGGACTCTTTTTTGGAACTCGGGGAGCAAATAAACCAGCACATACACAAACCAATGCCCAATTGTATGTAGGTGGCGTTTTATAACCCTCTCTTGAAAAACCCGTCATTTTTATAACCCCCCCCCCCCCCCCCCCCCCCCACACACACACAAAAAAAAAAAAAAAAAAATCCTTCTCATGAGTCTTGACTAGGAAAGCAACAACCATATTTCGTGATCCCCCACCCTGACCGACAAAATGAACATCAAGAGTAGGAAGATGAAAATTTTTCTCCACAGAATCAATTGCACCTCCAAAAGGATAAATGAGAACAACTAATCTCTATCCTCATCATACTAGTAGCAACACAAGTAGTCCTCTCGATTCACCATTTCCATTTCATCATATTGAAAGTAGATACCTTCTCTAATCACGTGATTTTTAAGTGTTCACATAATTTGGATTATCAAACATCCATTTATATATGTGTGTTCTCACTCACTGAATCTGAGTTACAAATGTTTTTAAAAAAAATATATATAATAATAATAAATAAATAAATGGTTTCTGAATTACAAATGTAACAGTATGAACAATATTGATTCAACAAAATTATCTCTAACATAACAACAAATGCAAAACAAAAATAAAGGGAAATTACTAACTCAAGCGGCATTGGCAATTGCTTCATGATTAGCCTTGTTGTAGTGAAACCCTAAGTAATACCCTGCAAAAAACACATACAAACACACTTTTTTTTCAAATCATATTACGAATTTGTATAGTAATTGAAAGCAACGAAGTTGGAGAGAGAGAAAAGTTTGACCGTTCGGAACGGCTGCTAGTCCGAAATTGCAGCATAATGGGAAAAAATGTCGGCTCGAGCATTGATGGGTTTAACCGTTTAGCAGAGGAGAGTCGGAGAGCAGAGAAAAATGGGAGGAAAACGATGAGAATAAGGTTAACGCGAAACGTTCTCTAACGTCTTTCGAAATGGCTCTGTGATCGTTGTCCTTTAATGCTACTCCATGATTTATGGGTAAATATAAATTCACAAAAAAATGTCATAAAATTTGACTTACAAAACGATGTGTCATGATTTTGTTGGTGTTTTTAATTAGAGTGTGTCGGGTTCACTATCGATGCGACCAATAAAATATCGTCACATCATTTTGTTAAATCCTTTTGTGCCCCTAGCTAGCATTGCCCATGATTTATTTAAATTTGAATTGGTACCAAATTTTGATTTTTTATTTTTTATTTTTCAAATTAAATGATTAGCACTGACAAATGCATAAGAGATGGCTATCCACATTCAGCGGAAGCTCATCCCAGATTACAAGACCCGTCGACTCGACTGACAAGCAATTCTAGAAAAGTAATCTGCTAATATATTAGCATTACGCCTAACCAGAGACATAGTAACACTGGACATGTCAGACAATAATGATCGGCACTCATTAATCAAATCTCCAAACTCCGTAAGATCTTCTGCTACCGAACAAATGGTGTTATAGACCACCGAGCTGTCTGTCTCTATTATCACGTTCGTTCTGTCCGAACTCTTTACCCATGAAAGACCCTCCAACACCCCCATAGCTTCACCTTCTGGCACCAAATAATTTCCAATAATACCCTTCATTCGACCACCTAGAAACCTCCCAGCTTCATCCCTTAGGACCAATCCCAGTCCTGTAACTAAATTTGCCACATCATGCGACATATCAGAGTTTACCTTCACCCAGCCTTCTGGTGGAGGATGCCATGAGGTACATTGTTGGCTTGAAACGTGTTCATTCCTTGGCTTCATCAACCTAGCTGGTTGCTGCCCAATATGTCATTCATCCCACACATGCACTGCCATTTGAACAACATGGCAAGCTGGAAAACTTACTTTTCCAAACCCTACTATTCCTCTCATGCCAGACAGCCCATAAGATCATAGCAAAGCGATCGCCAAAAGGCAACAGCCCCATGCAAGCTATTCAGACATTGGAAGAATCAATTTACGAAAGAATCGATCGACGATGATAAAAGAATCGGAAATAACCACTTCCAAACCCGCAGCTCTCCAACAATCCACAGAAAAATGACAACCAACAAAAAGGTGCCATTCATTCTCAAACAGTGGGGCTCGCATTTATAATCGCTGCCCTAAAAATTACATCTACCAACATATTGGCAATTTGACTTATCGATTGCAATCTTACTAAAATCATCCTTACAACAAATAAACTTAACAAAACCCGACTTTAGAAGATTCCACCATTTACGACGCTAGACTGCTCTAGCCTTCTTCCCTTTCTCCTAAGTTGGATTTAACCTTCCCGGTGATCAGAAAAACAACAAAATTAACATATAAAACCCTCAACAAAGAAGGGAAATCACAAGCCCCCAACAAAGGAGAGAAATCACCACCCTCAACAAATGAGGAAAACGACGGACATTAATGTTCATATACTGTAACCAGTGGCGTATCCAGGATTTCAAGTCAGGGTGTGCAAAACTTAATGCAATATAAAAAAAAATCCAAGATAAAATAATATGCATCATTTTTTATAAATAAAAATAAAGATTACAATGATTTACGACACACTGACATTTCCTGAAAGTACTTTATGACTTCATCAACGCTTACATTGGTTATTACATCTTTTTCAACATAAGACACTAAAGAATCATTAAGCATATCATCCCCCATACGATTACGCAACTCGTGTTGGAAAAATGTATAATTATGTGAAGAAAATTGCGCGCATTTCCTTGGGAAAATTATTCGTTGATTAAAGTGGATTATAAAGTGGATTAATATTTTCTCCATATAAATACTAAATGTGGTTAGTCCAATTTAATATAGGATGGTAGAAAAAATTTAAAGCTCAAATGTTAATGGGTAAGTTGGGGAGTGGGTTTGTATCCCACATGGGAAAGGAAGTGAAAGACTTCCAAAGCTCCTTCCTTTAAAAGGGCCTCCCAAATGAAAAAATGAGGGGAAAATATCTCTAAGACCATTGGTGTGTAAAATCAATTGAATTTGTCTCACATTGGTTTGGAGTAAAAGGTTGAACTAATATAAATATAATTAACCATTTGTATGGATTAAGATTGTGTAAACTAGAGGCTCTCTCTCGCGCGACCTGCTTGGAAAAACGAGGTTTGTTCTATTTTTAACACTCTACACCCCGTCTTCTTTCAAAAATTACAGTTTACACCCCGAAAGTTTTTTTTTTTTTTTATAACTACTCGCTAATTTTTTTTTGTTGGAAAATCCAGGTGTAGGTACCCCGGCCCGGGCCCCTCACGGGGGGAGGATGATATTTTGAAGGAGTCGCCACCCACGTTTTAGAGGAACGTGAGAAAACCTTTTAAGTTGGAAGTGTGTTTGATATACGAAAACAGAGATTCCTTTTGAGAGTTCGGGGTTAGGTTACGAGATGGGAAGTACTTAAACACCCATCTCGCCCGACTAACGTCGGTCTTGCTTGTTCAAAGTTTACATTATAAAAATTGTGTTCTTCCTATTAATATCAAATAGGGGTTTTTAAAAGAGGTTGAAATGTAGGGAGATGACCCCTAGACCAACTTCAATGAAGATGAAGTGATCGTTCGGAGTTATGTCCCAAGTTTGGTTTGGGTTTGATTGCACCTTTGATCAAAAGAAAAGATAAGAAAAGATGAAATAGAAGAAAGTGAAGAAGGCAAGAAAATACCTATGTTTGGAAGACAAGTTCTTGACACTCCTTGAGAATGATCCTTATTGGAAGGATTGTTGGATGTTAAAAGTTGGTGATCAAAAGTTCATGTATGTTTTGTAATGAGAAATTGGTGACTTTAGGTGTGAAAATGGTGATCAAAGTCCATCCCCTCCAATGGTAGATTGGAGGGGTTTTTATAGTTGTAAAAGGTTGTTTTTTTGGTGCCAAAACTGAGCTGCCAAGAACCATTTCCCGGACAAAATCTTGTAAGATGGGCAAGGGAGAGATTCAAGGCCAGAAATCTGTAACAGACACGCCCAGAGGCGCGCGCTTCCCACCTTGGCGGCGGAAGGCGCGCGCTTCTGGCTTCAAAGGCTGGAGGCGCGCGACTCAGAGAAGGCATTTTTGACAGAAAGGACTAGAAAGTTAGCACTGTTATTCAGTTTAGTCCCTGAACTTAACGGTATCAGTCAGGAACTTAACTGAAGTAAAGGAAACTAACGGAAAACACTTAAAAGAGGGAGAGACACAAAATCAAGTGTGCAACCGGGGTGAGCGGTCCAAGGCGGGGTGTCTACAGAGCCCCTCGGCGGCGTGGATTGCGTAGCAAAACGCGCCGACGAAAGAAAGACATCCGCCTAGGACATCACCAAGAAAGGGAAAAAGAAAAAAGTCAAGACTCGATAAAAGCGGGAATTTGAAATTGCAAAGGATGGAGGTGCGCTCCCTGTGTGAGCGACTTTGAGAGATAGAGGTGCGCTCCCTGTGTGAGCGGCTTTGCCAATAGCGGGATCCGTTTGCTGAAAGCGGGATCCGTTTGCTGGAAGCGGGATCCGTTTGCTGAAGCGGGATCCGTTTGCTGATGCGGGATCCGTTTGCTGGAAGCGGGATCCGTTTTGCTGGTGCGGGATCCGTTTGCTGAAGCGGGATCCGTTTGCTGAAGCGGGATCCGTTTGCTGAAGCGGGATCCATTTGCGGGATCCGTTTGCTGATGCGGGGTCCGTTTGCTGAAGCGGGATCCGTTTGCTGATGCGGGATCCGTTTGCTGGAGCGGGATCCGTTTGCTGATGGCGGGATCCGTTTGCTGATGCGGGATCCGTTTGCTGGAGCGGGATCCGTTTGCTGATGGCGGGATCCGTTTGCTGATGCGGGATCCGTTTGCTGAAGCGGGATCCGTTTACGGGATCCGTTTGCTGATGCGGGATCCGTTTGCTGATGCGGGATCCGTTTGCTGGAGCGGGATCTGTTTGCTGATGGAGGGATCCGTTTGCTGATGCGGGATCCGTTTGCTGATATGTGATATTGTTGTGTTGCTTGATGGAAAGGTGGTGGTTTTGCGGTTCACCATGGACCGAGTTGTTGTCATTCAACTGTAATTTTTTGACTCTGTGGGATGTAGGCATAGTTAACGGCGGATCGCTTTCTGCTAGGGATGAAGTGCCTTGAGTTACAGATGCTGTTGACCTTGTGGTGGTACCTGTTAAGTGTGTGCTTTGCAGGTATATGTGCTTGTGACATGTATGAGATGTGAAATGGCAGTTATGAGAGAAATTGTGCTTGTGGTGCGATGTGATTTTGAAGCACTTTTGCATGAGGGAGAAGTAAAGTGATTTTGTGTGTGAAGTGATTTTTGAAAACGGAGATTGCTTGAGATGAATGATGTATAGCTTGAGATGAATGATGTTCATACCTTCACTTACCATTGCCGCTTGATTGGGGATGGATTGCTGAAGGATGTTGATGCTTTTGATGAAGAATGTCCATGCTTTGGATGGAGAATGATGATGTTGATGGTGGTGAATTGTTCTTGTGTCGGCGAGATTGTATTCTGGATGATGGGTTGGTCGTGCCAAAAGACTACCTACGTATCCCTTTAGGAGAATCAGACCAGCGTAGTTCAAGGATGATGGAGGATGATGGAGGAGAAGCTAGGAGCAAAGCAAAGTAGAGCACATACTTTTGCACATAGAAGGAGAAAAAGAAAAAGAAAAAACTTTTTTTTTTAGTTAGAAAGAAAAGAATATGCACACACGTGAGAAAAAGATTTTTTTTTTTTTTTTTAGTTCGTGGGTGAACCACTTTAAACATTGTGTGTTTGTAAAGCCAACCCAAGATCAATTCATGTTCAATCGAAGTCCGGATTGCCTTGTTGAATTCTGTCGTTGTTGTCGTGGTGTCCAACGAAATTGATGTCTAGCCCCAAGAGATTTGTCGATTATGGGGCTCCAAAAGGCATTTGATGCCGAGATAAGGGGTTGCTGATTGTAAAGCCCCTTTTGATGCCAAACTTTCATGTGGCTTGCATAGCCCCAATATGAATCAACTCTTGACCCATCCAAATAAATTGCCTTTTGCTGTCGACGTGGGTAAGCCCCAAGAGAAGATCATTGATACCAAGCTTTGAGAGATTGCTAAGCCCCAAATGTCATGGGCTTGTTGTTTACGAGCTTGTAGATGGCGGGATGTGAAGAACTTTCGGTGTGAAGCTTCAACTTATCTTGGCATTGTATTGAGAGCAGATGCACCATTGGGTAGAACTCATGAAAGTGATCATCCTCTTTCTCTTGCTTGGAAATGGATGGCCCTTTTTGTGGTTGATACCCAAATGGCAGAAGGCCCATGTTGGAAGTGTAGTATGGTCTTCGGGAGATGTCTCGTGGGAGATGATGATGTTGTTGCAGATGATAAGGTCTTGGTGTGATAAAGTCTCGAACGGTATGTTTGCTTGAGTCTTCTTGCGTTGAGCCGACGGTGGATCTTCGGATGCAGCCTGTGCTTTTGATCTTGGAGAAGGGGGTGCAGTACTTGCAGAAACATTAGGGATTGGCCGTAACCCTTCTTATAGAGTTAACATATTGGCATTGCCCGCTATAACTCATCGGGGTGAGTCTAGCATATTGAATCTTTTTCCTTTTCTCTAAGACTTCCTTCAGAATCTCGCTGTGAGTTCTAACAAGAATCATGAAATTCATTCATATCATTGGAGCCTTCATTTAAAACCAAGAGGCCTTTTGACTGGAAGTGTTGAGAGACCCTTGAAGCTTGATCTCTTCCATGGATCCGTAGGGCTACTCTACATTGCATTGGTCGAGCATTCTTGTCCCCAAAGGACTGTCGGTCGCGAAGCCCCAATATTGCCCTTTGCTTGAATTGCTTGTAAAGCCGTGGCCCAAAAGATTTGTGGATTGCGAAGCCCCTTGAGAAGCTTCAAATGTTGCTGGGGACATTGAAGTGAATTGCTTCTTGCAGAGGGAGCCTTTAAGGCTTGACTGTAGCCCCTAGAGTGCCATCATTGATTGCGAGAAAGGTCCATCCTTGATTGGGGGAACGAGTACGGGCACACATGACAAGAGGGCTTTTTGACATCCCTTTTGAGAGACTTTGAGGATAGTCTCACACATCTTTCTCGAGTATAGCCCCTAGGGCTTATTGATTGTCAAATGAAGCAAAATAAGCCCTTGTTCTTGAGTCACATAGCCCCTAGGGCGTCACCATTTGTTGAGAAAAGCAAGAGTGACTTATCCTCGTGCGAGGGAACAAACATGAGAGGACATGGTAAGAGCTACTCCATTTCTCGGGAGCCTTTCGGCGTACTTTAGAAGCACATACTTGCAGAAGCTTTGAAAACTGAGAAACATGTTGTTGCTATTTGCTGCCCAAGCCAATTGACTAGCTAGGGATTATTTGTGCAACCTCGTGCCCTTTTATGATGGGCTCGTTCTCGGATGGGTCTTGGTTACCACGGGCCTTCTTTTCATGAACCCAAAAATGCACACTGCTGGAGAATGATGCCAATAACCCAAGACAACCTTTGATGGTGCCATATCTTGTCGAGCCTTTTGCAAAGTTGACTCGGTGGGGAATTGACTTGCTGAGGAGATCCAATGTAGAGCTCATGTAGTTGTCTTCTTTAGAGGCCGGGGATCTCCATTTCTCTTTCCCTTCTCTCTCTCACTCTCTCATTTTTTTTTATGACGCACCCTGTTTTTTGCCTAGACCGCCCTTTCGGGTTTTCAATCTAGCGGGCATCTCTTTTGCGCCTTCATTTTTTTTGACTCAATTAATGAGGAAGTGTGCATTGACTCTGGCTGAGGAGATAAGACATGTGATTTTGCGGTGGAGACCGTTTGTCACTAAAGATGAGTGACATTGACTCGACTAGGGAAGTGTCCCTAGTATTGACTTTGTATATATTTGTTGAATGACTCACGAAGGCAAGTAAGTCATTAAGAGAGAAGAGAAGGAAAGCCCCAATTTGATTGCAAGAAATTGGGAGTATGCAGAAAGAATAGAAGCCCTAGACTCGACAAGGAACGGAAAATGATTCCAAATCTTGGAAAGTTGTTAAATCTTGAGGTTATTAATTCATTGGCAAATGAATCGTACAAAAATGTCTTGACAAGTTCGAGATGAAGGCCGATCACCATAACGCGCTAGGGCTGAACATATCTTCTTTCTTGCTTGAGACCGGACCCGAAGGTTGCCTACGTTTCTCCAGTGAAGAGGCTCAGGTCACCGTAGTTCTAGTGGATTCTCCACTCGCAGTGATGAATTGTTGCTTCGTCGTGATTGTTGTCGATGTTGCTTCGTCCTTCGTTTGGTGGAATGATGTTGTTGTTGTGAACTTCTTTGAATGAAGGGGATTTTTTTTTTTTTTTTTTATCCCCTTTTGAAAACTTTGCTTCATGATCATTGCTCCACCTTTCTTTGTCTTGATTTCGTCGTTGTTGATGTCTTCGTTGTTGATGCCGTCGTTGATTTTTAGCCCCTAGGCGTTCAAGCGATGGCCTTCATTCCAAAACTTTTTTGCCAAGAATTAGATTGAACAACTTGGAAGAGTGTATGAGGACGAGAACGACTTTTATTTAATGATTGACTCAAAATTTAACATTGGACGAGAGAAAACATTAATGCACACATTAGAGGACTTTTGACTCTTTTTTTTTTATATCCTATTTCTAGGTAGAGAAAGAGAAACGGAGATTGTTGTCGTCATCCCCCATGTCGTTGTAGTCCTTATTGTCGTTGTAGTCTTCCATGTCACTACATTCTTCCATGTCATTGCTTGGGAACCCTTTGTCGTTGAAGCTTGTGTCATAGGAGGACTCGGCCACTTCTCGGAGCAAATTGTCAATTCTAACCCCTGCATCATACATGCTTGAAAAATCGGAGTGAAAAGCCCCACTAAGATGAGTGCGGTAGTCCATTTTCAAACACTTCAAGAAGATGTCCATTTGTTCCTTCTTGGAAGGCCTATCAACCATCTCGGCTAGCTTGTCATTCCAACGGCGATAGAAGTCCCCAAATGATTCATCACCCATTTGCACGGTGCTCTCCAATTCCTTCTTGGTGGAGCGGAATAAAGAGTTGCCTTGATATTGTGACTTGAAGGCAAGCATACCGACATCCCAATTGAGGCGGGTGGAAACTGGAAGACCCATATACCAATCTTTTGCGACCCCCTCGAGAGTAAGCGGGAAGCATTGTGCCGTTATTTGGGGAGACACTTTCTTTGTAGCATGGCCCAAATATAGGGGTCAACATGAGCGTCGGGGCAAGAGTTTCCGTTGAACTTGCCAATATCGGGCATCTTGAACTTTTCGGGAAGAGCCTCCATTGTGTTCATGAGGAGAGAAGCTTGATGAAGATCGGTGCTTGGGCCCTTGTGCAAATTTAACCCACTAAGCCTTTGGTCAATGTAGGACATGAGAGTGTTGACCAAACCGGTATCAATGCTTTGGACCTTTCTTTCACTCGTGAGCCCTTTCAATTGGTTCTTGAGTTGAGCAACTTCTTTCTTGTGGGCCGTTTTCACATGCTCGTAACGGGCTCACCATAAATCATCCTTGCGGCGGACATTCTCGGCTAGTGTATCAACTTGCCCTTTCAATGCTTCCACCATGCGGAATAACCCTTCATTGGACACGGGAATGCCGTTGTCGTTGCCGTTTGAAGCCATTGGACCTATGGAGATAACACGGTCGATCTTAGGATGGCCCCACAAACACCTTTTGGATAAAATTATTTCACCCACAAACAAAAGTAAAGACTCAAACCACATAAAGAAAAGACTCTTTTTTTTATTTACAACAGTCGGAAGGACGTGGTCCTTTTTGGGGTTTCTAGAAAAATAGTGGAATCACCACACTAGTATATAGACCTTCTCGCGGTCCCATATACTCATCGGATTCCACCACGCTTGTGAATCCTACATGTGTCGGGATTAAACTAAATTAATGTAGTAAAGCATACATGCGGGGACGGATTTTTATTTTCGTCCAAGATAACAACTTTTGGGGACGGATTTTTTATTGCGTATGTTTCAACAAGTTGGCATGTATGATTTGAAAACAATAGTTTAGGTAAATCTCGGTACATGAAAACCGACTTGGTCACGGAGTGTTAGACCCTAACTAGGATTGTGTGGCTTGTGCTCTAAAGAGAGGCTTAAAGGTCACCCCCGGCATGTAGTCATGAACTACGCCACGGGCTGGGGTTTACCGCTTCGAAAGAGTCAAGGTCGAGTGAAGCTTGAAACTTTCTAGGACGGGCCTCGACGGGTTTGGGGTTGGACTTGTGCGACTCGATAGTGAGCAATTCATAGGAGTAATGTGCATGTAGTGTGAGGTCTATCACGTGACAAAATTTTTTATTTCTTTTTTTTTTTGAAAAGAAAAGATAAAAAACACATAAGCACGTAAATTACAACTCCCGAATCACCCGTGTGACCGGTAAATAAACACAAAATTAAAACAGTTCAAGGGTCCAATTCTGCTCTGATGCAGGCAACTGTGCCCACACCCCACTGTTCTGCTCTGTTTTCTGGAAACTGGACCTGTTCTTGAATACCTCCCAGAAGCGCGTGCCCCTGGGATTTATAATGGCAAGCGCGTGCATTTCGCAAAGAAGGTAGGAGGCGCGCGCATCTGGGTGAACCTGTCAGACACCTGTCAGAAACTTGGACTCAGGGGATTGCCCTGGTCCTGAATTTTGTGTTTAACCCCTGCAACAAATGTTAGCTCAAGAAAAACAGAAAATAGAAAGAACACATGAAAGTCGGGCGCCTCTGGTCTTTGGTGTGAGAGGCGCGCGCTTTTGACCAAGAATGTCAAAGGCGCGCGCTTCTCAACACCAGAAACCAGAGTGCCCAGAAAATGTAAACTTTGAACAAAACGCAAGCTTAACCCTCAAACGTCCCCAGTGGAGTCGCCACTGTAGGTACCCCGGCCCGGGCTCCTCACGGGGGGAGGATGATTTTTTGAAGGAGTCGCCACCCACGTTTTAGAGGAACGCGAGAAAACCTTTTAAGTTGGAAGTGTGTTTGATATACGAAAACAGAGATTCCTTTTGAGAGTTCGGGGGTTAGGTTACGAGATGGGAAGTACTTAAACACCCATCTCGCCCGACTAACGTCGGTCTTGCTTGTTCAAAGTTTACATTATAAAAATTGTGTTCTTCCTATTAATATCAAATAGGGGTTTTTAAAAGAGGTTGAAATGTAGGGAGATGACCCCTAGACCAACTTCAATGAAGATGAAGTGATCGTTCGGAGTTATGTCCCAAGTTTGGTTTGGGTTTGATTGCACCTTTGATCAAAAGAAAAGATAAGAAAAGATGAAATAGAAGAAAGTGAAGAAGGCAAGAAAATACCTATGTTTGGAAGACAAGTTCTTGACACTCCTTGAGAATGATCCTTATTGGAAGGATTGTTGGATGTTAAAAGTTGGTGATCAAAAGTTCATGTATGTTTTGTAATGAGAAATTGGTGACTTTTAGGTGTGAAAATGGTGATCAAAGTCCATCCCCTCCAATGGTAGATTGGAGGGGTTTTTATAGTTGTAAAAGGTTGTTTTTTTGGTGCCAAAACTGAGCTGCCAAGAACCATTTCCCGGACAAAATCTTGTAAGATGGGCAAGGGAAAGATTCAAGGCCAGAAATCTGTAACTGACACGCCTAGAGGCGCGCGCTTCCCACCTTGGCGGCGGAAGGCGCGCGCTTCTGGCTTCAAAGGCCGGAGGCGCGCGACTCAGAGAAGGCATTTTTGACAGAAATGACTAGAAATTTAGCACTGTTATTCAGTTTAGTCCCTGAACTTAACGGAATCAGGCAGGAACTTAACTGAAGTAAAGGAAACTAACGGAAAACACTTAAAAGAGGGAGAGACACAAAATCAAGTGTGCAATCGGGGTGAGCGGTCCAAGGCGGGGTATCTACACCAGGGTGTGCACCTGCCCACCCTGGTCATACTAGATCCGCCCGTGACTGTAACTACAACTAAAATTCAATTATATTAACAAAAATTGCTAAACAATGACATTTATTATATAACGGTGACAGTTATTTAAAGAAAGTTGTATAAGTTTATGCTATTCACCCATGTTTATGACACAGAGAAATGTACCGCATGTTTCGTTCACCGATACTCTCTCTGTCTCATTTTAAGAGTCAAAATTTTTCTAAAAGGGCGTCTCATTTTAAGAGTCAAAATCTTAAAATAGAAAGTGGGTTCTACATGTTATACTCACAACAATTATCCACTAACTCTTCTCTACCACAGTTTCCCTTTCCTACCTAAACATCAACACTCACAACACATCACATTTTCCTTAATTCTTGAACTCACCCATTTTTTTACTCTTAAAATAGAACGGAGGGAGTAAGTGATAACGAGCTCTGGCTCAAATGCATTTCAGTTCAGACTTGTATTGTCCAACTATACAACAGTCTGGCAAAATTAATATAGAATACTCCGTATTACTTATGTTATTAATGTTATTAAGATGTAACTCATTATTATAATGTTATCTAACGCAAATAAAATGTTTTCCCGGCTCTGTCCTATAGTATATTTTCACATTTTCGTTTTAGTCTGGCCCTGAATATATGTCCACTCCCTAAAATGATAAAGAATCTTTACTATTCCTCTCACTTGTTCTCTCTCCTTCTTACTCTTACACTCACAACACCAATCAGCTTACTATTCCCTCCCACTCATTCTCTCTCCTACTTTACTTAAATTAGTTTTATACTCACAACACTTACATTACTTCCACAATTTCTTAATCTCCGTGTAAATGAGAGGGTGAACATATACTATGGGACGGAGGGAGTAATAAATAAGGACTGCAATGCTGATGTTGCTCTAAGAAAAAGAGCAAAATAACCATAGGAGCTTTTAAGCAACACAAGGACTTAGAAACAAGTAGTAATGTTATTCATTGATTTTTAGTAGGTCGTGACTCTCCAGTTGACTCAACTCTAACCTCAAGTCAACGTTGTGGAATGTGGAGTACTATAAGACATTTCTGCTTACAATCCTTGACCAAAGATGATTTCATTTGAGTGCCTCTCCCATGAGCTTTGAACTTGTGGACCAAATTCAAATGATTTGTATCTTATCTACTATCTTTTTCTCTTTTTTTTATTTGTAATATCATGATATCAGAGATAGGTGAATATGGTTCGGGGCCATATTAATTAGCAATTGGATTGGTGGTCAATTTCTGACTTTTAAAAAAAGAAATAGTTTTTTTTTTTTTTTATATTTATATCAATTTATAGTGTCATGAAGGCTACAACTAGGCATAAAATAGGCTTGAACTTGTGACCTTGATAGTATTCAAATTTGTGACCTCCGAGTTAACACCGGATACCGCTTGACGTAGAGCTCTTTAGTGGTCAATTTCTGCCTTTGTTTATGAAATCTACCACTACATGTTACAGGGCATTTTCAATTCAAAGTATGCACTTTCATATCTTATTGTGTCCTTCCTATTCCCAGACTTTAATTGAAATTGACAAACATGGGGCTGGATAAATTAATTACACACTGGATTGCATAGCAGTCCAGAATCCAACGGTGCACAGAAACCCTTAATCACATCGATAACATGTTAGTGGGAGTGAGGGTATTAAAAGACGATCATGCTCTTGATATCAGATCCAACGGCCACCATCTAAACTGCTATGCAATCGATGGCAAGCGCTTTGGAGAACTAGACAAACATACCCTTTAGAGTTCTTGTTTAGTTGAATAAAAAAAGCAGTCGATAAAATTTATCATGTCCGCGTGTACTTTAGCATGTGAAACCCGAAATTTGCCACCATTTATTTAATTTATTTTGTGTTTGATTCAGTTTTTTTTTTTCTTTCTGGATTCAGACTTGTGCATATAATGGTTAATGAGTCATGGCTTCATAATCTCTGGGAAACTTATTCAAGGAACCATTCTGAAAAACATATTGGAGTTTTCATTATTGATGTATTGAGCTTAATGTTTAAACTAGTCCATCAATGGAATTCTCTGAGTGATAATCACCTTCTTAAACTGAATGAGGAGATCACTGTTGGAATAGAGATTGTTCAAAGAAACAAAGAGAAGAATATCTGGCGGGCTAGCGAGCGGGCTCCTGGTAGGTACCAGGCGGGCGATCAAGCAGACAGTGAGCTCGTGGTTTTCTGATTCCTAATTCAAGCGGGCGCTTGCATAGGACCAGGCGGGCGCCTGGTGCCGCACACAGTGAATTTGGGAATTGCAGTATTTTCGGGTTTTCTCTTATGTTTAGGTTTAGGTCTTATTCTAGGAGGCATATATAAGCAATGTTCCGCCCCCATACTCATTGTAACTCAGATTTAACATATTATAGTGCAAGTTCCTGGCTTGGTAGTGCCCCCAGACGTAGTCAAACATATTGACGAACTGGGTAAACAATTTCTTGTGTTCTTTTGTCTTTTTCTTTGCTTTATATTTCTTGTGCTTGTTTGTGGTGCTGGGTTTTCTTGCGATTTGCTTGGGTGTTGGGAGGGCTTTTCCACAACAACTGGTATCAGAGCTCCGGTTTAACGATCCGGGTTTATCAAGCAATCAAGAATGGGTAAGGATAAACAAGCGGTGGAGATATTCAATGGGTCTGACTATGGGTTTTGGAGGATGCAAATAGAGGATCTCTTGTATAATAAGGATCTCTATATGCCTCTAAAAGGAGTCAAGCCGGAAAGCGAAAAACAGGAAGACTGGGATCTCATGGATCGGAAAGCCCTAGGGGTGGTTAGATCTACTTTGTCAAAGTGGATCGCGAAGACTACCAAGAAGGCGAAAACCACCAAGGAGCTATTGGATTATCTTACTGAGAGATTTGAAACTTAATCTGCTGCAAATAAGGTTGATTTGATACACAAGATGGGCAATCTCAAGATGCAAGAGGGAGGATCCTTAGCCAAGCACATCGATGAGTTTATGGATGTTATAGACTCATTGGCGGCGCTGGATATTATGTTTGGGGATGAGGTTTATACTTGTCAATTGCTAGCATCCTTACCAGGAAGTTGAAGCGGAACGGTGACAGCGTTAAATGCTTCAGCAGGTAAGAATAAATTGAAGTATGATGATGTTAAGGACTTTCTTTTAGGCAAAGAGAATCGCATAAAGAAGTTGGGGACACCATCTACTTCAGGATCGGCTTTAGCTACAACTAGCAGGGGAAAGCCGGGTACTAGCAACAAGGGAAGAACTGAGTCAAAGGAAAACGTAGGAGGTGGTGAGTACAGGCCTAGGGAGAACAAGAATGGACCAAGGGTTGCCAATGGATCGGTACAGTGCTATCATTGTAAGGAGTTAGGACACTACAAGAAGGACTGTCCCATGCAAGGGAACAGAGCGGCGAATGTGGTAACTGAGGGCAGTGTTCTAAAAAGCGTTAGGCGGGAACTAGGCGGCGAAGCCGGGCCTAGCGTCTAGGGGCCTAGGCGGGGCCGAGAAATTAGCACATTTTTAATAATTTTTTATAAATCTGTATATATATATATATATATATATATATATATATATATATATATATATATATTTATCCAAAAGTTAGTGCCACTTATTTTTTTTATGTGTAAAAATTAATAGTTCACATTATTTTAAATAAAAAAATAAATCATAATTTAGAGTATATATGAATTTATGATGTTCAAGTGGAAAATTGATACACTAACCCAAATAAAAATTCATACATCCTAGCCTAGCCCAGCCCAACCCAATACCCAACAGCCCAGCCCAATACCCAACACAAACTCTTAACCCTATTTCCTCTCTTTCTTTGCGCTGTCACACACTCAGTCTTCACTTCACGTTTTTTTTTCATCTCTCTCTCTCTTTCTCATTTCTCCTCAACATGCCGCCGCCGCCACCACCGTTTTCTTCCCCTCCGCCACCACTGTTTTCTGCTCCACCCATTCGTCAGCCGCCGTCCCATCCGCCACCGTTACCCGCCTAGGTCCGCCGCCGTCCACCTAAGACCGCCTAGCACCGCCTAGCCCACCCAACGCCGAATTTGGCCGATTTGAAGAAAATCGCAACGGAGCACCACCGCCTAGCGCCTAGGCGCCGCCTAGGCGGCTGCCTAGACTGATTTTTAGAACACTGACTGAGGGTGAAGATGTACTGGTTCTAAGTGTTAGTAGTACGCTAGAAACATGGGTGCTGGATTCGGGGGCATCATTCCACTCATGCGGGCATGCAAAGGAGATGGAAAATTATACTTCCGGTGATTTTGGAAACGTCTATCTGGCAGATGGCGAGCCTTTGGAAATCAATGGGAAGGGGGATGTCAGAATAGGAGCATCGGACGGGAAGGTCTTACATCTACACGGGGTCAGACACATTCCGGGTTTGAAAAAGAACCTGTTATCAGTTGGGCAGCTTGATGAAGAAGGTTACAAGGTAACTTTTGGATGCAGGAACTGGATTATTACCAAGGAGGATTCAGAGATCGCTCGGGGTAATAAAGAGGGGAAATTGTATTTGGCGAATAACACCAAGGATAGTATTGCGGTGGCGTCAGCCAAGGGTGATACGGATTTGTGGCACTGTCAATTGGGTCACATGAGTGAGAAGGGGATGAAAGTACTTTACTCAAAGGGATTACTACCGGGTTTGAAGATAGTCAACGTGGGGATCTGCGAAGATTGTGTGTTTGGTAAACAGGCGAGAAACAACTTCTCAAGGATAGGTAGGGCTTTGAGGGAAGCAAAGTTGGAACTGGTTCACACGGATTTGTGGGGGCCGGCCCTGGTAACTTCTCTAGGTGGTGCGTCATACTACATGTCGTTTATTGATGATTCGACAAGGAAAGTCTATGTTTATTTCTTGAAACACAAAGATGAGGCATTCGAGGTGTTTAAGAAATGGAAGGCTTTGGTGGAGAATCAGACGGGTCTTAAGCTCAAAAGCTTGAGATCAGACAATGGTGGGGAGTATGAGCTCGGGGAGTTCAAGGAATATTGTGCAGCGAATGGCATTCGTATGGTGAAGACACCAAAGGGCACACCTCAACACAACGTGATTGCAGAGAGGATGAACAGGACATTGAACGAGTGGGCTAGAAGTATGAGATTGAAGTGTGGACTTCCGAAGACGTTTTGGGCATATGCAGTTGACACGGTGGCTTTCTTGATCAATAGGGGACCATCGGTACCATTGGGGAATGAAATTCCAGAGGAAGCATGGAGTGGCAAGCAGGTAAATCTGTCCTTTCTTCGCATATTTGGCTGTGTTTCATATGTTCATATAGACTCTGCTGATAGAACTAAATTAGATGCTAAATCTGTAAAGTGTAAGTTTATTGGCTATGGCGGGGATGACTTCGGGTATAAGTTTTGGGATGACCAAAATCATAAGGTTATTCGTAGTCGGGATGTTATATTCAATGAACAGGTTTTGTACAAGGACAGAAAGGGGGCATCTGATGGGGTTAGTTCGGAACCAGACATTATTGAGGTAGATATTCCAGACTCGGGTGGGAGCAGGACGGTTCATGATGACCAAGATCAGGGGGTCACTGAAGATGAACCACATACTCAAGAACCGGATATTCCGCTGCGCAGATCCAGCAGATTGCGTGGATCTCCTGATAGGTATTCTCCTTCGAATTACTATTTGTTATTAACAGATAGTGGTGAACCGGAGTGTTATGCGGAGGCTGTTCGTAGTGCACTTTGTGATAAGTAGAAAGCTGCGATGGCTGATGAGATGGACTCATTGAAGGCCAATAAAACTTGGGAGTTGATTAAACTACCTAAGGGGAAGAAGGCGTTGCATAACAAGTGGGTTTACAGGATCAAGGAGGAAGCAAACGGCAGTAAGCGTTACAAGGCAAGGTTGGTTGTAAAGGGGTTTCAGCAAAAGTATGGTATTGACTACACCGAGGTCTTCACTCCTGTTGTGAAGATGACCACTATCAGTGTAACGACCCCAAAACCCACCCTAATTTTCTAATCTTAAAATGGAAATTATGTGTGTATTTTATATGTTAGATAATATTTCTTGACTTTCATATATTATTTGAGTATATGTGATAGTAAAGTGTTAGTAGAAAGTTTGTTAAGTTGAATAAATGAGTTAGTGAAACTATAGGGTTATATGTGAAAATATAACTAGAGGGGTTTAATTATTAGAAATGAAAGTAAAAGGACCTTAGGAGAATGACTATAAATAGAAAGTGCATACTTATCCTCCCATCTCCCTCTCTCTGTGTTTTACATCACACACACACACCCCAAAAACTTAACTTTCCCAAAATCTCTCTCAGTATCCATGGAAGAAGAAGGTAAGGGTTTTTATTAATTTAATTTTCCTTCTTTTAAATTACTACTCTATTTTAAAATCTAATTACACCAAAATGTTCAGGGTGTTGAGTAGACCAACTATAGCCGATTAGAAAATAGTTTCATCGATACTTTCCCGGTAATAGGTAAGTTACTATTCCCCCTTTAATTATTAAAATGTTCATATATATATTATATGGTACTTTGTACGGTGAATGTTGCTTTGTAATGTGTTTTGGTGAAAGTTGTTGTTGGTAATGTTAAAGCAAGCTATTTAGTGTTGTTGAACTCAGTTTAGTTGAGTTATAATTAGTAAGATAGAAGTTGGAGTAGTAATTTTGAGACGGTGGAACAGAGGATGTATAATTTATTTTGGTTTTGGCCTGCGAGGTGTGGTGGGCGGCCGCCCAAATTGGGCGTGCGGCCGCACATCTATCTGACTGATTTTGTTCATGAAAACAGAGCAAGTGGGCGACCGCACACCCAGTTTAGGCGGCCGCACACTTTACCCTGAGTTTGATAGTTTGTTCCAAGTTAGGTAAAAGAGGTTAGTAATTGTCAAAACTTTAGGTGATGGTCTAGGTCAATTGGATGAGTGTTTTGGGATGTTGTTATGGTTGTTGATGATCGTGTTCAAGTGTGTGCAAGAATGTGTTGTGTCTTTATTTCATGATGGTTGTGAACTCTTTATGAGTGCTTCTTTCGTGTGCATTTTGTGATGTGTTTGGCTTGGTTCCCTACTTTGGAAGCATTGCCCCGGTTGTTGTTTAAGCAAGTATTCATTACAGTGCTTTGGTTGAAAGTCCAGCTGGTTTTGTGTTATCGAGTCGGGCAGTGGAATGGATTATCATGGCACATGAGCCAAATTCACAATAAGGTCTTCCACTGGTAACCCTTTTTCCCCAGTCCAGATTGGCCTTGGATGGGATGAGCTATCTCCCTTGTGTGAGCCTTGGGTTATGACTTTGTGTCATATTCCCCCCGTTGTTACTTTGGTTCTTATGGTTATGGTTTGGTTTTCGGGATCCCGGCTTCAGCTATTTATGCTACTCAACTGGTTTTCTCATATGGTATCTCAGACGGTTATGTTCTTTCGGTAAACCTTGGCTTGGTATCCACTTATGAGTGTTACAACTGTTGTATGTGTGGTATGATGAGTTAGCTTTGCCTCTCATATTATATGCTATGTGATTGCTATGATACTGTTCTTTATGATTATCATTTTTAGCATGAAACGTAGTTGCATTCTTAGTAGCTTACTGAGATTTATTCTCACCCCGTTCCTTGTTTATTTGTTTTCCTTAGATAAAGGCGAGTCCAGGGGATAGGACACTTGGCACGGGAGGACGTTGAGGTGGTAAGAGTTGGGATTTGTTTTGTAAAGGCTACATTACATAGATGTATAACCTTTTGGGTAGAGTTTCCGTGACTTCATCATCTTGTAACACCTATATTTTGGATAATATTGGTGTATGTTCATTTGTATAAAAGTTTGTAAGCCTTCGGGCTAAGTACTTTCGTTTGTGAAAGTTTGTTGTAAAGTTTGTTTGAAAGTTAAATGGAAGTCTTTGAACTTCAAGTGTTGATTTTGTTAAACATTATGAAAGTATATTTCGAAAAAATTTCAAAAGTGTTTTATGACGTCTTCCAATCGTGTCCCGAGCGTGGGGCCAAGTAGGACCACGGGTCTGGGGCACGACAGTTGGTATCAGAGTTAGGTTGTAGATGGTCTAGAATGACTAAATGACCTAGGAGGGTAGTAGTGTATAGAGTGAGTAACGTTGAGTATCTTATGCAGGTACATATTGAAAATGGTTGGGAAAGAATGAGATCAGTCCGGGTCTTCGGGGCAAGATAATTCTATAGAAGAGGCTCGAATAATGTTCCAAGGCATGTTTGAAGCTGAAATGAAAACAATCAATGATCAGAGGCAAGAGAGGGAACAGGCACCACCAAGATATGGGTTAGAACAGTTTTTGAAAATGAAGCCTATGGGATATGATGGAAAGCCTGATGTTACTAAAGTTGAGAGATGGATTGAAGCTATGGAAAAGATCTTTGATGTTTTGCAATGTACGGAAGAGGATAAAGTCCGATTTGCAACTTATAAACTGATTGGAGCGGCCGAGTATTGGTGGAAAGCGGTGAAGGATAATTGGGATGAGACGCATGTACCATATCTTTGGGAGACTTTTGTGAAGAGATTCAAAGATCATTTCATTCCTAAGGTGGACCAAGACAAAAAAGAGGTTGAATTTCTTAATCTAGAGCAAAATATGATGACTGTAGTTGAATATGTTGCAAAGTTCACTGAATTGGCTAGGCATTGTCAATATTTGGTGGCAACTGAAGAAAGAAAGACAATGAGGTTCGTGAAAGGATTGAAGACAGTTATCAGAACACATCTTATCTCCCACAGATTTTAGGATTTGCAGGATGCGATTGATCGTGCTTACCAGGTAGAGCATGACATTGTTAAACATAAGAGAAAGATGGAGGCAACGGGTGGAGGAAGACAAGGAGGACAAGGGAAGCAACAACAACAACAACAACAACAACAACAATAACGTGGTGATAGTAGAGGATCTCGAGGTGCATCTTCACAGTTCAGGGGATCTTCTCAAGGACAGTCGGGTAACAGAAATCAAGGTAACACTTTAGGGAGTCAGAACAAAAGGGTTTGTAACTATTGTCAGAAAGAGGGGCATTCTGAGGAAAGATGTTGGAAGAAACAAGGTAAATGCATGAACTGTGGTCAGTTGGGTCATTATCAGAGGGATTGTCCCAAGCTAAAGAATCAGTCTTCGGGAAGTGTAGTTGGGTCTTCTCAGGGCCAGAAGAGGGATTCTTCAGGGAAGCCTAAGGTGCAGGGTCGTGTCTTTGCCATCACTCAACAACAGGCTTCAGATTCTTCTAATGTGATAGGAGGTATAATTTATGTGTCTAGTTTGAGGGCATGAGCACTTATAGACCCTGGCTCTTCGCATTCTTATGTGTCTGTGCATTTTGCTTCTCGATTGCATTTGTCTTCTAAATCTCTACCTTATGTGTTAGAGGTGTCTACTCCTATGGGGGAGTGTTTGGTGACCAATAAGGTGTTGCATTCTTGTGATGTGCATATACGTGATTATGTTTTACCTGCTGATTTAGTTATCCTTCCATTATAAGATTTTGATATTATTTTAGGTATGGATTGGTTGAGTAAATATCATGCATCTGTTGACTGTTTTAAAAAGGTGGTCACATTTTCTATCCCTAATGTCCCTGAATTTACTTTTGAGGCTATTCCCTGGGGTAGAGAGATTCGTATCATTTCTTATTTGAAGGCTAGAAGGTTATTGAATTGTGGTTGTGTGGGATTCTTGGCCAGTGTTCTTGATACTACTAAAAGGGTTCCTGAAATAGAGGATGTGCCTATTGTTAAAGAATTTTCAGATGTATTTTCTTCTGAGTATGCTATGCCTCCCGATAAGAAAATCGAGTTTTGTATTGATTTGCTTCCAGGTACAGCTCCAATATCTGAGAGACCGTATACAATGGCTCCAGCTGAGTTAAAAGAGTTGAAGGTTCAATTACAAGAATTGCTCGATAGGGGATTCATCCGACCCAGTGTTTCAACGTGGGGAGCTCCAGTTTTGTTTGTTAAGAAGAAAGATGGGTCTTTGAGATTGTGCATTGACTATCGGAAGCTGAATCAGGTAACTGTGAAGAACAAATATCCTCTCCCTCATATTGATGATTTATTTGGTCAACTTCAAGGGTCGGTTGTCTTTTCAAAACTTGACTTGAGGAGTGGGTATCACCAATTGAAAATCCGTTTTGAAGATATTTCTAAAACTGCTTTCCGTAGTAGATATGGCCATTATGAGTTTCTTGTTATGCCTTTCGGGTTGACTAATGCTCCAGCTGTCTTTATGGATATGATGAATCGGGTCTTCAAACCTTATCTTGATACCTTCGTGGTTGTATTCATTAATGATATTCTTGTTTATTCCAAGTCTCGAGAGGAATACGAGCAGCACTTGTGAATGGTATTATCTATTCTTTGGGAGGAACAATTGTTTGCGAAGTTCAGTAAATGTGCTTTTTGGCTCGATGGAGTATCTTTTCTTGGGCACGTGATTTCTAATAGAGTCATATCAGTTGATCCATCCAATATTGAGGCTATTGTGAGTTGGAAGAGGCCAGAATCAGTGTCAGAAATTCGAAGCTTCTTGGGGTTAGCTGGGTACTACAGAAGATTCATTGAAGGGTTTTCTAAAATTTCAATTCCATTGACTCAGTTGACTCGAAAGAATGTGCCTTGGGTGTGGAATGACAAGTGCCAACTCAGGTTTGAGGAATTGAAGAAGAGATTGACTACTGCTCCTATTCTCGCACTACCTAATGGAAATGATGATTTGGTGATATATAGTGATGCTTCTAAAGAAGGCCTCGGGTGTATGCTAATGCAAAATGGAAGGGTGATTGCGTATGCTTTAAGGAAGTTGACTCCGAGTGAGCAGAATTATCCTACCCATGACATGGAACTTGCGGCTATTGTCTTTGCGTTGCACAAGTGGAAACATTATCTTTATGGAGCAAAATTTGAGATTTTTACCGATCATCAAAGTTTGAAGTATCTTTTCTCACAAAAAGAGTTGAATAACAGGCAAATAAACTGAAGGACTATGATTGTACTATCTCTTATCATCCGGGTAAAGCAAATGTAGTAGATGATGCCATTAGCCTGAAATCTTATGTAGCTTCATTGATGGTTCGAGAATGGAAGATGTTAGAGGATGCTCGCGATTGGTGTCCTTATGAATCAAAGCATAGAGATATATTTGCGAATATTAAGGTATCGCCAACTTTCATTCAACAGATAAAGGAGGCTCAGAAGGATGATCCCGAGTTAATGAAGATTGTGGATAAAATCAACGATAAAAATTTTGAAGATTTCTCCCTTAGTTCTGAAGGAGTATTGAGTTTTAGAGGTCGATTGTGTGTGCCTAACATTGATAGGATCAAATGCCAAGTTTTTTATGAGGGCCACAAATCAAGGTATACTATCCATCCCGTGAGTACTAAAATGTATCAGAATTTGAAGCAATACTTTTGGTGGAATAATATGAAGTGTGAGATAGCGGAGTATGTGTCTAAGTGTTTGACTTGTCAACAAGTTAAAGGCGAACATCAGAGACCCGCAGGTTTACTTCAACCTTTAGAGATACTGGAGTGGAAGTGGGAGCATGTTACTATGGATTTTGTGACAATATTGCCTCGCACTCGAAGAAGATTTGATTCAGTTTGGGTGATTGTTGATAGATTGACAAAGTCTTCTCATTTTCTACCTATTGATATTGGCTATTCGATGGAGAAGCTTGCAACTTTGTATATTCATGAGATTGTGAGATTGCATGGAGTTCCAGTGAGCATCGTATCTGATCGTGGCCCTAGATTCACATCTCGGTTTTGGCAAGCGTTTCAGAAGGCTTTGGGTTCCGAATTGAGGTTCAGTACAGCTTTTCATCCTCATACAGATGGTCAGTCAGAAAGAACTATTCAAATTCTTGAGGATATGTTGAGAGCTTGTTCTGTTGACTTCTTAGATTCTTGGGATTCCCATTTACCTCTAGTGGAATTTGCTTATAATAACAGTTTTCAGTCCAGTATTGGGATGGCTCCGTATGAAGCCTTGTATGGGAGGAAATTTCGGTCTCTGATTTGTTGGGATGAAGTGGGAGAAGCGAAGATTTGGGGTGTTCAGATGGTTAATGAGTAAGTTGAAAAGATTAAACTTATTCGGGATCGTTTGAGTATCGCTCAGAGTAGACAGAAAAGCTATGCCGATCATCGAAGGCGAGACCTCGAGTTTGAAAAGGGTGACTTCGTGTTTCTAAAGGTTTCACCTAAAGTGGGGATTCGAAGGTATGGGAAGAAAGGCAAGCTAGCACCGAGGTATATTGACCCATTTGAGATTCTTGGAAGAGTTGGAGATCGTGCCTATCGTCTTGCGTTACCTCCTTCTCTTGATAAGATCCATAATGTTTTTTATGTCTCTATGCTTCGGAAGTACGTGTATGATCCTTCTCATGTTTTATCCGAGGTTCCCGAGGATATTGATCCGAGTATGTCTTATGAAGAGCATCCAGTCCAAGTGATTGATTCGAAGGTCCAAGAATTGAGAAATAAGAGTATTCCTCTTGTTCGAGTTGTATGGAGGAATCACAATGTGGAAGAGTCGACTTGGGAGCTTCGGGAGGAGATCGAGAGGAAATATCCTTGGTTGTTTGAGGGCCGAGGTAAGTAACCCTAAAATTCAGGCCAAATTTTCTTTAAGGGGGAGTGATTGTAACGACCCCAAAACCCACCCTAATTTTCTAATCTTAAAATGGAATTATGTGTGTCTTTTATGTGTTAGATAATATTTTCTTGACTTGCATATATTATTTGAGTATATGTGATAGTAAAGTGTTAGTAGAAAGTTTGTTAAGTTGAATAAATGAGTTAGTGAAACTATAGGGTTATATGTGAAAATATAACTAGAGGGGTTTAATTGTTAGAAAAGAAAGTAGAAGGACCTTAGGAGAATGACTATAAATAGAAAGTGCATACTTATCCTCCCATATCCCTATCTCTGCGTTTTACATCACACACACACACACCAAAAACTTAACTTTCCCAAAATCTCTCTCAGTATCCATGGAAGAAGAAGGTAAGGGTTTTTCTTAATTTAATTTTCCTTCTTTTAAATTACTACTCTATTTTAAAATCTAATTACACCAAAATGTTCAGGGTGTTGAGTAGACCGTTTATAGCCGATTAGAAAATAGTTTCATCGATACTTTCCCGGTAATAGGTAAGTTACTATTCCCCCTTTAATTATTAAAATGTTCATATATATATATATATTATATGGTACTTTGTATGGTGAATGTTGCTTTGTAATGTGTTTTGGTGAAAGTTGTTGTTGGTAATGTTAAAGCAAGCTATTTAGTGTTGTTGAACTCAGTTTAGTTGAGTTATAATTAGTAAGATAGAAGTTAGAGTAGTACTTTTGAGACGGTGGAACAGATGGTGTATAATTTATTTTGGTTTTGGCCTGCGAGGTGTGGTGGGCGGCCGCCCAAAATGGGCGTGCGGCCGCACATCTATCTGACTGATTTTGTTCATGAAAACAGAGCAAGTGGGCGACCGCACACCTAGTTTGGGCGGCCGCACACTTTACCCTGAGTTTAATAGTTTGTTCCAAGTTAGGTATAAGAGGTTAGTAATTGTCAAAACTTTAGGTGATGGTCTAGGGCAATTGGATGGGTGTTTTTAGGATGTTGTCATGGTTGTGAGGATCGTGTTCAAGTGTGTGCAAGAATGTGTTGTGTCTTTATTTCATGATGGTTGTGAACTCTTTATGAGTGCTTCTTTTGTGTGCATTTTGTGATGTGTTTGGCTTGGTTCCCTTCTTTGGAAGCATTGCCCCGGTTGTTGTTTAAGCAAGTATTCATTACAGTGCTTTGGTTGAAAGTCCAGCTGGTTTTGTGTTATCGAGTCGGGCAGTGGAAAGGATTATCGTGGCACATGAGCCAAGTTCACAATAAGGTCTTCCACCGGTAACCCTTTTTCCCCAGTCCAGATTGGTCTTGGATGGGATGAGCTAGCTCCCTTGTGTGAGCCTTGGGTTATGACTTTGTGTCATATTCCCCCCATTGTTACTTTGGTTCTTATGGTTATGGTTTGGTTTAAGGGGATCCCGGCTTCAGCTATTTATGCTACTCAACTGGTTTTCTCAGATGGTATTCTCAGAAGGTTATGTTCTTTCGGTAAACCTTGGCTTGGTATCCACTTATGAGTGTTACAACTGTTGTATGTGTGGTATGATGAGTTGGTTTTGCCTCTCATATTATATGCTATGTGATTGCTATGATACTGTTCTTTATGATTATCATTTTAGCATGAAACGTAGTTGCATTCTTAGTAGCTTACTGAGATTTATTCTCACCCCGTTCCTTGTTTATTGTTTTTCCTTAGATAAAGGAGAGTCCAGGGGATAGGACACTTGGCACGGGAGGACGTTGAAATGGTAAGAGTTGGGATTTGTTTTGTAAAGGCTACATTACATAGATGTATAACCTTTTGAGTAGAGTTTCCGTGACTTCATCATCTTGTAACACCTATATTTTTGATAATATTGGTGTATGTTCATTTGTATAAAAGTTTGTAAGCCTTCGGGCTAATTACTTTCATTTGTGAAAGTTGGTTGTAAAGTTTGTTTGAAAGTTAAATGGAAGTCTTTGAACTTCAAGTGTTGATTTTGTTAAACATTTATGAAAGTATATTTCGAAAAATTTTCAAAAGTGTTTTATGACATCTTCCAATCATGTCCCGAGCGTGGGGCCAAGTAGGACCACGGGTCTGGGGCGCGACAATCAGAATGGTTCTGGGGATAGTAGTGACAGATAACTTGTTGCTGGAACAGATGGATGTAAAGACGGCCTTTCTTCATAAGGATTTGGAGGAAGAAATTTACATGGTACAACCAGAAGGATACTTGTCTAAGGGTAACGAGGAACTGGTTTGCAGGTTAACTAAGAGCTTGTATAGCCTTAAACAAGCTCTTAGGCAGTGGTACATAAAGTTGGTGGATATTATGCCCTAGGCCCTTGAGAAATGCCTATGCGTTATATCATAGCTTCATTGTTATAGAGATAAAAACCTGATTATTATATCTTTTGCATGTGTTTATTATAATGATCATTGTCCCTAGCACTTATGAAGGGCTAGCATGAGTTTAATGGATAATCATATGATGATTATAGCGCATAGGATGCGGATTAAACTTGTGGGTACATGTTGGAGAACAAGTATTGGATAGACCCGTTATGAGATTTATTGTCATGGTCAAATTCATAATTAAATCTCTCAAAAGTTATATCATTTATCCTTAGACCTGAGATTATCATAGTCTTCCACATGATGAACATTATGTTTGACGTACTCAAACGCTACCCCTAACGGGAAGTATAAAGGCTATGATTGGCATAATCGGATTCTTGTAGGAAGAATGATAAGTCAAGATGGGATTTGTCCCTCTCTCAAGAGAGATATCTGCTTGGCCACTCGATGTGTGAGATTGATAATAGTGTACGGCCGTACCCAAATGAATTGAAGCGTTCAATGTTATTTGCTCATATCAATCTACTCGAGATCGAGAAAGCATTGGACAACATAAGTTGACGTGGACCATGGCTTATGTCCAATATGATATCGTGTGACAAAGGGATTGTGATATGTTCTATAAGGTTACTT
>JAOWBW010002550.1:0-69913 GCA_026119855.1 Campanula takesimana | reverse complement strand
TTAATGTCATAAATAAAGAGTTGAAATCTATAAGCATAACAACGTTTGGGATCTTGTTCCATTACTAATAATGTGAAAACCTATTGGGATTAAATTAATTTTATGACCAAAGGATTCACAAGGTAATATGGAAAGATATAAAACCCATCTAGTTGCTAAAGATGTTTACTCAAAAAAAAAAAAAGGAAGACATTGATTATAAAGAAATACTCTTTTCGGTATCTTTTAAAACTCTTTTAGGATCATTATGGCACATATGGTATATTATGATCTTGAGTTTTATCAAATGGATATAAAGACAACTTTATTTAATGGAGACATTGAGGAATCTATGGTTGATTTGGATCAAAACTAAGCAATTAGTTTGTGAACTTAAGAAATTCATTTGTGGGCTCAAACAAGCTTCTCATCAATGGTACTTTTATCAAGTTATTCTTTCATTTGGTTTTGAAACGAGTCTTGGTAAAGATTGTGTATACATAAGTTCAGTGGGAGTATATTTATAATTTTGGTCTTATATGGGGATGATAATTTTGCTTGCAAGTAATGATATGAACCTTATTAAGGAAACTAAGAAATTTCGTATTTGAAATGAAAGATCTTGGTAAGGCATCTTTGTATTAAGAATCCAAAATTCACCGTGATCGCTCACGGGATGTTTTAGGATTATCACAAAGACCTATATGGAAAAGGTATTACAAAGGTTAAGCATACAAAACTGTAAACCACATGACACCCCTATTTTAAAGGAGACAAGTCTAGTCTCAAACAGTGTCCTAAAAGTAAATTTTGAATCCAAGTATATAGAAAATATCCCTTCTTTGCATCAGCAGTAGGAAGCTTAATGTATTCGTAAGTCTTACATTTAATGTTGGGATGCTTGGTCAATACCAAAGCAATCCAGAAGAGAACATTAAGTAGCAGCCAAAAGAATGATAGAAGTATTTATAAAACACTAAAGAACTACTTGCCTATATTTTAAGTCTGATCATCTTGAGATCATTAGGTATTCTGACATTAGTTAAATTATATGGCTGCATAAGTTTATTAAAGGGACTGCGAATTGTCAACAAGTGTCGAAAGACCGCTTAAGTTTTAAAGTGACAATCGGACGGTAGTCTTATAACAACAAGAGTTAAAGAAAGTCTAAGCATATAGACATTAAGTTTCTTGTTGTGAAGGAAAATGAACGAAAGAAATACAACTTATAGAAACAAACTCTATTTAGAGGATCCATTTATGAAAGCGTTATCATCTTCAGTGTTTCACGAGCATATTGCTCATATGGGTAACAACTTTTGATAACATTTAGTATAGTGGGAGTTTGTGTTGTTCTTTCATTAATTGTTCTATTATTTAAAGTTTTGATCTCATTTGGTTATGTTGGACTAGTTGGAAGAATATGGATTTATTCATTATGTTCCATGCTACACATCTACACTTTTGATCTATGTCATTTAGTTGGATTTGTATACGTGATTACTGTGGGTTTAGTTGCGAATCAATTACAACGACTGCCCCTTTAGTCCTTATACTTGGATGACTAATGGACAAGATTGTTATAAATGACAAAAGTGCGCACATTTGGGTTATCATTTGTATTATATTTATGTTTTAAAGGAAAGACTTGTTTTGCAACCCAAGTAGGAGATTGTAAGATCATGGCTTGCAACACAAGTCATTTAGTGAATTCCATACATAAAATCATAAGTATAATGTTAATATAAAGTGTGGTCAATAATAAAATGTGTAGAATTCCTGAAATGTAATTTATCAATTTATGATGGGCAAAATGGTAAATTAACATTGCTAAAGCTTGAAAGGGTGTGGTCCCTAAATGAAGTGTCACCATGTTTACTATTTAAAGGTCTCTCCATCAAGCCTAAAACATACTTCATTCTTACTTTCTCTCATCTAAATTACTTCATAATGTTGGAAGACTTTTGAGAGATTAAGAGACACTTGTCATTTAGAAGAACAATTCTCCCTACTTGTTCTTCATTTCTCCCTACAACATTCATAATGGATTCAACAGGTATTATCTCGCTTCCGCCTTCATCTTCTTCCTCAATCTTATTCTGAATATGAGTGTGGCATTCAGGGATCTTAAATTGTTGCAACATAACTAGCCAAGCATTGACTATATAAGGATCTTGGGCTACTCCTCCCATTGCCAATTGGTTTTGGGATGGAACCTTAAACTTTATCATGGGACGCCCAAAATAAAAATAAGTAGCAATAAGTATGGGACGTTGGAGTATAATATAGGGTGGTTTGGTCCTGACAGATTATACCTAAACATTGTTTTATGAGTATCAGATTACACATTCTTCCTTTATTTTAAAATAATTTGACAGTTTATGTTTATTAAAAGATTTTGGTTAAAATGAATGGATTAAATCAAACCACGTCACCATGAGCTTTGAAGCAGTTGGCTCTGATCAAACCACATCACCCTAATTACCACACCTAGTATACATGGCAGGCTATCGGACCTGGACTCTCAGGAATCTCCAACTAACGCCAAAAGCTACACCAACTCAGTGAGTTTGGCGTAAAATGGTATTTGGGTACACGTGGCCAAAGAAAACCGGAAACCCGCTAACCGCCGGTTTTTAACCGGTCAAAAACCGGAAAACCGGTTAACCGGCAACCGATCACCCGTCAACCGTATTTAGCCGGTCCAGTCTCGGTTAGTGAATATGAAAACCGGCCAACCGCCGGTTATTAACCGGTTAGTAACCGTGAACCAAACCGGCGGTTTAACTGGGTAACGGCTACTTTTCAACTTTTTGCACCGGGCCCCCCACTTCCCCAGGTTTGACACTCTCCAAAAACGGCTAGTTTTCAAACTAGCCGTTAGTTCAGTTAAGTTGCGGCCAGAAATGAAAAAAAAATGTCAAAAATTGCTTACATATAAATACCCCTCCCTCCTAGCATTTTAGTTCCACACCTTCTCTATACTCTTTCTCTCTCTACTAATTCCTAAGTCTCTCACACTCTCTCATATTTCCAGTTAGTTTGCAGAATTTCAGTCAGTTTTTTAACGATTTCCAGTTAGTTTTTTTAACGAAATCACTTTTCTAATTTATTCAGAAAATTTCAGTCACTTTTTAACCATTTCCAGTCAGTTTCAAAAACGTTTTCCAGTTAGTTTTCAGATTTCCAGTCAGATTTTTTTACTGTTTCAGTTAGTTTTTTAACAAAAATCTGTGTTTTTCACCATTTTCAGTCAGTTTTTTAGCGATTTCCAGTCAGTTTCAAAACAGTTTCAGTTAGTTTTTTAACAAATGGCCTCATCTCGAAGGAGCGGCAAGGAACATGTTGATTCTTCATCCCTTAACCCAGAATTTGAGCCACATTTTTACGAAAGTGAGCAAAATGTTGAAGAAAATGTTGCTCAAAGTGGTAGGGTCGGCCGAGGCCGAGCTCAGGGCGTGGGAAGAGGTGGTCGGGGGCAACGTGAACAACGAGAATCCAAATCCGACACTTTTACGATCCATTTTCGAAAAGTATAACTTGACCCCGACGACTTGTACATTTTCGAGCGGAATGCCTATTGTACAAAATCTTACCCGTTCGCAAAAGGTAATGGGCATGGAACATTGAACTCTCACTTGAGATCAACTCATCCCGAAAAACTTGGGATTGATAGTGATCAAGATCAATTACAATTTGCTCAACCTAACACCCAAGATACGTCTTCGGTCTTATTTAAGTTTAATAATGTCGTTTATAGGAAAGAATTGTGCAAATTTGTGTGTGTTAAAGGGCTTGCTTTTAACTTTGCGGATGATGATTTTTTCGAAAGGTTTATTAGACTTTCTTTAAATCTCGCCGCCTCCAAAGTATCACGTACGACTCTCGTACGCGATATTAAAAATGTGGTTTTGGAATATAATTTTTTTTAATTGATGTTTTAACAAAATTAGATCAAAGAGTTTCAATTTGTGCCGATGGTTGGAGTGATCATTGGCAAAGAAATAGTTATTTGGGTGTTACATGCCATTGGATCGATAATTCATGACAAAAAAGATTAATTGCATATGAAAGTTTTGAACCACCTCATTCCGCGAAAAATATTTGTAGAAAGTTGCACGCCATTTTGGCAAAGTATGGTCTTTTGCAAAAAAAATATTTACTATTTCATTCGACAACGCTAGTGCTAATACCGCTAGTATACCGGAGTTGATGCAAATTTGTCAACCGTCATTTGGGGGTAAGTATTTTCATATTAGATGTTTATGTCATATCATAAATTATGTGTTAAAGATGGTTTGGATGCGTTAGAGAAATATGTTAAACCCATTAGAGAGGTTCTTTATTTTATTGCAAAAAAAAAAAAAAATTACAAGAAAATGGATCAAATATTTACGAAGTAAGGGTCTTCCCGAAAAATATTTTTCAATGGATGTTCCGACTATGTGGAATTCTACCTATTAAATGTTAATTGATGGTTTTGAGTATAAAAAGCATCTCATTGAATTTTTTTATTACTATGGGCTATGATATTCCTTTATTTGCTTATCAATGGAACGCTTGCACTAATTTATGTCAATTATTAAAGATTTTTAATACCGCTACTTTGGCTTTGTCGGGAGTTTATTACCCAACTTCCGTTTTGGTACTTGAGCAATGTGTTGCAATAGTTCGAAGTTTTAAAATTTACAAAAGTGCAACATTTTAAATCTAAGCATTGCTTCCATGAGGGAAAAGTGGCTCAAATATTTTGATAATATTCCGTCTCTATTTTTAGTTGCAAAGATGTTGGATCCCCGTGTTAAATTGAAAGATCTAGTGAGCATAATAACTTTTTATTATGCGAATTTATACCCCAATGGGGACGGATTCTACGAAAACCCGGCGATTATTGTTGAAAATACAAAACATGATTTGGTGACTCTTTATAATGAGTATAGTGCAATTCATGGAAATCCTTCTCAATATGGCTCAAGTCCTAATGAAGATATTGATATTGCTACACAAGATGACGAGGATGACGATCCATATAGTTTTATTAATGAAATTTATTCCCACAAACGTCCTAGAACGACTTCTTCTTCTACTACCTCTAGCATTCCGTACGAGTTGGAAGCATATTTCTCTACTAGACATGAAGTTGTACAAAACACTTCAAATCCAACTACTTTTGATATTTTGAGGTGGTGGTCACAAAGGCAAGAAACTTATCCCATATTCTATTTAATTGCAAAAGAAGTCTTAGCTTCTCCAGCTTCAACCGTGGCGGTCGAATCGGCATTTAGTGTGGGAGGAAATGTTTTGGATGCAAGACGTTCTCAACTAACGGTTTAAAATTTGGAAAATCAACTCTTACTTGGTGATTGGGTTAGAGCGGAAAAAAGGGAGCAATATATTCCTTATGAATGAAGAGGATTTTGTAGATCCACAATACCAATACGACTTGGAAGACTCTACGGGAAGTTCGGAAGGGGGCGGAAATTAGATAGTTTTTATTTTAATTTTTAGAATAGGTTTATTTTTATTTCATTGTAATAGTTTAGTTGAGGTAAGGCTCCATTTTTTCCTCCTTTAATTTTAAAAGGGCAAGGATTGGTTGTCTCCCTCTTTGTAAATTTAATTTTAATTAATAAAATTTAAGGGTACCGTCCCTTTTTTTACTTAAAAAAATTGTGTTATACATTTTAAGTTTTTAACTTTAAAAAAAAAAGATGTTTAAAAAAAAAGGGGCAATACCCGGTTTTTTTATAAAAACTGTTAAAAAAAAACAGCTTTAAAAAAAATGTTAAAAAAGCATTTTAAATTTTTTTTTACTTGAAAAAAAAAAACACTTAAAAAAATGAAGTGTTTTTTTATTTTTTTAAACAAAAAACTGTTAATAAGACTGTTTTGAAAAGAAAAAAAAAGGGGGTAACCGGATTAACCGGGTTAACCGGTAAACCGTAACCGGTATGCACGGTTAGGCGGTTAGGTTACGGTTAGACCAAACCGATTTCCTAACCGCCGGTTTTAACCGTGAACCGGCGGTTTTAACCGTATGATCACGTCTATATTTGGGTGTCTGCGTAGTGTAGTGAGAGGTTGTAAGTTCGATTTTCGTGAAATGAAGTGGAGTACCTTTATTCTTCTCCATAAATGACCAATTGTATCTCTGGTCTGTATTACATACACTAGTTATTCTTAGTTGTTTTATTATTTAAAATGGACTATGGGACCCACTTGTCATTCTCACAACAAAATCTCCCTACCCACTTTATCTCTCATACTTTTTCTTACTTACTTTTTAATACTCACAACATTTACTTTTTCTTAATGTCCGTGTAAAGTCAAACTAAGAACCTTAGTCCGGGACGGAGGGAGTATTTTTAATATATTAGGTAGTACTCCCTCTGTCCCAAGAAAGATTGTTCACTTTTGATTTTGATGGTCAATACAAGTGAACTTTGACTAAATATAAATGTCAATCCAACCATCCTTGTGAAATTCTAAAACTTGTGATTGATTAATGGGCGAATTACATTTTAGGCCCCAAAGTTTGGGGGGGGGTGTTCCTATGATGGGCTCTAAAGTATCTCCGTTAGCATTTTGGGCCCCAAAGTTGTCATTTTTTGTCGAGTTAGGGTTTTTAACCAATTTTATTACAAAAACCCGTTAAATGGGCACGTGCCACGCACATGCCACCTAGCGGAGGATAATTTGACATTTGCTCCTAACTGTTAAGGGGTCAATTGTAAGAGCCATAAAATTGGGGACCAAAATTAAAAAACAATCTTTCTAAGAAAGAAACCCTATCACTGGCGTAATCTCTCTCCCCTCTTCATTCCATCAAACGCCTCCAGCCTCCCCATCAACGACGATGCCCACGGCGTCCCCCTCTTCCTCTCCTACCACCACCGCCGTCATCCTCATACCTTCCCTCCCACTCTGCTGTCTCTCTCTCTTCCCTTCTCGACTCCTTCCTTCATCTTCCCCAATTGGAGGGTAGGAACCATTCCCAGATGGCGTTCGAATCGACGAGGGCCTTGAATTCCCAAGACAGTAATTCACGCCTCCTCCCCCTCCTCTTTCTGATGTGGCTGGAATCTAGGGTTTGTTTGTAAATTTGGATTTATTCTTTGCCATTTTTTGGTCCATCGCCGAAGCCGATCTTCACGCACCAACAACAGCGAAATCCCCTTTTCTGGTAGATTTGTTAACGACGGCGGTGGCCGATGTTCATGGATGGTTCCTGGAGTTGAATTCTTAAAATTTTGATTTTTTTGTTTGGTTTTGATTCTAATTTTGAGTTTACCCATATCTAGATGCTAGGGGATTCATATTAGATTTGATTTTTGGATCTAAATATCTCATATCTAGTAGTTTCATTAACGAATGGTGTCGATGTTGACGACGGTGGTAGCCAATGTTCATGGAGTATTCTTGGAAATTGAGTTCTCGAACGTTCATGATGGTGGGGGACGGTGGCGGTCGGAGTAGGTGGTGGCCGGAGGAAGAAGGGGTTGAACGGGTTTTGATTTGGGAATGGGGATGGGGTTGGGTGCAAATTTTAGAAAGATTGTCTTTTAATTTTGGTCCCCCATTTTATGAAAATATATTCTTTTTGCTAAATATATAAATGAGAATAATATTCTTTTTGAATTCATCAAAGTAATATTTATTCATAGTTTTTTTTTTTTAATTTGAGCAAAAAATATTTTAATATTTAAGGCTATTAAATTTTCTTTATATAAATGTTATTATTTTTAAAAAGGTTAATTATTTGAAAAATAATTTTTAATATTTAAGCCCATTAAATTTAAGAATGTGCAGTAAACCCCCTATAAGTTAAATCAATTTCAAACTATCCTCCGTTAGGTGGCATGTGCGTGGCACGTGCCTATTTAACTGGTTTTTGTTACAAAATTGGTTAAAAGACCTAAAATGCTAACAGAATGACAACTTTAAGGCCCAAAATGCTAACGGAGATACTTTAGAGGCCATCATAGGAACACCTCCCAAACTTTGGGGCCTAAAATGTAATTCGCCCTTGATTAATCATCAAGTGATTTATCAATGAAAAATTTTAAAATTTTATTGGGATGATTAGATTGATAATAATCTTTGGTCAAAGTTCACATGTGTTGACCGTCAAAAATCCAAAGTGGGCTATCTTTTTGGGACAGAGGGAGTATCATGTTATGTAATAGCCTCCATAGGAGTTTGTAATAGATAGAGAAATAAATATGTAATAGACTCGTTAGGAGTTGTAATATGTTGGTAATTTCCTTAAATGTTACCAACTTTCTAAAAAATAAAATCAAAAGGCACTTCTTCCATCACAAAATAAAGGCCAAAATATATTTTACCCCCCAAAGTATCCACCGATTTCCACTTTGCACCCCGTTTGAAAAGTCGGTCTGTTTAGTACCTAAACTTCCCAATTTTCCCACTTTGCACCCCAGCACTAACGAATGTTAAAAAATTTAACAGAATGAACTATTTTGTAATGCTTATTAGTTTTTAAGGATCAAAATGCAAAGTTTTAAAAAACCACCACTTACTCATCTACTTTATTCCTTAAAGTAGATGAGTAAGTGGTGGACATTCTTGTCCACCACTTTATTCCTTAAAGAAGATTAGTTACTTCATTTCTTAAATGGCAAATGATGAATAGTGTTTTGGACATTCTTGTCCTCATAAAGTTCATATATTACAAAAAAAACACCACTTACTCATCTACTTTTCACCCACTTGCTTTATGAATGGACAATTATACCCTCCACACACTACTTTTTTTTTTACTCAAATTTGCCCTGGTTTCTTAATAAACGTGTAAAATCAAACTAAGACCCTTAAAGCGGAACGGAGGGAGTATTTGATTTAGAAAAATATTGTATTTTTATTTTTTTTTGAAAAAAAGTACAATATTCTTTTAAATTTGCTAAAATAATATCTGTAGTATCATATATTCACATTATCTTAAATAATTAATATTATATTTTTAAATTGGGTATTTTTATTGATATTTATTTTTAAAAGAATATTGTACTTTTTTAAAAAAAAAATACAGTATTTTTCTAAAATAAAAAAAAGGTATAATGTTTTATTTTTTAAAAAAATAAAATTCTTACTAAAATTACAATTTAAAAGTTTATTTTATATTTTTAAAAAATATAAATAAAACTTTACAATGTTTTTTTAGAAAAAAAATCTTTATTTTTTAAATAATTTTATTTATAAAATAAAAAAACGTACTAAATTTTTATTTTTATTAAAAAAAATAAATTTCATTTTTTTAGTTTTAAATATTTTCATTTATTTAAGATTTAAGATAATGTTAAATATTTGGAAAAAGAAATAAATTTTTAGTACTTAATATTTAAAACTTTGCATTTTGACCCTTAAAAACTAATAAGCATTACAAAATAGTCCATTCGTTACCTGTTCTGTTAAATTTTCTAACATTCGTTATGGAAGTTTAGGTACCAAACAGACCGACTTTTCAAACTGGGGTGCAAAGTGGGAATCGGTGGATACTTTGGGGGGTAAAATGATTTTGGCCCCAAAATAAATGTCCAATTTTATTTTTGAGTTTGAACATTTATTTTGAGATGGAGTGTATATGATATAGTATGCTTTTACAATCATATTATACTCTGCGTTTCTGAAGGATGTTTCAATTTTTTAGGTGAATTGCAATTTGGTTACCTTATTTTGCCAATAGTTGTAATGTGACTACAAAAATTCATTTTTTTTCAACTTTCTTCCCCACATTTATATTTTGCTGCAATCTAACGAATAACTGGTTAATAAGTTAATATTCTATAAAATTTCAGTCATGTAATAATTATCCCACATCTTCTAAAGAGAGATACATGGACCGGTACATAGACTTGAGAAGTTACTCCCCTTATCACCATTTGGTTTTAAGGTGGAACCTCCAACATAGTCCATTGCCGGCCCAGTCCAGTCCATGCTAACACTCGGGCCTCTCGCTTCTTCTTACCCCATCTCTAATTCTAAGATGGTATCAGAGCTGGCCCGTTACACATGTAGGCCCAACGGCCCGCGATGTTGCTCCGCGTCACCCGTGACAAATCCACGTTGTAAGCCTTGGCAAAGCCCAGCTACACATGATGGGGCGTGTTAGAGGCAATTATCCCACATCGGGAATTAACTAGCCATGCATTTACTATATAAAAATCCTGGGCTACTCCTCCCATTGCCAATTGGTTTTGGGATGAAACCTCAGACTTTAAGATGGTATCAGAGCCACCGATCTATGGTGGCCTGACTTCCGCTGCTTCTTCATGGGACACGTGCAGTTCTGCTCCGCGCCACCCGACTAACAAGTCCACGTTGTAAGCCTTGGCATAGCCCGGCTACACGTGACGGGGCGTGTAAGAGATAATTATCCCACATCTTCTAAAGAGAGATACATGGACCGGTATATAGACTTGAGGAGTTACTCCCCTTATCACCAATTGGTTTTAAGGTGGAACCTCCAATATAGTCCATTGTCGGCCCAGTCCAGCCCATGCTAACACTCGGGCCCTCGCTTCTTCGTACCCCACCTCTAATTCTAAGAATCATGTACATGTTTCTATGTTTTTAAGGGCAAACAAGACATTTCATGTGAATACGATATTAATGTTTTTTGTTTCGGTTGGGATGGTGATTTTAATCACGGTTTGGTGGTGGGGCAAACGTGGTAGGTGACTAGGTGGTGGTGGTAATGATGAAGGTGTTAACGGAATTATTGGTGGTGTTATGGTGGTGGTGATAGAAAGGTATGGCGGAAGAATAAGAGGGGTAGGGAAGGGTTTCGGACTACAAAGTAGGGGAAGAAGGTGGGTTGTGTGGCGGTTGAGGAAGGAGATATAGAGAGGTGTATCGTGGACGAGGGGATGATGGTGAACTGCAAACTGGCGGCTGGAAGTGTGGTGGTGCAAGAAGAAAAATGGGAGGAAGAAGAGGCTATGTGAAAAGTCTGTTCTACCTCCTCCATATTTATGTGCAAGGCACATAACATGTTTATTTAACGACAGTTAGGTATCCGTCCAATTTTTCATTACATTGCGACGAAATGTGAATATGAGGGCATCATTATGGGATTGAGGGAGTTTTTTTTTCAACCGTATAATAATTTTATTTATATGTAATAAATACTCCCTCGCTTTGGGGTAAGACTCTTACTTTTATTCTTCAAATTTATTAAGGAAACAATAAAAAAACGATATGGAAACATAATTATCCAATAATAGCAATATAATTGCAAGAAAAAAAGTGACAAAATAAACTGAAATCTCATTGTTTCAAGCTGTCAATGTTTTGGAAAGTCCATGCTTGAAATAATGATACTCTAATTTTATTTTACTTACATCAATGATGTAAGATCAACGGTGGCTTTTGAGGAGCGGGAAAAATTGTTGGAATTCTATGAAAGAGTCTCGAGAGTGGCACAAGATCTGCCGGACCCGGAACCGCTCTACTCATTTTAGCTCCACCCATCCACCCAACGGCTCCGATCAAGGCCACATAGGCGAGCTCATCATCTGTGCGGCGAAGATGATTTCAATTTTTGTGGGTCCTACCGAGCTCGGACACATCTCATCCGTCGAACACAAAATCCAATGAGGTGGCTCTAATCGGAGCCATTGGGTGGAGCGGGTGGAGCGGTTCGAAATCCAGATCCGCCTCTTGTTGCACTTACTTATAGATTGTTATACTAGAAATTAAAGTACTTATTAGTAGGAAGGTATTTTGTGCGATAAATTTAAGTGAAATGAATTATTTAAATAAAAAATTAAAACTTATTATTGATACATTATTATAAATATTATCAATAACAGTTTTTAAATATTCACTAAAATAATTAAATTAATCACTAAAATAAAAAAGTAAGAATAATTTGAAACACTGGAACAAGTATATATCATGCATATTTTTAGTGTATAGGGGGAATTTTTCAAATGCAAACATCACTGAGAATGGGACTGCGGAATTGAGCAATTACTGAAACTCTGGTGACCTCTACCTCAATCAGTCCCCCTTATCTTACTCTCCGGTCAAAACTTTGTGACCGGAGCCACCTCATTCTGCCCTCAACCACCACCTCCACCTCCACCACCAATCATCTCTCAGGTAGCCCCATATTCATTTCCCACAATCTCCACCGCTTTAATATTCCTACAACCCGAAAGAATCCCCTGATGATGCCTCTTCTGCCTACCAATCTTAGCCACCCTAACCATCCGGTCCAAATTAATCGGTTTTCCATTTATGCCCTTGTAGTTCTGAAAACCCGAGTAATCTACTGCACTGGCTGTTACAACACTCCACTCTATGCTCGTCTCGCTCGGGGCGTAACAAGTTAAGGGTGTCATACAACCTGACATTCCATTAGTCGAAAAGCTTTCCAGCTCGAATAAATCCGAACTTGAATCGCTTTCCGCATCGTTATACGTTCCGTAAGAAGGAATTTCGATTTCTTCTTCTCTTGGAATGGCCAAATCCCAAGAGTTCAAAACTGCGAAGCTAAAACAGTCTTCTTTCTTTAACTTGATCATATGGATTTCCTCTTCTGTCCATGGCTTTGACTTGGCTTCTTGAACCAAGTCAACACTAGCCAAGGGTAGTTTGGTAATTTCCTTACTACTAGCAGCTCCCTTCTTATTCTTAACACTTTGCTCATCAACTTCAACAGCCGCCTTGTCACTGCATTTGCAACCAAGACTAGCAAGGAAGTTCTTAACATATGATCTTCTTTTACTATGCTCCCGATTTCTGGGAACCTTGTGTACCAAAGCGCTTTGCCTATTCACACTCGATTCGGAACGAACGCTCCTGGTGCCAAGCTGCGTTTTCTGGCCCTTATGACACATGTTAGCTGACACCAAGTAATTGGGAGAAGACAGAGTTGACTTGACTTGACTCGACTCGTTCTGGTTTAGGTGCATTGTACTAAAGCGCTTGCTTAGCACTTTTCTTGTACTTTCCTCCTCCAGTTCTCCTTTGAAATACTTATCTGCACTAAATACACCAATTTCTCCATCTTCTTCTGTATCCTTCACTCGACGAGTATAAAATTGAACCAGCTGACCCTGTGGATGACTTGCTTCTTGAGTTGACTCAGTGAGTTTGACTATGAAGTTGTCTTCAAAACTGCTAAGGTAGGAAGAAAAGGAGGGATCACGGAAACTGTCCCGCCTTTCGAATGACAAGGCTTGTGAAAGGTTGGTGTTACCAGGTGATACTGATGTAGCCATTGCTATATAATGCTAACACGAAGGAGAATATAAGAGGAAGGCGAAATTTTAACAGAAATTAAATCTCTAAGGACAGAAAATGAAAGGATAATATAGAGAGAATATTAGCTTGAGAATGTGCAGATAGAGGAGGGGTGGGGGTTTGTTTGAGGAGCTTGAGTTGGTAGTTTAACGGCTACTAGGGCTAATTGGCAAGCATAACTATAAGTAGAAATGGAAGGTTAGATTCCACATGGCTAGAAAGTGACACATTTGGCAGGTTTGTACCCCTCCCTAGAGTACAATTATTTAGAGACCGAACCACTAGTCATCGGTTTGGGAAAATTCCAGACCGAACGGAACCACGAAAAAGTTCAAACCGAACCACACCAAACCACAATGGTTTTGACCAAACGACTTAGACCCCTACCTGCTTGAGAACAGCTTGGGGTTATCAACCAAGAACATCCTGAAGGTTCGAGAAACTGTCATTTGGCTACATCTCAATGAAAACGAAAAGAGATGATGACCACACTAACTTGCTTGAACCTAGGGTTCATCATGCTAACGGGCTCGTACGCAAATGCGTGGTTCAATGTTGGCCAAAACTATAACCACATGTGCTAACATACAACGTTGTACCAAGTTAACATAGTCCCATTCTGGTATGCACAAATATGAATCTAGTACTGATTATAGAACTATAGCAGTTCTTGTGGTCCTATTCTTGTAAGGAATTTTACTTCAAACAAACAGAAGAAAGCAAAAAAATAAGTAGTAATCAATATAAAGCCTCATATACTTTCCAAATCATGTCCCTTGTTTTGTCATAATCCATCTATTTTAGTATCACATGTTAATGCTAAAACCAATAAGAATCCTCAGTTTTTATCTAAAAATACCAATATATTTGGTGATTTCTTCGTGTTAACTGAGCAACTAGTCTAAAAGAAGCTTAAACTGTTAAAAAGGGTCCCAAAAATGAGCATGACTCGCGTACAAGTGGTTCTAAACAGAGTGCCAACTTACGCACTAAATAAAAAGGACAACTAAGTGCTACAAGAGCTCTCACTATGTGTGGGGTCTAAAGAGAGGGCGTACCGACATATCACATAGCATCAAATCAAACCGTTGCGCCAAGATTATCCTTCAACTTACGCTCTAAATAATAATGGAAAAAACAATCGTGAGTTTGGAGACTAAAATCCATAAGCTCACATAAGGCCTTGTTTGTTTTTCCATTCAGAGCCACTTAATGGGGTGAATGTCTGAGAGAGTCAGACCTTAAGGCATTAAATTTTTTTTTTTTTTTTCAGATTCAGATCTAAAAGCATCTGAATTGCCTCTTAATGTTCAGACCTAAAATGAAGTCTGATTTGCCTCTGAATTGTTTTTTTTTTCAATTTATATTTTTTCTTAAACTCATAATTCTAAAGATATCCAACTAAAACACTATATAAACAACTATTCACGTCATTTTTCTACTTCATTCAATGTCGTAATCCTAAATTCAGATGTGTATTCAGACGAATAATCAAACAGTTTGAATAATTCAGAAATCAACTTTCAGACGCTGCCTCTTATCAATTCAGATTTCAAGACTTAACACTTAAAAAAAACAAACGCCACCTAAGTTGGCATCTGAATTTGCGAGGGACGGAATATTGGCCACACGAGATACAAGACATTCCTGGGTCTAGGTAGTCTATTGATGACTATTACGTCAATTTTTAAGGGTTTGATCGTCTTTCTGGACTCTCCCCCCTCCCCCCACCCTCTCTCCCCCTCCCCCCACCCCCAACCAACCAACAGTGGACGTTCATTTGAAGAATATTAAATCCAGCCACACGTTTCATTCAAATGTATTGGATTCGGATGTCATGCAGACTCATCTTGGACATTCACACTGCAACACCAACCCCATGACGAGCTAGCATCAATGTTGAGCACTCATACTGTTGTGCCAATAATGGCTTCATACCCTTTTACTCGTTAACAGTAAAGACACATTATATCACAAATCAATGTCGATTTGAATGCAGCCCTACCCTCCACCCTCTAAACCCCACCAAAGATTGTGTGGTTCTCTTGCAAGTTCATAGTTGTTAAAGGCGAACGGCGAGAGGCGGGCGGGAGGTTCTTAGAAAAGGCGAAAGGCGAGGTGGTTGAAAGGCGGCCCAAAGGCGAGCAAGGCGGTAAAATAGAACAAAATAGTAGCATACTAGTATAATAATATATGTATGTAACATACATTAAACAAAGCTTAAAAAATTTATGAACAAGAATTTTTATTAAATAAACGTCACAACTCCACACATAATACTACTTAACACAACTAACCCCAAAAAGAAGAACTCTAAGACAAAAGACACATTTGATGTTCAAATTAGTAAATAACTACTCCCTCCGTTTCATGTGAATTGAGACAAAAAAAAATGGCACAATAATTAAGAGAAAGTAGTGAATATGTGGTGAAAAATGAAGAGAGAGAATGAGTGGGGTAAATAGTAGTGTTGGTTGGATAAAAGGAGTTGTGGAAAATGAAGAGTGAGAATTAGTGGGGTTAAATGGGTGGGGTTGGGTGAATATAAAATATTAAAAAGTTTGTCATTTTGGGTAGTCTCAATTGAGGTGAAACAGACGAAAAGGGAAATAAGTCTCAATTCACATAAAACGGAGAGAGTAGTTGTTTAAAAGCGCAGAAAAGAGAATAGTATACTCCCTCTGTCCCTAAATGAGTGTCCATTTTCAAGAAATCTTTGTTCCAAAATGAGTGTCTTTTTTTAACATAACTTTGTCCCTAAATATTTTTTTTTCGAATTTTTTTTCATCGGTCTCTTTATACTTGCAAAACTAAATGTTTGGAAAGGAGATTACAAGATTATATATGAATCTTTGCCACCAAATTGCACAAAAAGTTGAGATTTTCAGATGTCCCTTAAAATAAAATTTGGACACTCATTTAGGGACAGAGGTAGTATGAAATTAAGCTAAGAGTAAGTCTCTTGTAAAACGCGTTTTACACTAGGCTTAGTGTAAAACGTGTTTTATTAATAACGGCAAGTAGGGTTTAAGAGACGCGGTGGCATAAGTGTAAATATTTGAAACTTATGAAATCTCAAGAGGCATATTTTAAAACTGCAGGAGGCATATTATGAAACTGAAGGAGGTATATTTTTGAAACTCCAAATCAGACACTTTGTAAAACCATAACAGGCATTTTTTTCAAAGAGGCACTTCTAAATTTTAAAACTGGAGGAGGCATATTTTTATACTGCAGGAGGCACATTTTTAAACTAGAGCAGGCATTTTTTTTCTTTAAAAAAGACAATGTTAAAAGTTCAAAAAAATCTCAGGAGGCATGTTTTGAAACTGGAGGAGGCATGTTTTGAAACTGCATGAGGCACATTTTTTAACTAGAGCAGGCACTTATTTTTTCTCAAAAAAGGCACTGTTAAAAGTTCAAAAAAAGTGTCTCCTCTAGAGTTAAAACATGCCTGCTCTAAAAAAGTGTCTCCTCTAGAGTTAAAATATGTCTGCTGTGAAGTATTGAAAAATGTCTCTTGTTTTAAAATGTGTCTGCTGAGATTTTCATGAATTCCACTTATTTACAAAATTGACACCGCGTCTTTTAATCCCTCTTAAGCCGTTATTTGAAAAACACGTTTTACACATAGTTAGTGTAAAACACGTTTTTTACAAGATTTTGTGTGAAGCTAATATATAATTTCAAACGTATAATTCCATATTTGCAGATGAAAATAAGAGATGATTAAAACCTTAAATAATAAAAGGAGACCCAAAGTAGAGAGAAAAAACAAAGTCAATTAGCAAACATAATAAAAATTGCAAACCTCCATTTAAATATTAGAATAAAGCAAGCTATCAGTAGTGTTTTTGTCACACTTCTTTGTGGTCGTTCTAATTAGATGTTTATCGCACTTATTTTCTTTCAATCACACAAGATAAATTGGGGCTATTTTTGTTTCTTTCGCAAACCACAAGCTATCTTTACCCCATGTTTTTTTGAAAAAAAAAACATTTTAAGTTAAGAGCCGGTCTCCTGTGCAACTGCCGCACGGGGTGCGACGGCGCCAGTCGACCCGAGCCGAGCCGGGGTTTTTTTTTTTTTTGCCAACCCCAACTTTTTTTTCTCCCAACAAAAGTAACACTTATTATAAAGAAATGTAACACTTTTTTTTCTTCAAAATGTACCACAATTTTGCTGCAATAAATTAAAGATAACATAAAGATTGACAACTAAACCAATGTCACACTTTTTATAAAGGAATGTAACACTCTGTTTTTCAAATGTAACACTTTTTTTCAAAATTAACATAAGATTAACAAACTAAACTAATGTTACATTTTATAAAAAATGAATGTAACATTTTTTATCTCAATTGTAACAGTTTATATTCTTAAATGTAACATTATATCTTAAATGTAACAATTGAAAGAAAGTAACAATTGAAATGCAAACCCATTTTTTTTTGTAAAACTGCTGTTACATTTAACAGTAGAAAGTGTTACTTTTTGAAGATGAAATTGTTACTTTTATCAGAACAGAGTGTTACATCTTAGCTGGTGAGCACCTCAAACTTTTTGTGTGTAAAAAAATATATTTAAAAAAAAAAAAAAAAACATATCATGACCTATGTAGTTTTATTCGTCTCGTCGAGACAAACACAACGGTATTTTTATTATTTTTTTTCTGAGTTATAAATCTCAAGATATAGCATTTTAAAGTTTTTTTTTTTTAAAAAGACACGTGGCAGCGCGCGGCTGGGTGAACCAGCGTGTGGCTCACAGCGCGCCACGTGTCGCGCTGGGAATGGAGGAAAGGTAGGCATGCGGGTCGGGTCGGGTTTGGCCCGCCACGCGCCCATGCACCGGTTGCATATAAAACTTTGTCTTTAAGTTAAAACATTAAAACTAAAATTACAAAATGACAGTTTAACATTACAATTACGCCTATTATACTTTTTGACAAAGGCGGATGCCTCAAGTTTCTTGCCATAACCAAGAAAGGCGGCGCCTGGACAAAGGCACACAACAACCCGCCATAAAACTAAAAAGCGATCGGCTCCTAAAGGCTATGTGCAACTTCCACTTGTTTACGGTCAAATAATACCCTCTTCCAAAAAATTCCTTCATGATCTTTGTAGTTTCCTAAGTACTAGAAAATCAAGAAAAGGTGTGAACAAAGAGGGATAAGCATTTTGGTACTTGGGAGTATACACTACACTCAGAAAAATAATCAGAAAGGCCATAGTGAATCCACTTCAGGCCAAACCTATCAGACCTAAACTTAGCTTTCAGCAAGCTCAGATAACCCTCAAAATGTCACTGAGAACTGGTTCTTTACAGGACAAGTATTACAATTAGGCTACTGTTGTATCTGAATAAGATGTTAGATGTGTATTCGTTAGGAAGAGCGGTCGCCTTATTTTGAGTATAATATATACTACAATGGATGGGAATTTTGCCCTCGGGTGCAGGAGTGGTATCAGCTTAATATCTAAAACCAGAGGTAAAAATCAAGAAAATTCGTCTACAGCAAGGGAAAGATGCATTTATTTGTCATCTCATAGTGATATGTTTCCTCTTTTAGTGACTTGATTTATGCCAGTCAAGAACACTATCCCCATCCCTTAAAGATGACACTGGTCATTTGCTAGCCACCCATTGATATAACAAACACATCTTCATTTGTTTCTTTGAGTATAACTGCAAATACGTCAACATGAGCCAAAATCAATGATCCTATTGAGATGAGGCTATTGTAAAGAGATGGGTCTTTTTGATGGCCACCCGTCTGGTATCATCCTAGATTTTTCTATAACGTAGCTAAGCTAAGGTATCAGGTATTTCATTATCTTACGAGACATAGAAGTGAAATATGTAGGGAATTGTAGGGCTTTCAGAAAAACAAGAGATCATGGGATTCACATCATAATAGGTATAGGTTGTCCAATATCACCTTAACAACTTGTGACTCAATACATCTCCAATGTTATTGACAAGAAGTCTGCATAACATATACGCAACTTTATTCTAAGGAACGTACGAAATAAACCAGGCATTATATCATAGCAACCATTATTTGAAATTATTAATCCCTCCGTCCCAGAAAGTTAGTCCCATTTTTAAAATGAAGGCTTCGAAATCACTGTATTTTCCAAACATATAATGTAACCTTAAAATGTTTGAAAGTCAAATGGGACTATGAATTAGGGACGGAGGGAGTAGCCCACAAGCAACAAAATATGCATGTGAGCAAATAATTCACTTTTTAAGTAAACCCTAACTACAACTGGACAAACATAGGCTGGCTAAATTACCTACTTGGCTTTCACATCAGAATGTCATCACATAGCTTCATTAGGTAGTTTAATCACTTTCTAATCTAGTCATGTGGTCAATCATTTCGAATGTTGAAATGGTCCTACAATCACTAATTAGCTTATCACTCCATTATTATTATTATTGTTAATTCAATGCAAATTACACCTTCTCTTGCCTTTGGTACATTTTTCTCCTAAGAGTTTACAAGGAAGGTAACTAAAAAACATTTCTTTCTAAATGCAATATCCACGAGAGATGAAATACTTCCTAACTACTTAAACAACTTGGGAGTATATATTACAATCATAAAGGAAAATTATCAGAAAGGCCTTAGCAAGTCATAAACTGAATCACATAAAACCAAAGGTAGAAAATCAAGAAATTGTTTCCTTCTTTAGTGACTTGATTTATGCCAGTCAAGAATACTCCCTCCGTCCCATTTTAAACTTAAAAAATGTTTGGTTACAAAAATTTAGAAAAAAAGGTGATGTGTTGTGAGTGTAGATGGTTTGGTAGGAGAGAGAAAATAGGGTAGAGAATAGTTCGTGGATTATTGTTGTGAGTATGACGTGTGGGGTCTACAAATAAAAAAAAAAAAAAAAAAAAAACTTCTTATTTAAGTTTCGAAGTTTAAAATGGGACAACCAAAATGAAAATTTTTGAAGTTTAAAATGGGACGGCCCATCCCTTAGAGATTACACAGATCTTTTGCTAGCCAACCATTGATGATAACAGATGCATCCTCATTTGTTTCTTCTCCACCATAGCTTAATCTCTCTACTGTTCACTTTTTGAAAACCAAGTAAAAAACTTGGTTGCTTAAAACTGCACTGTAAATACTTCAGCATGGGCCAAAAAACACTGATCCCGTTGAACGTAACAAGATTAGTCTTTTTGACGGCCACCCGTCCGTTCAGGATAGTTCTAGATTCTTCTAGAACCTAGCTAAGCTAAGGTATCAAGTTATTTCATTACCTTACTAGACATGGAAGTGAAATGTGTGGGGAACTGTAGGACTTTTGAATATATATATATATATATATATATATACTCTCTTTAGTTCCCATGACGGAGAAAAATGGTACAAGTTGTTTTGGGACAGAGCTAGTACACTATTAAACTTAATCTCAAATCTGGGGAAATGCTGAATGTCTTCCAACTTTCAAATGGATTAAGATAATGTTACAAAACCAACAACATATGCATGTGAGCAAAATAATATCACTCTATTATTGGTTCACTGCACATTACGCTTTCTATTGCCTTATTTTTCTCCAAAGAGTTTACAAGGCAACTAAAAACACTTCCTAAGTTCTAAGTACATTATAGTATGTGACCTATAAAATGTTTAGAATTTCGTGGAGATCACTAGTATTTCATACAAATTTTGTCAAAGTTCAACCAAGTCGATCATAAAAATAAAAGTATGACATTTATTTTTGGATGGCGATAGTAATGAATTATACACAAGTATGGGTGCAACAAATACTAGATCCCATGGTCAGACTGGCTAGAATTCAGTGAGTTATGTACCCAAGCAGAAAATGAATTTAGCGAGGCAAACCTAACTAGGGTCAAACCCGAGTCCTTACCATCGACAAGATCTATCGAGCAAGATACACACGAGCCTGGTGATAATACTTCAAAAAGAAAAGGCAAGAGCAAAGCAAACTAAAGTAAGAACTCTAATCATAAGATGCGAGTTCATAACCACCATTTACGGCTATCAATTGATGGAATATTTATATACGGAATCTTGTATCTAATCAAATTGTGGGACAACAGCTTATCCTAGTCAGTTTGTGGGACTAGATGATGCAGCTTAGAATGATGGTACAAGCAGGCAGTAATGTACAAGCAGTTCAAGCAGAAGAGCATATATTTTTAATTAGTATTTTCCTATTTTGATTTTATTTATTATTAAGGGTAATTTAGTAATATGATAAATTAGGATTTTATTTAGGTAGTGCTTGGTCAACGAGTTTAGTTATTCTAGGAAGTTCTTGGTCAACAAGTTAATGAGTCTATTTATTATTTTGTATTGTAATAGTTTTAGGGGACTTTGATTTTGATTAATAAAAAAAAGTAATTTGCTATGTGCAATTATTGAGGGTTCAATCCCGTCTTGTTTCAATTCCGTTCGGTCTTAATCTCATAACCTCTGTTTTGCTATCATTTAGTATCAGCTTCCTGGTTGATTATCAATGGCTGAACGAGGACGAGGAACCGGTGGTCATGGTAATCATGGAAGGGGCTGCAGATCAAAACCCCATGGAGACGAAATCCATCGACATCGTTACTTCAGTAAAATCGAGAAAGACGAATTGCGAAGACAGATTCAAGATCTCCAAAATCGATGTCTGCGTTTTGAGCTTCGGGAACTCCAACGTCTCCTTGAACGTATGGAGATCAAAGAACCGAACGTTGTCTTGCGCGTTTGGAGGATCCCACCGATGTGGGCTTGGAGTCAGATATGTGGTTTGACGATGATGAGGATATCTATCCCTTCGATCGGGATCAAGATCTTGAGTGCAAGAAAGAGGCTGATCCTTTTACTCCTAACGAGTTTTGTGACCAATTGAATCATGTTTCCGTGGATTGCGTTGTTGATTCGACGGGTTCCGACGTTGTCATTGATTGGTCAAAACACCACCAATCTTTGATGACGACGATAATTGTGAAGAAGATTTTGAGGTTTTTGACCCAGCAGCAGTTACTCTCCCGAGCACACTTGAAAACTCGATAGAGAATTGCATACCAGAAACCATTGTCGCAGGGGTCCCTCAGCCGAACATGCCTGAAGACTCGTCCGAGCACCTGGGCGCAGATTGTGCATTTTTGGGTTCCACAATTTCGGTTTCGAAGGAAGAAGGTATTTTTGGTTCTTATTGTTATGAAGATCCGTTTGATATTCTTGATTGCAATTTTTCATCACCATGGCACATCAAGAAATTGCTCATGAAAAATATTTATCAATATTATTGGACGGATTGGATGGATGTCATGAAGCGTGGTACAAATAAGTTTAAGGTTCGTCGGCAATTTAAGGGAAAATTTCGACACTTGTTCAAAGAAGCAACAATCCAAATTCGAGGTCGGATTTTTTCTAAGAAGAGGAGAATGATACAGTTTAGAATGATGATACAAGCGAGCAGTAATGTACAAGCAGTTCAAGCAGAAGAGCAGCTATTTTTAATTAGTATTTTCTTATTTTGATTTTATTTATTATTAAGGGTAATTTAGTAATATGATAAATTAGGATTTTAAAATGATAGCAAAACAGAGGTTATGAGATTAAGACCGAGCGGAATTGAAACAAGACGGGATTGAAACCTTCAATAATTGCACATAGCAAATTACTTTTTTTTATTAATCAAAATCAAAGTCCCCTAAAACTATTACAATACAAAATAATAAATAGACTCATTAACTTGTTGACCAAGAACTTCCTAGAATAACTAAACTTGTTGACCAAGCACTACCTAAATAAAATCCTAATTTATCATATTACTAAATTACCCTTAATAATAAATAAAATCAAAATAAGAAAATACTAATTAAAAAAAGCTACTCTTCTGTTTGAACTGCTTGTACATTACTGCCCGCTTGTGCCATCATTCTAAACTGCATCACTAGAGCTAGATAATTTTTCTGATCCCTTCACTAAAATGTCATTAGTTAATTCTTCATTCTTTTTTGTAATAGTTGGTTAGTCACAAAAGGTTTGTTTGTTAAGTCGTTATCTTCGTTAGAATGTCATATGTTAGCAGTCCTTCATTTTGGGTCAATAACTATGCATCCACACTGAATAGATTTGAATTTGGAATCATTAGAATTCCCATCCGTGAACTGGAGCAATAAAATATTGACAGAGAGTTCTCCAGATAACAATATGTTTTATACGCTAGGGAAGAAGAACCTCCAAGAGCCGAATGATGGGGTGGGGTAGTATGTTTTTTTGGCCTAGTCTTGCATTCTTTATGCATCATTGCTAACAGAAAATTGTCAGACGAAACGACTGGTTTGTGGGAACTGATACAAGATATCAAAATGGCCCGTGATAATAAGGCTACGTCTCATTTTCACACACACACACAAAAAAAAAAAAAAAACTAGTCCTACAAGAGCTCCAACTACATATGGGGTCCAGAGAAGGGGGCGGGCCCACTCACACACACAACAAATTTTTGTAACGGAGCACTTTTACGCTTTTAACATTTCGTAATACAGGTAATAGGGCTAAAGGGGCAAACAAAGAAATGAACAAATGAATAGCATCAACCTTAATACGATACCTTAGTCAGTGGTAACTCAGCTACTAAAAACCATAGGCTTGCTAAGACACAGGAACCCCTTTTGCCCAGATAAACCTCTAAACTAGCCAAAATTGCTAATAATGGAAATAAAATAGTACATTCACGGACTGTATATAACAGAACAGAAGTATTACCGCTTGGGAATCGTGCTACTTTGCTGGGTACGTAGTTCTGAGATTACTCTGAGGATGTTGAGTTGTTTTCTCCAGTTACCCAATATTGCTTGACTGCAACCAATATCTTTTCAGGAACTAAGGGACCATCTTCATGGTCCATCAATTTAATGTCCCATCTCATGCCTCCTGCAATCGCCTTGACCTTGTTAAGGACATCAACTTCATCGCGCAGTATAACTGCACCTTCCGGACGTAGTATCCGGTCCATCTCCAGAAGAATGTCTTCAAAATCGCATCTGTATTGATTCATTAGAATAAACGTAAGGGTATTTCTATAATTTGCAATCATAATATATAGTATGAAATAGAACAACTTCAAATTTACACGCTAGACCTAATCACCCGGCCTTCTCATATTTCAAGTAACAAACAGGAAGCGAGTGTCTGAGCTCCTTAGGGGTATTAGTGATATTTTGTAAGATAAATGTCTCTCATACATCTCTGGATATTATTAAAGCTAATAAAATTGTGCATCAGGTAAAATCCCGTACATGACCTCCACAAATCACCATGAGTTTGAATCTTACCACAGTCTAGTAGTAGTGAATCACATGTGAATCTAAGGTATCTAAAATCTGATAATAGCATAATTTGAATTTCAATCTTATACTATTTGTATGTCTTTGATCACAATTCTCTCTGATTGTTATGAGAACCCCCATATCAACCGTCAAACTTTTCTTCTGAAATCAACCAGAAAAAGTTTCAAAGCTTTTCAAGCTAGGATTGTAAATTATTCCTTCGTCTCTCTACCCATCAGAGAACCCTTTCTTCTTTCAACCAAACAACTACGACTATGATAGCCTCACTTTCTTGCATCTACATTATACGCAATTTATTTGCAATCTTAACGCAATAAAATGTCAAGGAGTTGGGATAATTGTCCCGAAGTGTAAACTTATTTTATGCACAGGCTATAAACTCGTTAAGTAAATTCTTCTTTGTATGGCTAAAGAGATGTTGAGCTTAACTTGCAGTGGGTATAAATTGGTTAATTGAGTTACCAGATAAACTTGTACTATGCTGTGTAAGGAAGGTAAGAAGGCTGGACCCACGAGAGGACCATTAAGGTCATTGACCAAAGATAACGTATTCAAAATCATTTTTTATGTTGAGCTGAAGGACAGGAAGCGTAATCTGATTGAAGCAACACTTTGCCAATTATCACCATGCAGCATGTGCACCTAATGCACTATGGAGGCTGAGAGACTATTTGTTAGGAACTTCCATAAGGGAAGAAAAAAATAATGGAAAGAAAAAGTAGCCTATTGTTTATAATGAAAACAAACCTCCCAAAGGAAGGATTTACACAGCATGCTTAATTTAAATACTCCCTCCGTCCCAAACTTATGGTTACTTATTTCCGTTTTGGGCGTCCCATATTTATGGTTACTTACCCAAAATGTTCAATTTTCTCTCTCCTTCCCACTCACAACACCTACTTTTTCTTAATCTCCATGCATTCAATTTTAGTAACCATAAGTTTGGGACGGAGGGAGTAGCATTTTTAGCTTAAATATACTATTTCTCTTCTTTTAGCAATTGACTGGATTCGCCATTCCAACTAATATGTTTATCAGGCTTCACAAGTATCCATTGTAAAAAGAAATATATATGTACCAAGCTAAGAAGGCTTAACTGAAGTAGCTATTTAAGCATCTGAAAATGAGTTCACTTTCACTGATTTCGGTTCACTATTATAGTGAGTGCACGAGTTCACTAATCAAGCAACTCAAACTTGTACCTACAAGGCAAAACTTTGTCTTGCACGTTTACTTCTGATATCACACATCATTGTGATCTTTGACGGGGTGGAGATGAAGCTTTAACCCAAAACCCTCTATGCACTTAGTCTAAAAGGAAGGATATATCATATTGAAACATAGTTTCATTATCAAGAGAACATATAAAAGTTTGTTGTTAAAATCATCTGTATATCCACTGAGGATTAACTGTTCCCCATCTCATTGTTGAATATCTTTAATAAATTTCTTCCTTTCTGATTCAAAAAATAAAAAAGACATTTCTTAAGAAATTCAAGGAATCATTCATTATCGTGAGACTTACTTGTCCTTGTATAGACTGAAAACACCATTTCCGTGAATAAGGTCATATGTCCTTGGGTACGTGGAAAAAGCTTCACACCTACACACCAGATAAAAACAGAGAAAACTTATTAAATATGCTTCTGCAGCTCGAGATCAAGAGGTGAGATTTTTTTTAATTTTCACTATTATTGGTTTTCCCTCTATCTCTCTCTATTTTTGTGGGCTTGGGGCATAGGGCCTGGGGGAAAACAACATTTTGCTCAAAGCAAGAAAATCAAGAAGACTGTCTGCATGTCTTGAGCAGCTTTCCGTTCACAAAAGGGAAAAAACAAAGCACCCAAAGGATAAATTCGTAGAATTTCATTCAATTCAACGGGGATCTATCACGAAACTTTAGGATCGAGCTTTCTGGTTATGCTCTACTCTCATTAGTTGCTAGCTAACAGTCAGTTAATGCAAGCTCCTTAATAATCTTTGACTCAAGAGTCAAATACTGTTGCACACTTTGGAAAATTTATTCTCACCTATGACTCAAAAGTTACTCAAAGTTTTACTCATTCATCACATATCTAGATATTGATTATGATATCTAAGTGGTGTGTAAATGTTTTATCGGTCACTGACTTAACAAAGAGGTATTTTCTGGCACGAGAAGGGAAGGCCAACTGTTACAACTCACTTGTGATCAATGTGGAGAACTTGTTTGAGCATTTAAGCTATTCAGACTGACATGCAATTTTACCTTTTCTTTGAAACCTACAGTTAATGGCTAGTTCATAATCTTTGATTTCCATCACCAAACAGCCTATCAACTGTGGGTACCATAGATTAATAGATGCAGAAAGCTAAATGCAATGAGATAAAGGCATTTTTAGATACATTAACTGTTAGAGAGAGAGAGAGAGAGAGAGAGAGAGAGAGATGTACCAGTCATGATAGATGCCAATAAGTCCACGCTCATATATAACTCCAAGAGTGTCTTTCTCAGCCAAAGTGGGTATGACATTCATAACCCACAATTTGGGAGACTCGAGTGCCGCAGCAAAACCCCCCAACCCGGCATTCATATCCATAATATTGCGATACCTTCCCGAATCAATAATTCTATTGAATCGTCTATAAGAATTTACATGCTTCTTCCACAGTTTGTTGTCTTCAAGGTAATTCTCAGCTGAAACACCAGCAACAGATCCACTAGCGATTCTTGGTGGAACAGCATAAAGTCTATCAGGGAATGGCTTGAGTTTCACTTCATCGTCATTTGAACTGGTAGTTGGAGTTATGCATGTCTCCATTTTCTTATACCTAGCAATAAACAAAAGGATTGTAGAAAAGAAAATTAGTGGTACTCATTGCTCACAGAACTTAGACCACAGATGAAAGTGGATGATAATAAAATTATACTTCTAAATAAGGGTCATTAATGAGCATGCCAACCAAAGAAAACTTCATGAATTACAATGAGACAAGAATAAGTTGATAATACTCAAACATAAGTGTCTATCAATGCTTCGGTGTATCAAATGACAATTTGTTATAATATCAGCTAAGATAAACCGCTTCGCAGCATGAACTCACTAAGGGAACAATGATTAATAAATATTTCATGGACAAACATACCAGACGTCATCTGGATCAGTTGTGCAAATTGTAGCTCGAGAAGAATCTTCTCTGTTTGGGCATGAGTCATCATTTACTCTCTTCTGCCATATAGCCATTTCTCCCTTCTCAGATATCTTCTCCCAGCAAAGAAGTTTTGCAGCCTCTTCAATCTTCCTCTGCTCTTCCTCGAGATCCTCTTTTGGACGCTGCCATGACTTGTAGTTAGCTTTCCAGTTGATTGGAGGACCCGAAAGCACCCAGTAGCCACCAGGTCTAAGAACTCGATCAACTTCCATCATGTACTTCCCATCTGTATTCAGTAAGATCCAAGAAACAGCAAGAGATTCAGCATTCATGAACGTACATGTACATATTTAACAAATTCTTGTTGAATAGTTCCTCACCATTTGCTCCCCATGGAATTAAGCACCTAGAGCAGTGGGCCATGTCAAAAGCTCTAGATGGATATGGCATTCTTATTGATCCTAGAACACCAATAACAGCGGGTACTCCCCTTTCAAGAGCAAATTGAACCTGCGCCTCATGATTATCTCGTGGTGCGAATGACATTGCAATAACATTTCTCTTCCATAAATATGCACCCCAACTTGCAACCTAAGCATAAAATAACAAGTGGTTAGACAGCACATATAATCCAGAGGGGAGAATAAATGACAGAGACAAAGATAAATAAATAAAACCAAAAACTGATTTTGGAACTCAACATACCCCACAGCCAGTGTCCAGAGCTGTTCTTACAGTCCCATTGTCAATTGGTATCACTGATGCAAGCTGATTGATATATGCATCTGCCCCTTGAGGAAACTGTGTCCCTCCACCTGGGAACCTAAATACATTGCCCTCATACTGAATCCAGTTTTGAATAGCCTTCTCAACTGTCAAGCTCTTATAAGGTGCATTAGCATATGGAACATAATCACGACTCTTAGGCCAAGAAAATGGTGTAACATATCCTTTGGGTGCCGGAATAAGGCAATGCAGCTTTTCTTCCTGAGGAGGACAATGTCTTTCTCGGTAGATCATATCATCCCTTGGGAAAGTCATTGCCCGCTTTTGATCTTGGCAGGGTGTGTAATCAGTATAACGAGGATGGCAAGGCTTAAACACTTTAGCCTCTGACACCAAATCATCAACAATACCATCACCACTGTGATGCGTCTCAAAATTCAAATTTGGAAGAACACTGCAGTCCGCACCACTCTTGGTCATCTCCAAAGCTATACTGTCTCCCTTCCCAAATCCACTCCTCTGCCATGCTCCCAATAAATAAAAGAAACAGCACAAACCAACAACTATGACGATTGATATAGAACTCCTCGTCCTACTGTCTCCCGAGCTTAATTTTGTTGCCATGATGCACCCTGAAATTATTCCTAAAAAATACAGTCTATAAAAATCATAAAGAACATAAATTGCACGTACTCATATAAGATTATGCGCGTCTTTTTATCAAAAGAATTCCTATTTGAACTAACACTACGAAATCAGATCCATGAGCCCTGATTTGGCTCATTTAACTAGTCTAACTGTCAATCACAGGAAAAATCATAGGAACTGTCTAAATCTCTTGCTTCACGATCCATCCATGCCCAAACAAGCTAATTTGCGCACACACAGTAACAGACTGGTCCAAATATGCTCTATTACACACACTCAAACGCACAGTAGCATGGTGAATCAAAGAAACTCATTTACACACACTAAACCACACTGATCCAAATAAGCTCAATTGCACACTCAAACACACAGTAACAGACCGATCCAAAGAAGCTCAGATTAAATCCACTCAAATACACAGTAGCAAGCTAAATCAAATAAGCTCATTTACACTCACTCAAACACACAGTAACAGACTGATCCAAATAAGCTCATATTCACACACTCAAACACACAGTAACAATCCGATCTAAATAAGCTCAAATTACACACACTCAAACACACAGTAGCAGACTGAACCAAATAATCTCATGTCAAACACAAAACACACTTACGAAAAACTAAATCAAATAGGCTCATTATCACAACCACACACATACTAACTAAAAACCTGTCATTTATACAATCACACACACACAAACATATAGTTACATCGAACAACATCAAATAAGCTCATTAAGAAAACAAACATACTAAATCAAATAAGCTCATCATCATCATCATCAAAACACACACACTAAATCAAATAAGCTCATTTCCAGAAAACAGAGAGAAACACAAAAACAAAGAAGCTAACGATGAATCGAACATACCAATCGCATCAGGAGAGGGGAGAAATCAGCGGGACGATCTCTCAGAAATCGATTGAATTGACAATGCTGAAAACAGAGCTATCAAAACGAATTTTTAGCTTTTACTTCGGATTCTCAATGAAATTGATAAGTAGTAAAGCTACAAGTAGCTTAATTAGATCAGAACCCTACACAGATCCAACAGATTTTCTCCCCTTTTCTCTCTCTCTCATATACACACAATCAACAATTAAATTTGTAAAGATGGTGGTCGTATACGACACACGGACACATTAATGATAAATAAAAATTTGGTGGACCTTTTTTATTTTGAGTAAGCGTGTGAGACAGTGTTACATATGGGTCGGGTTTGGTGTGAGAAAAAAATAGGCCTCCTCGCTCCATTTACAGCAGACAAACCATTTACTATCACAATGATATTCGTTTTATTTGTGAGACCGTTTCACATAAGTTTTTGTGTTATTTTTTATTTTTATTAATTAAAGTTCGCCTTAATGGAAGGAAAATTAATGAGAAAATTTTGGGGAAATTAGTTTTTAAAAGTCCTGTTTTTATAAGAGTTAAGGTTTAGGGTTAAGATTTAGGGCTTAAATGGTTAAAAAATGGAATTTTTATAACTGGAAAAACTAGTTTCCCCCAAAACCAACTCAAAATTAATATTAATTAGTTGCATCACATCATAAACAGAAACGCGTTGTGCACAGGCGACCCACTCTCCTCAGAGGAGGGCCCACAATGGGAAAAGGTGAATTCTTGAGGGGGCTTTTTGTATTGTTGAATATTAGGTGAGAAATGGGAGCCACGTTCACTTAGTAATAGATCTGGTTTCGTCATTAGATGCACGATTTTTGTTTTTCACAAGGGAAATGCTAGGGGTATAAAAGGATTTCACAAAATGAAAAAAAATAAAATGAGGTGGTGATATTTTATTGGTTGTATCGATAGTGGACCCGTCACACTCTAATTAAAAAGATCAATAAAATTATGACACATCATTTTGTAAGCCAAATTTTGTGGCACGTTTTTGTGACTTTATATTTACCCTTTTCAAAATAATAAAAACAAAAATAAGCCTCAAAATTTTTATGCGAATTACCATGTAAATACGAATCAATGGCAGATTTAGAATTTTTTGATGAGATGATCAAATTAAAGAGATATTTTAAAGTAATAGTGGACAGTGTTTTAAAAATCGCTCTAAGCAATGAATATTCAACATAGTGCACAGACAAAGCACTAAGACAATGGGCCAAAGTCCTCTCTATCTCTCGGGTGGTTTCCAAAACCTGTCACCGTCATCTTCATCTCTTCTTCTCTCTGCTGTCAATTCTCTTCATTTCCTCCATTGTTGTTGTTAGATATTCTTTCTACTATTCAACAACAAAATTTTTTGTAGTTTCAACGTGTTGAAACTACGAACAATTGTGTTGTTGCTATTTTTCCTTTCGTTAATCGTATAATAAATAAATTTCTCTCCTATATGTGAGAGCCGTTGTTTTCTCTCCTATACGTGAGAGCTGTTGTTTTCTCTCCTCTGTGAGAGCGTTGTTTCTCTCCTCTGTTGAGTTGAGGGTCTATGGTTGTTTATTGTTTTGTTTGTTGTTTTTTGTATCTTGTAATTGTAGCGATTTTTACATTTCCTCACAATAAAGTGGATATCATAGTTCTTACTGCACAAGGATGGTTGTTGGATTTTGAGATTTATGGTGGGCGTTTTTTCGTCAACCTGGATTCTGTATATCAAGTGCTAAACGCAATATATTGTCTGAAGGGGAATCTTTTAAATGCCGGATGGAGGCAGTATCCAAGTTTTTCTTGGAGTGGAATCTGTTCGTCTCAAGATTCAAATTGGACTTGTTGTTGTAGGTTAAGAGATGTAATTGTTACTATTATTCGGGATGAGCCTTCGGTTATTGTGGAGTGCCATCTTTTTTCTAATTGTGAATGAAATAGATTTGTCGTTTGCTCAAAAAAAAAAGACAATGGGCCAAAGTCCTTCAAAAAAAAAAGACAATGGGCCAAAGGACTAATAGTACATCATTATGTGTTTTATCTAAAAGATAATTGCATAAAAAACCTTGTACAAGTTTTTTCATTGCAATTTAAACCTCCAACATAAATAAATTGCATAAAAAACCATGTACATAGAATCTTGTTGTAATTTAAACTTTCTTCCAGTTAGTTAGTTAAATATAATTTCAAAAAATGCACTTTCACCCCTATAACTTATTCAATTTCTAGTATTTCTCTAAAAGTCATTTAAAAAATATATAATAATAATCTTTGACAAAAAAAAATAATATATAATTCACATGAATACTTAAATAAAATGTGTTTGTTAATATGCTAACATGGACTACATATTTCCTAAATATTTTTTCACATATTTTTTAAATCATTTAACACAAACTTAATATATTTTTTAAATCATTTTGTTATGCATATGAGTTACATATTTCCTAATAAAATTTTAAAAATTGTCATTGATAAATCTATTAATGCTTAATCAACAACAATTTTTAAAGTTTCACTAAGATGGCTAAATGAGATAAATGTTTGGTCAAAATTTACTTGTGTTGACCAAAAAAATCAAACGTGGCCAAAATAAATGGGACGGGAGGAGTATATATTTGTGCAAAATTTGTGTTAAATGATTTAGAAAATATGTGGATAAAAAGCTAAATAATATAAATTGTAAAAATAATGTTATGGAGAATTTTGTAATAATTTTTCACATATTTTCTAAATTATTTTGTTAAGAACAATAATTTTACTTGTTTGTACTTTTTACAGCCGCTTTTATAATGATTATAAGTACGTATAACAGGTAGTCTCTAACATAGAATGATAGTCCCACTTTTTTTATAAAATAGTTAACCACTAAAAATTGAAATTATAATTTTAGGATAAAGGGAGTATATTAAACAATGATTTGTCAAAAATGATTTTATAAAATATTTATGATAATATTAACTTAAAAGTCAAGTTAAATTCATGAGAAATAAGTAAATTATTATAAATTTTATAAGTAAAATCCATCAAATACTAGTCATTGTTTTAAAAATATGTGAGCAATAAATTACTCAATAGTCATAAAATAATTATTTTTATAAAATATGTTAGCGTAAATAAAATTTGTTATCCAAGTTAACATATATGATGTTAAAATAATAACACACATTTTATTTAGATATTCATGTGAATTGTACTTCTTTTTGTTTGGTTAAAGATTACGAAAATCCCTAAAAATTGAGCTTTAGGGAAATACTAGAAATTGGATATCATAGGGGTGAAAGTGCATTTTTCAAAATTATATTTAACTAGCTAACTGGAAGAAGGTTTAAATTGTAACAAGAATCTATGTACAAGGTTTTTTATGCAATTTATTTATGTTGGGGGTTTAAATTGCAACAAAAAAACTTGCACAAGGTTTTTTTTTGCAATTATCTCTTTTTCTAATTATAGGTATTGATTAATGTTAGATAATCTTCATTTTGGGCACTTAGTTTGTACACTCTGTCGGTGTGATCCTCTTAATTAAAGGATGAATAGTTATGGATCACGCTTCAACATCAAGGATTAATTATATTATTACCTCCGTCCCTAAATGAGTGTCCAAATTTCATTTTAAGGAACATCTGAAAATGTCAATTTTTTGTACATTTTAGTGGCAAAGATTCATATATAATCTTGTAATCTATTTTTCAAACATTTAGTTTTGCACGTATAAAGAGACCGGTGAATTTTTTTTTGAAAAAAAATATTTAAGAACAAAGTAATACTAAAGAAATACTCATTTTGAGACAAATATTTCTTAAAAATTGACAATTATTTAAGGACAGAGAGGGAGTACTTATTTTATTTTGTTTGGTAGGAAACCGATCGCACTATCCCTTCACCGAAGGACCCCGAGAGAGAGAGAGAGAGAGAGAGAGGACCACGTACTTTTTTTAATTCATCCCTTTTTTGCTTTACTTTATCTTTATCTATTTATTCTCCATGTATTGGCCACCTTACTTCCTATTCTAATTTAGTTATCATCAGCATTTATTTTACTCTTTTGTTAGATATGAGATGTCGCCTTTATAAAGAAGGAAACATAATAAAAAAAAAATTACTCAGCTATTTACTTATTTTGAATTTAATTGGACTTAATGTTTTTCAACTATAGTCAATGTCAATTCATATACTCCCAAATGACAAGTTGCACCATTTTACAGTTTTGATTAAAACTTTGTAATTTTTTTTGGATGATTTTAATAAAAATTTAAAAATTGTTAATTATATTATTTTTAAAAGTGAATCAATAATTTTTTTTTTAAATTTATTAAAATTATCAATTTTTTATAAAGTACTATTGATCAAAATGCAATTATGTTGACTATTTTAATTAAAATTGTGCAAATTATTAGGAAACGGAATGAATATTTCCTTATCTTGTACTTCATTTTTTTTGGTTCAAATACAAATAGTTAAAATAGTCATGTGCTTTTTCTTTCCGAACAGAAAATATATTACAAAGCATAAAATATCTACATTCAAGTTACTTTACACTGTTTGATTAACAAAATAGTTACTGTTAAGAAAACTAACGGTTTTTCGTGAAAATGACGAAAAAATAAACTGAAATTGGTGACAAATTAGTCAAGGCTTGTGTTGAAAACAATCTTCGTAAGAAGTAATTGCGCAGTATTGGTGCTGACTGTTACTAACAATCTTCTCGTAAGATGCAACGATTTTTTACTGTCGTTAATAAGAGCACTCCAAATTAACGACCTCGGCGAACAAATTTGAATGTTTGAACCTTTTGGATTTAAAAGGAATTTATGCTTCAATATGCTTTCTCTCAAACGTGCTATTGAATGCTTGATGACTGAATAAATGATTTTGACAATCCTGAATGGTCCTTTTATAGTTTTCCATGAGTTGTGCTGCCTTCTAAAGAATAGACACAAATCAGGTTGGATGGATCTAAACTGTCTAATCTGATTCTGATCAAGGCTTCAGATTTGACAGATCCACCCGCACCTATTTGGAATGACGCAAATCCTCATCCGAACCGACCCATGTTCATTCGAAGAGACACATCCATCCCTTGTACCTATTCAACCCCTATAAGTCAGCCCAGCACACCTATACGTCCGGGCTGCCCAAATCGAACAACACATACTTGAATCGAGTCGATCCCAGTCTGAACTATTGCAAAAACCAAATCAGACCGCCTCACATGAACCATGCATGCATCGAACCGCCCACTTGCACCAGAGCTAGCTTAACCACAAACCCTTAACGAAATTTCTCAAAATTTTAAGACTCCACAACTCCTAGCGACCAATGCGAAGAGCAAAGTGCGCCCTAAACTGCCTAATGCTCCCTTTGCGGGCTCAGGCTCGGGCTCGGATGGTGCTTCGCACTCATAGGTCGATATTAAGCTAGTCAAAACTATCCCAATTACCCACTTGGTTGCATGGTTGGCCCAATGTTCCACTAGGTTGCATGTTACGAGGATAACACTTGATTGTTATCCCATACAAGTGGATGAGTTCAAATACTCTTCAACTCTGTGCATTCTGTACAATGTGGGATATGACTTTTCATATTCACAAACTCTTTATAAACCCATTAATAAATTGCTTACTTTGAACATTAATTTCCCATTCACCCGTAGATAGTTTTTAGTAAATGAATGCATTTTCCTAATCTACACTAACTAAATGTAGATTTCAAAATTTCACCTCATTTTCGTTTACCCAAAATGAAATTACTGCGAAAATGGGGTCAAAATGTGGTCCACACCACATTTCTAAACCCATTTCCAACAGTTACTTCCCTAAACAACTTACACCCCAACATATCCCTAAGTAGCCATGGATACACAAAAGTTGGAGGGTATAGAAGAGAGTCGTCCAAACAGGAAGAAGATGCTCCTACTTTGGCTAGATTATCCGCCACAAAATTTGCCTCTCTGTACGCAAAAAAGACCCAAATACTATTGAATTGCTGGAATAAGGGTAAGCAATCACATGCTAGCCCCTTGGCCTGATGAGGATCCTTGCTGCTACCCTGCATAAAATATTGAAAAACAACTTGTGAATCTGTTTCTATGTGGAGATTAATAATTTGTCTTTTCAAAGCTTGTTGCAGCCTCCTCCAATGGCCCACAATTATGCTACCAAATCAGATGCACATCCTATAGATTTTGTAAAACCCCTAATGCAATACCTAGAAGAAGTCCTAAAAACTCCTCCGATACCAGCAAGACCAGGATTTCCTTTTGCAGCCCCGTCTATGTTAAGATTAACCGAGTGTATTTTGAAGGCTCCGAACCAATATCCACCGAACATCTAGCTGGGACTTTTGAATTGGTATAATGAGTAGCCATATTGTATAATTCAACTTCATTACCAACCATTTTAGATTTTTGAATTAGTATAATAATGAGTAGTCATGTATAATGCAACTTCATTACAAACCATTTTAGAGTAAACTGCGGGAATTGTTTTTAAGTTTTCAAAAATTAATGGGAGAACTCCGTTTCTGTCCATCGTACTTTGGGTCGTGTTTCACTTTTACCATCGAACTTTATTTTTTTTCATTTTTACCATCGTACTACAAACAATGGTGTCATTTTAAACCAAATCCGATATTTTATACCCAAATTTGTTTCAATTTTACCATCGTACTACAAACAATGGTGTCATTTTACACCCAAATTTGGTATGAAATGACACCATTGTTTGTAGTACGATGGTAAAAATGAAAAAAAATAAAGTTCGATGGTAAAAGTGAAACACGCCAAGTACAATAGACCAAAACAGAGTTTTCCCAATATTAATTTATTTCGCACTATCTACAGCAACCAATACTTAATTGTAAGAGAAGCCAGACAGACCATAGAAATCTTTTGCTATATAGGACGGGTGCCTTAGCAAATAAACGAAAAGATTGGGAAAAACCATGGGCTCTATATTGCACCACCCTCTCAAGTCCGCCTTTGACAGTAAGTAATGCATACGATATCTGCAAGGTAACTTCCACAATTTTTCCCATTGTAAATGAGCACGACTTACAATATCATTTTTCTTTTGAAATAACCCGTTATAGTGTTTTACGTTGATTTGATAGTGAAATTTGTTGGAACAATCTTAACCCTGAATGCCTAACTCATTTCTGAAAAGAGATTGAGGAAGAGATGAAGGCGGAAGCGAAGTATTACCTGATGAATCCATTATAGATGTTGTAGGGAGAAATGAAGACCAAGAAGAAGATGTAGGGAAATGGATCTTCTAAATGATGAGTGCCCTTTATTTCTCAATAACTTCTTAGACAATAAAGAAGACAATTTAGAGAGAAAGTAAAGAATGGAGTAGTCTAAAGGGTTGATGGAAAGCCCTATATATACAAGACAAAGAGGCACTTCATTTAGGGACCACACCTATTCATACTTAAGCAATGTTAATTTACCATTTTGCCCATCAGAAATAGATAAATTACATTTCAGGAATTCTACACATTTATTTACTATAATTTACCACACTTTATATTAACATTATAATCATGATTTCATAAATGGAACATTAATGACTTGTTGTGCAAGCCATGTTCTAACAATCTCCCACTTGGGTTGCAAAACAAAGTCATTCCTTGAAATCATAAATATAACACAAATGACAACCCTTATGTGCGCACTTTATTGTCATCTATAACAATCTCGTCCATTAGTCATCCAAGTATAAGGACTAAAGGGGCAGTCGTTGTAATTGATTCGCAACTAAACCCACAGTAATCACGTATACAAATTCAACTAAATGACATAGATCAAAAGTGTAGGTGTGTAGCATGGAATATTGAATATATACATATTCTTCCAACTAGTCCAACTTAACCAAATGAGATCAAAACTTTAAATAAGAGAAAAATTAATGAAAGAACAACACAAACTCCCACTATATTAAATATTATCAAAGTTGTTACACCCATATGAGCAATATGCTCGTGAAACACTGAAGATGATAACGCTTTCATAAACGGATCCTCTAAAATGGAGTTTGTTTCTATAAGTTGTATTTCTTTGTTCATTTTCCTTTTACAACAAGAAACTTAATGTCTATATGCTTAGACTTTGATGAACTCTTGTTGTTATAAGACTACCGTCCGATTGTCACCATAAAACTTAAGCGGTCTTTCGACACTTTGTGCACAATTTGCAGTCCATTTAATAAACTTATGCAACCATATAATTTAACTAATGTCGGAATACCTAATGATCTCAAGATGATCCGACTTCAAAACATAGGCAAGTAGTTCTTTAGTGTTTTGTAAATATTTCATCATTCTTTTAGCTGCAACATAATGTTTTTTTACCGGATTGCTTTGGTATTGACCAAGCATCCCAACAATAAATACAAGATTTACGCATACATTAAGCTCCCTACTGCTGATGCAAAAAATGATCTTTTCCATATACTTGGATTCAAAATTACCTTTAGGACACTGTTTGAGACTAAAATTTGTCTCCTTTAAAATTAGGGGTGTCAAGTGGTTTACAGTTTTGCATGCTAAACTTTTGTAATACCTTTTCCATATGGGCCTTGTGTGATAATCCTAAAACACTTCGTGAGCAATCACAATGAATTTGGATTCTTAATACAAAGATGCCTCACCAAGACATTTCATTTCAAATAAGAAATTTCTTAGTTTCCTTAAGAAGGTTTATATCATTACTAGCAAGCAAAATATCATCCACATATAAGACCAAAATTATAAATTTACTTCCACTGAACTTATGGTATACACAATCTTCATCAAGATTTATTTCAAAACCAAATGAAATAACAACTTGATAAATTTTTTAAATACTATTAACGAGAAGATAGCTTAAGCCCATAAATGGATTTCTTAAGTTTACAAACTAATTGATTAGTTTGCTCCAAATCAGTCACCATTTCTGGCTCCTTTATATAAATAGTTTCCTCAATGTCTCCATTGAGAAAACTTGTCTTTATATCCATTTGATGAAGCTTAAGATCATAATGTGTCATATATGCCATAATGATCCTAAAAGAATTTTTAGAAGATGCCGGAAAATATGTTTTTTTTTTATAATCAATGTCTTCCTTTTGAGTAAAATCTTTAGCAACTAAACGGGCTTTATATATTTCCATATTACCTTGTGAATCATTTTGGTCTTAAAGACTAATTTAATCCCAATAGGTTTCACATCTTTAGGTAATAGGACAAGATCTCAAACGTTGTTATCCTTATAGATATTAACTCTTTATTTATGATATTAATTTGCTTTATGAGAATTAGGACTATTAATGATTTCATGGAAGATGAGAGGCTCATCTCCCACTAAACCTAAGTGTCCTTCATTCCCGGTAAGATACACTTTATAAATATCCGGAATAACACTTCTTTTTACTCTATTGGATCTCCTTAAGAGCACCGGTTCTTCCTCATTTTGAGGTTGTTTGAATTTCCTTTAATGACCAACATTTTCATGTTGTTCAATATATATGGGGAATCATTATTTTGAATTGTATGTTCCTCTTGAATTTCAGGTACAAGTACTTGATTTTCAATTTGGAACTAAGGGAAGAGGTATAAAATGGATGCCTCTTTCTTTTCAAATTCAAAATTATTCCAAATTTCCCCTCTAAATTCAACATCCTCAAAGAACCTAGCATTTCTCGTTTCAAAAGGTTCTAGTTTCGGGTTATAAAATTTATGTCGCGACCCCGACCCCGCGGGCCTGGAGTACGCGAGCTGGACGTCGACTTACAACCATAAACTCTAAAATACTTAAGATAAAAATTTCATTTTATACCCAAAAGATTTTAGCACAAGGTTTGGAAAATCCAAGTTTAACAACATCATAAAACAACTAGTATAAGCTCCACAAGCTCACACCCAAAATACAAAATATTACAAATCTTAATGACGTCATTGTTGGTACAACTATCCCCAAGAAGGTTACACATTTATATAATGCAAACCGATCAATAATAACCTGCCCAAATATCTCAAACCTCTCGACGTCCTCCTCGATCCGCAAATCCTAATCCTTTCCTCCTGGGGGGGTGTTAAGGAAAAACAACATTGAAAGGAAACGGGGTGAGATAAAATCTCAGTAAGTTACTAATGCAACTACATGACATGCTATTATGCAACAGGCAATAATAATAACTTCTAACAATAGAAATCTCACATAGCACATAGTACACAACAGATAACAAATAGCAGCGGAAATAAACAATTCACATGGATACTGAGCCAAGGTTTCTCAACTGATAGAACCAAATAAAGGTCGCTGCGCAGCTTCAAATATCAACCCAATCAACATCTTCATAGTCGCATAAAAGCTGAAGAGAAAACCCCCGGTACCGGAACCAATAACAGCAAGGGGCGATGACACACAGTCAAAGCCCAAAACCAATAGCTATAATGCTCACAAAGGCGCTAGCTCATCTCACATCCAAGGCCAATCTGGAGGAGGGTAATAATGGGGCAAAACAATGGTCAAGAATTATAATGAACTCAGCTCATTGCCATTAAAATCTTTCGCATCGCCCGAAACACACAAATACCAGCTGGACTTTCTAACAAATGCTAAGTAATAAAATACTAGCATGATAAACAACTAATGGTTTCAAAGTAGGGAACCATTCCAAATAAATCACCACAAAGGTAAACCAATCCAAACAACACATCAAAGATGGCCCGGCCCACATTCCCAAAACGATACTTAATCAAATTCCATAACATTTTTATTCACAAAAGAATCAATTCCAATTAATAAAGTGTTCCACGATGTTAACTTAAGTTAATTAGAGTAATTAAACTTAAACTAGGGAAGCCACTTAGTTTTAAACAAGCAAAAATGTAAATTTCCAGAACAGGGGCGGGCGGGCGCTTGTAATGGGTCAGGCGGGCGCTCATTTCATCAGAAGGTTTGGCCGAAGGAAAAAGGCGGGTGGGCGGGCGCCTGGCTCAGCGCGGGCGGGCGCTCGGTCGACGGGCTGGGAGGGATTCAGCAGCTGGGTTCTACAATTTTCTTACCCATTTCACAAATTTCTCAAATCAACCACAACCAAACTTTCCACCAAGCATAATCATGTACCAAGAACAACCTATAACTTGCAAGGGCCTAGATAACAACGTCTAGAAACCTCAGTCAAGATTTAATCCCAAAAATCTCAAAATCACAAAAGATGAACAAAAATACAAATAAATTCCAAACTCATCCAAAATGGCATACAAGCTTATAAGGGAACTAAACAACACCATCTATTAACCACAAACAAGATTTCAATCCCCACATTTGATTTATCACAAAATCACCCAAAATAACAATAAATTCCAAATAAATTCTAAACATTCACAAATCATCAAATAACCACTTCAAAGCTTCATATATCATCATACAAAATGGGGATGAACAATTTTAGCATATAAATGGGGGAGAGCAACTTACCCGGATTTTCTCAAAGGTGACGGAACTCGAAATTTCTTTGATCTATACGATCCTATCGACGATCTAAACATGTTTCAAGTTATGAGAAATGAGAGATAATGAGGGGAAGATAGGTAGAATGTAGAGAGAAGAAAGGGGAGAAACTTACCCAAAAACCAAGGAGAGAGAGAGAGTATGCTGGGAGAGATGGAGTGTGAGGAGAAAAGGTGAGGGAGGGAGGTGAAATGGAGGGAGTAGGATGATTATGTTTTTTGAAATGTTACACTTAGGGCCCCTCCCCTACTACTTACCATTACAATTAAACTCCCTACTACAATCAAGTTCCAACACTTCTACACTAGCACAAATAACTCAAATAAAATGCTAGGCATAAATTATTATGAAACATAAAATGTACACATAAATATTTAAATAAATAAATAATTTAAACTAATAAATAAACCATAAATAATTAATTAAATAATTATCACTAAGAAAAATAGAGGCGGGTTTTCGGGTCGTTACAATTTATATCCTCTAGATCTCTTTGGAATACCCCACAAAATAGCTACTAATAGTCTTACCATCCAGTTTGCCTTTATTAGGCCTATAAGGCCTAGCTTCTACTGGACAACCCTATACACGAAGATGATTTAAGGACGGTTTCTTAATTGTCCATAATTCAAAAGGGTTTTTATAGTAACTTCAGAGGAAGCTCTATTGAGAATTTAAGTTGCGGTTTTCAATGTATTTCCCATAATGAGTGAGGTAAGAAAGTATAAGAAATTATACTTCTTACCATATCCTTAAGGATTCTATTACGTCTCACACCTACACTATTCATGCAAGCCGTATCCGGCATAGTGTAGTGAGTGACAATCCCACACTCTTCAAGATAGGGAGCAAAAAGGACCCGGACGTTGTTCCCCAAACCGTTATTCCGATCATAGTATTCACCACTACGATCGGACCTAACGTTCTTAATAGTCTTCCTAAGTTGACTTTCAACTTGGGCCTTATAAGACTTAAAAACATCCAAAATTGAGACTTTTCATGAAGTAAATAAATGTACCCATAATGAGAGTAGTTATCTATGAACGTAATAAATTATTGTTGACCATTCTATGAAGGGGTAGTGAATGGTCCACAATTATCCATATATATTAGGTCTAGAACACTTGATGCTCTCGAGGATATTTTTTCTTTTAGTGTTTGTAAATTTTAAGGCATTTAATGCAAAAGTCTTTTCCGAAATATCAAGCTGTTTTAAAAGAATCCCTTTTGACACAAGTTTGTCAATTCTCCTTAAGGAGATATGACCCAAATGCTTATGTCATGAGGTATAAAAATTTTACTTGAAAAACTTTTGCTTAGTTTGGTTTCATTATCATGGAACTCATTTATTGTTTGAATAGTGTCAAGTAAATAAAGATTACTTTGACAAAGTACTAGTATGAATAACCTTGGAATTGAATAAAGATCACACTTATTATTATCAAATGAACAAAATTTAACCTTCCTTGTTCAATATTGTGATATAGTATATTAAATTCCGTACAAATGACGGTACAACAAATGTATTATTTAATACAAAATAATACCTAGTACTTAACAATAACTGAAAAGTCCTTATGCCTACAACTTCAATCGGATTTCCAGCTCTCATATAGATGAATCACTTCATCTTCACTGGTTCTTCGGTAATTCAGGCAATCCTACATAGACACACTTATGTGAGTTGTTGCACCAAAATCAACCACCATGTATATGTAGGAATTGAAACCAAAATAGCCTTAATACAAAACAAGACCAAATGACATACCTTTCTTAGTATGCCAAGTGTGATACTTAGGGCAGTCAAACTTCATGTGAGTGAGGTCCTTGCAAAAGAAGCATTTCTTTTCCTTTTGATCATTAGATGATTCTTTAGGCTTCTTATTTCTGCAACTACAATTTCCTTCCCTCTTCTCTTTGTCCCATGAGAAGAGGTAGATGCAAAACGTTCCTCAAGAATATCAAAGAATGTTTTAGCATCAACATCCTTGGAGACACCTTTCAAAATAGTCTCCGGCACAACAATATTCATGATCATTAGGCTCACGCGGTTGGAGCGTTCCCACTTCTCAGTATTTAAGCAATCTTCTTGAGTGCTTATATCAGAAAGAGGAAGAGGAAACGGTTCCCTTAATGCAGTAATTACGGATGAAGCAATAAGTAAATCTGTTGGGAATCGAGAACAAGAATGAATACAAAACATTATAAGTAACTACATTATGAATAAATGATTAATTATATCAAATAAAATCCATCAATAAGGTAATTAACATGACATCAAAACTAATCTTTTGATTTCGAATTGACTCATAAATAATTTCCTTAGGTAACAAGCAATTTGAACAATGTTTTAATCAAATGCTTAATCTTCCTTTGGGCCGACATAAGCATTTAACAAAACCGGCTTAATGTTCATTTCATTTGTTACCACATGAATGCACAAGTTTAGTCAAATGTCAAGATCTTCTTTGGAAAATTCATGTCATCCACATATCAACTTACACATTCAACACTTTAACAATTTTGGATTTAAATAACGTTAATCACTTTGACGATAATATTATTTAAACAATGAATAAAATTGTTTAAGCATGTAATTAATCAATACTTTAAGGTTTGATAAAATGTATGTTTTGTCCAAAGGGGAAAACAAAATGGTGCAGAAACTTAAAAAATTCTAAAACATATGAATAGTGTCTGCTCGGTCGAGCATTGAGAAGTGCACGGTCGAGCACACATTACAAAAACATTTGGCCTTTCGACAAGTTGTGCACAACCGCTCAGAATAAAGGACACGACCGTGCAGTCCAATGGGGTCCGACCGGACTAGTCTAAATACCCGGCCGAACCATGCCATAAGGTCCGACCGGTCCACTCCTTATACCCGCCCGGACCAAACCCCTATCAAGCCACCGGTTCAAAACCCTTAGGGGTCCGACCGGACCTTGCATTATACCCGCCCGGACCAATGAATAAACAGTAACACCGATTCAAGAATTCATGGTACACGGCGAGCAAATCAAAAGACTCGGGCGTGCAGAAGGTCTTTTCTGCATTCTATCTTTTTCCAATTTTTTCCCAAAAGGCATGAATAACAAGTAGATCCACATGGTATGTACTTAAAACATAAAACCATGTTATTTAGGGATAATCTTGTTTTAAAATTAATGGAATCAAGTGAGTAGATCCACATGGTATGCACTAGACATAAAACCATGTTATGAAGGGATAGTCACACTTGAACCATTGAGTTTAATGAACAAAACTTTCAAACCATTTTCTTAAATTCAGATGAAAATTATCAGTACTCTATGAATGAATTAGAGTCTCTAATCAACATCAAAACTTTATGATTCAACAGGAAGAAATGAATCAAAATCAAAGCGTTTTAAGGCTTTCAAAAGAACTCAAATCCAAACAAAAAAAAAATAAAAAAATGAGCGGGTACTGATACCAATTGTTGGAACAATCTTAACCCTGAATGCCTAACTCATTTCTGGAAAGAGATTGAGGAAGAGATGAAGGCGGAAGCGAAGTATTACCTGATGAATCCATTATAGATGTTGTAGGGAGAAATGAAGACCAAGAAGAAGATGTAGGAAAATGGATCTTCTAAATGATGAGTGCCCTTTATTTCTCAAGAACTTCTTAGACAATAAAGAAGACAATTTAGAGAGAAAGTAAAGAATTGAGTAGTCTAAAGGGTTGATGGAAAGCTCTATATATACAAGACAAAGACGCACTTCATTTAGGGACCACACCTATTCATACTTAAGCAATGTTAATTTACCATTTTGCCCATCAGAAATAGATAAATTACATTTCAGGAATTCTACACATTTATTTATTATAATTTACCACACTTTATATTAATATTATAATCATGATTTCATAAATGAAACATTAATGACTTGTTGTTCAAGCCATGTTCTAACAAAATTACCATTCTTATTATGATCCCAACATGATAATAAAATAATCATGTGCTAAATGTTGTTTTAATGGGCATTTTTGGCGTTCCACTCTCCATCTAACTTTTTTCTATTTGCATACAACCCATCTACACTTCATCTTCTCACAACAGTATTCATCTTCAGCCACCTTCACTTTCAACTCCTGCGCCGTCCCCACTCCACTCCACTCCAGACCACCCCAACCTGGCACCAACCCACCCTCCAAAAATAAAAATCTTCCTCTTCATTCCGGTTTATTACTGTATTACCCTTAAGAAAAAGAAGTACTACCTCTGTCCCTAAATGAGTGTCTAAATTTTATTTTAAGGGACATCTGAAAATCTCAACTCTTTGTACGTTTTGGTGGCAAAAATTCATATATAATCTTGTAATCTCTTTTTCAAACATTTAGCTTTGCACGTATAAAGAGACCGATGAAAAAAAATCGAATAAAAACATTTAGGGACAAAGTTATGTAAAAAAAAACACTCATTTTGGGATTTTTTTTTTTGAAAATGGACACTCATTTAGGGACATAGGAGTAAGAAATATCATTTCTAGTGGAATGTCATCAAAAGTAATTTTCCTAGGATGTAACTCTTATCAGAACATCACCGCTATTAGAAATAATTAACTCATTCCTCAACATATTGGACAAATCCCATAACCAAAACCATGAAAAGAGTGAACCCAATTCCACAACAAAAGAAATTATTGCAGCTAAGGGTGTGTTTGGTAGCATTAAACGATTGATAATTGATGCTTTATACAGTGTGAAGTGATTTTAAGGTAGGGTGCATTTGATAACAATGAACGTTAGATATTGAATATGAATCTCGTGTTGAGTGAGACTCTAACTGATTATGCAAAGATTTTGATTTTTAATCATTTAGAACAGAGTGGACATATTCAGACGGAATGAAAGAATCTATTCAAATACACTATCTTTAAATCACTCTATACTGTACAGTATTAAACATCAAGCAAGCATAGGTGTCTAATTGGATTCAAGAAATGGAATGTAACATTACTAAGTAGGTAGAGCTTTGACCCAACAAAGTACTTCCCAAATTAAATCCCAAAATCAAATGTCACGTACTAAAAATAAAAAAATTACTCCCTCTGTCCTTAAATGAGTGTCCATTTTCAAGAAATCTTTGTCCCTAAACAAGTGTCTTTTTTGAACATAACTTTCTCCCTAAACGTTTTTTTTTTCGAAAATTTTTTCACCGTTTTCTTTATACGTGCAAAACTAAAGGTTTGGAAAGGAGATTACAAGATTATATATGAATCGTTGTTACCAAATTGTTCAAAAAATTGAGATTTTCAGTGTCCCTTAAAATGAAATTTGGACTTATTCATTTAGGGATAGAGGGAGTAAGTTTCTCAAATTCAGCATTATCTACCGGTCAAGACTCAACACACAGTAAAGGGAACACTTCCAGCTTCAAGCTAAGCTGAGAATTCATCCATCAATGGCGGCTTTGATACTAACATCTCTTGCTCACTCCTCTCAATCCACTGTCTCTGCTGCGTTGAAACTGTATTCGTTGAAAACCCTAACACGGTCAACTCGTAGCGTCCACACCTGCTTCTCCGACCGAGTTTGGAGGTTTCGCCGGCGAGGTAGACTCTACGACGGTACGACGAAGAGAGGTCTTTCGTCTGTCTGTTTATACAAAGGCGGTGAGGAATCTGACGCGAAGGTACTAATAATGTGTAAAATTTAAAATCAGTTAGTTCATTTATTCATGCTTTGGTGTTCTACTGATTTTTTTGGAGCACCTTGATTAGGTTTTGACCAAAGATTTACTCCCTCCGTCCCATTACTATTTTCTATTTGATTCCCGTGCACACTCAAAAGTGTGCACATTGTTACGGAATGGAAGGAGTATGCTCAAATCGTCCAAAAAAAAAAAAGTCCAATTTATCATAGTTAAGTCAACTTGATTGAACATTGACCGAAATTTTGTCAAAATTTAGTTATATCATGAAATTCTTAATTTTTTGATCGATACTCCCTCCGTCCCATAATAAACGTCGCATTTCCTTTTTAGTCCGTCCCTAAAGAAATCTTGCGTTTCTAATTAGGAAATATATTATCACAATTTTTAGTAAAACACATTTTTTGAAAACGTTAAAAAGACAAATGCGGCATACGTATTTATTATGTGATAGAGGGAGTAGCATTCTTAATTGTCCGGCAATTACTTTTTGTGAATATCATGTCGATAATTAAATTTTCATACGCTCTCCGTCCCAAAATGATATGCACACTTTTTCTGCCGTTACTACGAAGGAACTTTAATCAATAATTTTAGGTTGATTATACTAATGAAAATCTAAAACTTTTTATTGATACACACCGTCAATAATACTAAAAAAAACAAGTTTTAAATTTTCATTGGATAATTAGATCAACCTAAAATTATTGCTCAGAGTTCATTCGTGGTAATGATGAAAAAGTGTGTAGATCATTTTGGGACGGAGGTAGTATATTTTATTTTTGACAATCTCAGCTAGTTAACTGAAAAAAAAGGGACCTTTTTTGGAGACAGAGTATTAATTTATTTGTTATTAGGAAGTTATAGAAATGGAAATCTGTATTCTTAAGGTAGTCTTTGCTGGATAAGATTTTGTTTACTGAGCCATAATAAATGTACGTTAAGGTTTAGTTGACATAAAAATGCGATAATCGCTCAGGAAGGTGGAAGTGAGTGGCGAATTTTGAAAAGATGGGATGTTCCATGGAACTGGCAGACCATTTCACTGACCTCGCTTGCATGCGGCTTAAGGTATCCTACTTAGCCTACTGAACATCATATATGCATTTCTATACTCTCTGTTAGCGGTGCTGCCTCATATTCAATCATGCTCTGAAGTATGTTAGCTCGGAGCTTCTCCGTTTGAGCAGTCTCTACTTTAATCCGAAACCTTTGCATAGTACAGTTGCTGTATGTAATAGCAACTATTCTTGATTCAGTACGTTTCCCTGGGTAATACTGAATTCAAGATTTTTGTAATTATCTTCTGAATCTCTGTATGTGGCGTAATTTTAGCAATAAATATGCAATTGCAATGATTCCTGAATCGATATGTTCCCTTGAGGTATGTTGAATCATTATAGTATAGAGCGTATACTCCTGTAATTATATTTTAGTTTTATTAGTAATTATTTGCTAATGTCTCTATAAGGCTAATAATTTCCCAGGCAGTTTTGTTTTAACAGGGCTTATTGAGGCGGCAGCGTTACCGTATTTGGGAATTCAGATAGAAAAACTGGGTTTGGATGAGAAGGCAGAAATATTGTTTGTGGACCAGGGGTATGGGCTCTTAATTCTTTCTTTTATGAAATCTACTTTGTCATTTTAATGTACTAGTAGACCTTTTTACCTGAGTGTCTGGGTACTTATATCCTGTTTCTAGTCTACTGAAGAAGTTGAAGGTGGTAATTGTTCGAGCCTTAATATATTTGTCTTTTTGTTTACGACTTACCTCTCAAATGCATTCTTACTGGGTATTACTTCTCGATTTTGGGTATCACTTTGTAAATGAAGGAATGAAGTTTTAGGAGAAGCTCATAAGTTCGGTTTGTTTGTGTTATTGCATGAGCAATATATACTCTCTTTACGTTTTCCAAGGCTCCTAAAGTTGCTTTCAAGCAGCATAGCTCTCTGGTCCATATCTGTTCTGTCATTGGATCCAAAGTTGAAATTTTGATATTCCCCTTCCGTGAAAGTCGACTTTCCCATGCCTAAAACTGTGTTAGGCTTCCTTTTTCTTTCAAATAGAAATTCATAGCTGATAGAAGTTGAGCTAATGGCCTCTATGGGAACCATACCATATTCTTATTTTTGCCTTGTCTATCCAGAGGTACGTCATGTAAACAGAACTGTGATATTTTGTTGGATGTCCTAATGTTTTATTTCCTTACTCAAATATTTCCTCACTTCTGATGTTTCCTAGTGTAAATAGGTGATTTCTGAATCATATAGTGGACTTGTTTTGTATCTCAATGTTCTTTGCAGTTTCACCACTGCAGTTATACTTGCAATCCTGTATAATATTACCAAGACAAATCAAGATCCTGATGACTTGTATCGCTATGGTAAGAATTTTATGAAAATTATAGGTACTTCAATTCTGCAACTTGTGATATTGCAAGACTAGTTTTTCTACTCCTTCCGTCCCATTTATATTGGCCACTAGACAAAATCTCTTCGTTTAAGAAGACAATGATTGCTTTATTTAATTTTTGCATTTCCGTTTGTAGCCATCTTTAAATGTGAGATTTACGTAACCAAACCCCAAAATGAAATACCAAAAGTCACTTCAAGTACGGATATAGGAGTAATGAGAAACAACTCATTGAATTGCATTTAGTTCCTAATTGGCCAAAAAGATTGGGACAACTAAAAAAGGAAATAATTTTAGGAGTTCATTCGTAGAAATTTTACTTGCTCCGTAGTCCGACTCAATAGAAGAGTAACTTCTGATTAAACATGCAAACTAAAGATATAGTTGAAAAGTAACCATTAATTTGAGTTTTCCCTCAAAATATACGAATTCCGAATAGGTGGCAATGTTTTAAACTTAAAATAGGCAGGAATATACACCTCTTCCATGTTGGCGTAAGGAGTATAATTTAATAATAGTGTTCGGAATTGAGTCACATATATTAAGAAATTAGACGTAGAAATATCTTATGTTGGTTAATGGTTCCCACGCAAGATAATTTGTGAGTTGGATTCCTTACAAATCGGTGGATACTTGTTGATGGAGTAGGGTTTGACTTTGCTTATGATTTCTCGATTGTAGGGTTTCTAATCTCATTCTTGCTTTCTTTCCTTTCTGTTGAATGTTTCTTTTCAATCGTTTGAAGAGTTATAATTGAGAACATAAATGGTTAAACTCTTCTTGTGCCATAGTGCCATTAACCATTGTCCCATGTTTCCAGACTGGAGGGATCCTTTCAATCTTCGGAGCGGGTGGCTTTTGTGGGCAGGAATTGGTCTTGTTGGAGCTGTATCTTCCGTTGCACTTATAGGAGCTGCCATGTCGTTGTTTAGCAGTGAAACCCCCCATAGAGAGGTTGGAAACTATTACTTGTGACTTCCTCTCTCTCTCTCTCTCATAGACACACACATAGACATGCATGTCACATGTGGAACTAGGTAAATGTTATATGCATCTCTCAGTTTTTCATCACGAGTACCTACGCTATGGCAATGAAATACCTTGTAAAGGGTATCTCAAAATACTAAGAATCTTATGCAAAAGTCAGGGCATACCCAACATGATTTTGCAGTAATTCTGAAACTCATTTAGTTTGACTGTACTGTTTTGATCTCAATAAATAGGAGCACTCCTTTTTAGCGGTTTTTGTTTGCTTATTGCATCTTCAACTGTCTTATAAATGAAATTTATTCGAATCATCTTTGTTCATGGCAATGCTTGATGTTTGTATCTTTTCTGTTTCCACTGTTTGAAGAATCCTTGACATGGTTTTGTCAACTTGGTTCCAGACTGATGCTCTTATTCTCTTACTTCCTTTGATTGGATCTTCAAGTATCAGGTACTTCCTTCACAGTTGTCCAACCAGTAGATATTTGGCTGTAGTAATTACTTTCTTTATCTCATGTGTGTGTGTATATATACTCCCTCCGTCCCGTAACAATGTGCACACTTTTGAGTGTGCACGGGAATTAAGGAGGGAGTATAGGTATGTTATACTATTATAGTATAGTATGTGTTGTATGGAAAGTGAGGTTTGGATAGAAACTAGGGTAGGGACTAGTAGTGTATAGTTGTTGTATGCAGTGGCGGATCTACACCAAAATATTTGGTGTTGCCTCTTCTTTAAGGAAAAAAAAAATTGCGCGAAACTAATATTCAATACGTTTACATACATAAATATAACAGGAAAACGATAAAATAATTCACCAAAACTAGTGAAAATGGTATATGTTTCAAAAATATTGTAATAATAGTAAAAAGAAAATCGATATTACTACTACCTCTGTCCCTAAATGAGTGTCCAAATTTCATTTTAAGGGACATCTAAAAATCTCATCTCTTTGTACAATTTGGTGGCAAAGATTCATATATAATCTTGTAATCTCCTTTCCAAACATTTAGTTTTGCACGTATAAAGAGACCGGTGAAAAAAAATTCGAAAAAAAACATTTAGGGACAAAGTTATGTTCAAAAAAGACACTCATTTTGGGACAAAGATTTTTTGAAAATAGACACTCATTTAGGGACAGAGGGAGTACTAATTAAGCCAATAAAAGTAAGAGAAAAATCTTGTTACTAATCAAGCTCACAATATTGAGAGACAAAAATTCAAATTAGGCTAATTAAGTTTTAATAAATGGGAAAAGCCACGTTTAAAAGAATGAGAGGAAAGCTAGGAGTGTAGAGAAAAGAAAAAAAAAATCTATTAAAGGGGTTTGAACCCAAAGACACTTGGAATCTTAGACAAACAACTTAACCACTATGCCACAGAAGTTGTCTTGTTCAAGTTTGAGGCTCTTTATAACAAAACAACGTTATTTTGCAAAAAAAAAAAAGAAAAGGCATTGCCTGGGCAACACCAGGCACACTGGTGGGTCCGCCCCTGGTTGTATGACAAGTGGGTCCCATTGAATAAATAAGTTTTAAAATTTCCATTTTAGGTAAGTGGGACTTATCAATGGGACACCCAAAAGAGAAGAGTGTGCACATTGTTATTGGACGGAGTGAGTATATTATGTTGACATTCTGTTGCAGTATGATCATTTTTATTTGTTATTATTTAACAAATGAATTAATCATTTTATCTTTCAATTTAGCACATTCTGCCTATTAGGCATCACAGGTGTCCTTGCTCCAGTTCTTGAGGAGAATGTTTTTAGAGGTTTCCTTATGGTTTCTCTTACCAAGTGGTATGTTTATCTTATATTTGTAGGCACACACTCTTTCAATGTACATATTGTTTTAAATTTGGTGTTTTATCAGATATGCTAACCTATACCCTAATCCAAAGAATCTTCATTACGGGTCCATAAATTGATGTGTATTAGTTTTTGAATGCATATGTCGATATTTATCCTTTATTATCATGAGCATATTTGAAAATTTTTTGGATATTCATTTTGGAACGAGGGTAGTAATTTACTTGACATTTAAACATATTAATCAAGTATGCCCAGCATGTAGACTGCGAGATAAACCATGAGCTGCTATCTAGTATGGACTAGAACAAAACGCTCTTCTTTAAGAATCACCACATACATACCTGGATACGTGTTACACTATTCTGTTTCACAGGGTATGTTGATTTTGACACAGCTGAACAATAATGTTGCAAAGTAAAGTAGCCAGGACATTGACCCAAAGTTGGTGCATTAATATTGGTCTTCCATGTCCCCAGATGTTTCTCAATAATGAGTAATAAGAAACGTAAAAAGAGTGCTATCATTTCGCTTGATCTAGAAAAAGTGCTATTTTCATATAGTCGCATATTATGCCAAAATGGTTTTATGGTTTTATTTTGGGTGCGCTGCAGATTCATTTATCAGCGTTCATTTCTTATAGGAATTCATTTATCATCAACGAGGATGCTATTTCAGGTCACATTTATTAGCTGAAAGATGAATTCCCAGATAACTTTTCTTAATGGAGCAATTGATTCACGCCTGAGATCGTTTTACAAGTAAATTCCATGCACTGAGATGGCCGTAATGGGGGAGATGAAGTCTATGTGTGCTCAGGTTGGGAGACAAGAACCAAAAACTGAACCAAATTCATGAAGTATAGAAAGCTTTCACTAGGTAGTATCAAACAATATAACTAAGCTAAGTGATTTATTCACGAGTTTGGTCTAAGAATGCTGCATCTCTAGTCAGTATTGAAAAAAGTGTGGCTTTGTTGTTGTTGTAAATTCCATAAGCAAAATTTAGTACTTTGAATCATTTCATTTTATTTTTTATTTTGTGTTCTTCTTTTAGTAATACAAGAGCATTTGCATGAATATGCTCCATCCAGTTGTCGATTAATGCTGTATATTTTCTGATCCTGTACCCAATTCTATTTGCAGGTTGCCTACACCCCTTGCGGTCTTTCTGAGTGCTGCCGTATTTGCAGTTGCTCATCTGTCACCTGGAGAATTTCCTCAGCTCTTTGTTCTTGGTATTCTTTCTTAATGAGGAACCTTGTCCTAATTCTTTTTAGTAGTCTTCCGTACCCATTGCATTTGACAAGTACATAGCAAAATAAATCAAGTAAATTGATTCACAGGGTAAAATAACATATGAATGACATTCATGCATATCATAAGGCCTATTTTTGACATAGCTATACTTTCTAATGAAACAGAAAATGTATAAATCAACCATGTATAATGGACAAGCAAATAAGTTTTGACATTACTTTGATTCATGTATAGAGCCGATGTTATGTGTTCTTTCTTTCGCTGTTTTCAATCTTTTCCATACAGTACATCTAGAGTAACAACAGTGTGATGATCATGTAGGGTCCGTGTTGGGATTTTCATATGCTCAAACTCGCAACCTTCTCACTCCCATAACAATACATGCTTTTTGGAACTCGGGAGTAATCTTGCTTGTTACATTTCTTCAGGTAAGTTTCACCCCTTTCTTTTTCCTTCAATATTGAATCAAATATGAAGGTTCCCTTGTGTTTAAGCCCATTGGTTGCATTCCATGTATCGGCCATTCTGCAGTTTCTCCTGCTGTTTTAAAACTGCAAAAAACCTTGTGAAATTACCATCCTTTTATTTTATGCAATCTTTATGCTTATTTTCACATGTGTACAAGTTGGTGGGTCTCTCTTTTACAAATACGAATCTTTGGCATTGTAATGGAGCTTAAAACTGATGGAGCGTAAATATGTTGCAACAGAACTTCAAGGAAAGCTTATGATGCAAATACCTCCAGTTGTGACAGATTCCACTAGGGAATTGCTTTATAGATCCCCCCTCCCTCTAATTACCGAGTTGACCCCCCATCTTGCTTCAATCTTTTTGTACTATACAGCTGATTGAGTCGTGAAGGGGGTCAACTTGGAAAAATGGGGGTTTCTATAACACTCATCTTCCTTTATTCTTTGTTTCTGTTTGTTCGTTTGGTGGTTTGTGCGTGTGTGTGTGTGTGTGTGTGTTTTGTTGGTTGTTGTTGGGGTGGGTGGGTGGCGGTCCATTATCCTCTTCTTCAGGTGGGAATGCTAAAAAGCTTGCCTTCTAAATGGTTGTATGCAGCTCCAAGGATATGATATCAGGGAATTGTTGCAGGCAGCTTCATAAACCTAGTTGTTTCGTTCTGTACGGGAAAAATTGGAGTCTGTGCAGGCTTGTTTCCCCCCGTGGTGGTTCCTTCTTATTTCTCAACATGGTTTTAGCACCATTTGTAAACTCCAACTTAATGTGTAGATTTTTAAAAGTTGAATAATTTCTTTGATATTTTGTCTTGCCAAGTTCTTGTATATGAGAAAATACATCTAGCAAAGATTAGCTTTTAGCTTTTAGGAGTTTTTATTTCCATTTTTGTATGACACGGTGAGTTCATATCACGATTCATGTTAGCTTACCCCAAATCATTTTGAGATTAAAATTTTACTGTTGTTGTTTCATGATACGGTGAGGGTGAGAAACCGAGAATATATAGAGCTCGTGCTTTTTCTCCTATGTGCAAGGACAATATTGGCCTTCTACCGCGATATTGTTGGAAGAACAAGTTGATTTTTGTTATTGAGTTGATAAATAGGAAAATTGGTATGTACAAAAACGGGGTAATATTCACATGGAAAGAGGAGGCTTTGGATGCTTGAGTTTGAAAAAAAAAAAAAAAAAAAAAAAGATTATTAGTACTAGAAGACAAGGTTTTGCACGTTTGGGAAGCAAAACCTAGGTCAAGGAAAAGAAACAGACAACAAGGGTTCCAAACGAGGGCTAGTTTCACTCTCTTTCGAGTTCCCAAAGTCAAACATTTGACTCACTGTTCTCTACCATTTTTAAGTATTATTGTCTACCACTTTGTTCTATAATAATAATAATAATAATAATAATAATAATAATGAAATGATTTATTTTATAATCACAAGATTTTGGAGCAAATTAGTTTCTCATTAAACTATAAAAAGTCTTGTTTTCAAATTGTTCTTAAATGTTCGCCAAATACTTGCAAGTAGAAAACAAGTGGACTTTTTGTAATTTAGAGAGAAACTAGTTTTTTCCAAAACCTACTCTTTTATAATTTGTCTCAAAATAAATTGATAAATTTTCAATTAAAAGATAGTTTTAATACAATTTATCAAGGTACAACAATTGATAAATTAAGTAAAACACGTACTCTAAATAATTTAACAAGTTAACTCCAACATTTAATCTTCCTTTAAACACATTCATGGTTAGGGAAACTTCACCATATGTTTAGAACTACTACTTCGGTCTCAAAATGAATTTCTAAATTTACTTTAATTTAATCAAGAGTAAATTTAGACATTCATATTAAGAATAAATAATTACTCCCTCCGTCCCAAAATGATCTTCGCGTTTGACTATTTAAACTTTTTAAAGATATGATCAACACTTGCATTGCTAGGCATGTTTTGTTTATACACTTTTACGCTTAAATTATAGAAAGGTGAAGAACTTTTTGGGACAACGAGAAATGGCAAATGAGAAGATCATTTTAGGACGGAGGGAATATGAAACAGGAGCTAAGATTTTGAAGTGGTGATAATTAAAAGCTAACTCGTACATACCAATCCATCTGTCTCAAATACTGTTATTTTTTTGTTGATTAACAAAAAAGATATAGATATTTATATCGGAGCAAATGAAGAGAGATGAAGTCTTGTGTGAGACGGTCTCACACATGAGTGGATCTCGACGAAAGAGGAAATGGGCTTGCCCCGCCCCTCCCAAAGTGGGAAAACCATTTACTCTCTTAACGAGATCCGTCTCACGTATGATAAAGCTGACTTGAATTAGGACATATTAAACCATTATCCATTCATCTACAAGAAGGCTCACTGGAATTTCAGCAACTAATTTAAATAAAGCTTAATTTTGATACATAAAGGTACAAAGAAGAAGAAAGTTGAGTAAAAACCATGTTCTAGTTTTGAGAAATGGTCACAGAACCATAGGAGAAAAAATTGACTTATGCATGTTATAAATGGTAGACACGAAAACCAGCTTCTTTTCTAAGCTTCGTAAATTAATTAAGAGCTACAGTATTAGAGCAAATGACAATTAACAATTTAATGAGTCACACATGGAGCTAGGAGATAGACGTACAACAATGGCTATTAATTTACGTGCAAAAGCAGCCATGTTAATTATGATAGAGGTGGTCTCCCATTTTGTTCTCATGGATGAGAACGGATGCAACGGTAGCAATTTTGTGTAAAGCATAGGATCTCAATCCACGCTCCACTCAAAATCTTCCACGTGGCAGCGACCATGGCCCATTTTTTTATTTTTTTTTTCTAGAAAAAAAATTTCGTTTTTTTTTCGTTTGTCAAAAGTAATACTTAGTATAACTAAATGTAACAACTATGCTACTTATAAAGTAACATTGTTTATAAGTAAACGTAACACTAGTTTTACAAAAAAAAAAAAAAAAAAACCTCATTTTACTCATCTTTCAATTGTAATACTAACTATATATACGTGACAAATAATAACTAAACGTAACACTTTAGTAGATGAAATTGTAATAGATTTCTATGGATAATGTAATACTTTTACATGTATCATGATAAATTGAACCCATTGTAACTTATTATTTGAAAATATATGAATATACTATTATACAAGTAAACGTAACTGTTTTACAATGTTATTATACAAGTAAAATGTAACATTCACTTATAAAAATTGTTACTTTTTTATGTTTACAATGTTACTAACACAAGTGTTTTTAGTTCTAAAGTGTAAATGGTTGAATTATTACTTTTCTATACATATGTGTTACAATTATGTATAAACACTGTTACATATAAGTAACACGTTCGTTACATTTTAGTTGTAATAAATATTACTTTTAGCAAATGAAGAAAACATAAAAAAAAACACTGTTACTTTTCTGTATATATGTATTATTTTTATGTATACAAACTGTTACATATAAGTAACACGTTTGTTATATTTAGTTATTGTAACTATTACCTTTGGCAAACCGAAAAAAAAATAAAAATTTCTCGCGGGTCGTGGGTCCGGGTCATGGTATTCTCATACAAGTTTTTGTCATTATGATATGATATTATGCAGTAATTTATAAGCAAATTAACCAACATTATTATTATTATGTATTATGAGTCGGTCTTGTGAAAAACGCGTTTTACACTAAGCGATGGAAAAAAGCGTTTTACACTAAGCTATGGAAAAACGTGTTTTTCACAATTGTCTTCTCTTATATTACAAAGTGTCTATTGTAATATTACACTTATAAATATTCAAGCAGACACTTTTATACACTCAAACATGCACTTTCAGAGGTAGTGTTACGATTGTCGGTTGTGGTGTTAAGAGGCACTTTTATACACTCAAACAGACACTTTCAGAGCTAGTGTTATGATTGTTGGTTGTGTTGTTAACACTGTTTTTCTTAGTGTTGAAAAGTGCCTCCTGTAGTGTTGAAAAATGCCTCTTACATTCTCAACAAGTGGCTGGTGAGTTTTTGAATGTTTCAAAACATGTGTCTGCACTAATGTTAAAAACTGCCTTCTGTACTGAAAACTGCCTCCTTTATTGTCTCAAAGTGCCTATTGAGTTTTTATAAGCTCCACTTATTTACAGCAATGCCATCACGCTTTGTAAAAAAGATCCGCTTATTTACAAAAATGTCACTCCGCATAAAAAAAAACACGTTTTTCGCTAAGACGTGTGTAAAACACGTTTTTCCTGAGATTTCCTAATGTACTATTATTATAGTAAATTTTGGAATTGCTCCACCACTCATTTTGCTGCAGTCCTCCTGCAAATAAAAACCAGACAAAAACATGTGAAAATTCTGTTATGAAATGTATAATATTTTGAAGGAATATAAAAACATACTCCCTCCGTCCCAGTTCACTTGAGACTTTTTGACTAAAACTGGTCAACTTAAGGTCGGTTTGACCAACACTTTATAGAAATATTTATGTTCCAAAAAACTTTTTAAAAATTGTTATTGAGAGGATTTTTAATGGTGGTCATTTTACATTTTTTTAATTTTTGTTCGGATCAAAAATATTTCTATAAAGTGTTGGTCAAACCGACCTTAAGTTGACAAGTTTTGGTCAAAAAGTCTCAAGTGAGCTGGGTCGGAGGGAGTATGTTTTTAGAAGTGCATATAAAACTTGCATTGTGTCGCACAGTTTTTACATTTCATAGTCTTATTCTCATTTGAAGGAGCGATGCAGCAAAGCGAGTGGAGTGGTTCCACATCTGTTACTCCCTCCGTTCCACTATAAAGTTTCTACTTTGACTTTGCATGGGGATTAAGAAAAAGTAAATGTTGTGAGTGTGAAAAGTAAAGTAAGAGAGAGAAAGTGGGTAGAGAGTTTTTGTTGTGAGAATGACAAGTGGGTCTTATTTTCTATTTTAGTGTAGGGACCGCGACCACCACCACCACTTTCCCACATTAGTATGATATTGTCCGCTTTGGGCCCAGCACAAAAGGCCTCATACTAATGAAGTGAGTGGGTGCTATTATATAGCAATTGTTTCCTTAATTGCCGATGTGGGATTTTGGGTTGCACCCCAACAATCCTCCCCTCAAACCAAGGACCGCTACCATATAAAGCACACACACGGTCCACACCGTCCACCCGGTCGGGCCCATCCGAACCATGGCTCTGATACCACTTGTAGGGACCACGACCACGACCACCACTTTCCCACCGCTTTGGGCCCAGCCCGCACGGATTTGTTTTTGGGTCAACTCCCAAAAGGCCTCATACTAATGAAATGGGTCAGTGCTATTATATAGCTTGCAATTGTTTCCTTAATTGCCGATGTGGGACTTTGGGTTGCACCCCAACAATTAGGTAATAAAGTACCGTAAGAACCTTAAATTGGGACAAACTAAAAGGAAAGTAAGAACCTTAAATCGGAACAGAGGGAGTATTAGTTATAGTAACCTTAAATTGAGACAGACTAAAAAGAAAATCGGGACAGAGGGAGTATTAGTCATAGTAAGTGTGGGTTGCTTAGGGTATATCCAAGACCATAGCTCATTAATCACATTAATGAGCATATTGACGCTTATAAACTATAGAGTGGACTACAACAATCCCTTCTTTCATAAGATTTCAATTTTTTTAACATTTGAACCGGTTTCAAGCTACGAAAGGGCATTTGCTATACCAGTATCTGTGTAACATGTAATAAGATGCTTCTCCATGTAGGGTTTGGCCTCTCCCCCACCAAAAAGAAAGTAATGGTTTTAAGCTTTGAAACCAGCTTGTTAGGGATAACCAACGCCGGTTCCGGTTCGCCATTTATGTGAACCTTAACCGACCCTTGGTTACACCGGTTCCGGTTATCACAATCCGGTTCCGGTTCGGTTGCACACTACATTTTTTTTTTTTTTTTTATTATACAATAATGAATAAACAGGTTAAAATTTATTGAAAAACAAGAGATCATTTTTTTTATTTATCATACAATAATGAATAAACATGTTAAAATTTATTGAAAAACAAGGGATTTTTATTTTTTTTAATGGAATCGCCGGTCCGGTTCCGGTTCGCCATTTATGTGAACCTTAACCGGCCCTTGGTTACACCGAAACCGGAACCGGTGTAACCAAGGGCCGGTTAAGGTTCACATAAATGGCGAACCGGAACCGGCGTTGGTCATCCCTAGGAGGAGTATATGACACAAGGTTTAGCTCGTTGCAACTTTGTAAGCGCAATATAACCTTCTTATCTACATTATGTTATTTTTTTTTCTTTTGACAATATCCTAATCCAGAGGAGGTAAGGAGAGGGAACGGACCCTAGGTCTCGCAGGTCGTGAGGCTTGGCTTTTACCACTCTGAGTCATTCATTTGAAGACATCTAAATGCTGGCTAAGCTCCATTTTTAATTAGTTCTCCTCTTCTACCAGTTTTAATCAAAACTAAACAAATAGCTAGGGGTGTTACCACGATGAAAACTTCCTAAATGTTTTAGGGGCAAAAACTGTGATAGTTAAAGTTACAAGTCTTTTATCCATGGCAAGAAAGTCAACTAGTTCAAGTGACTTTTTTCAAAACCCTGAAAGAGAGATCATCAATACACTCTCTCCTTCCCAAAATGATATTCATATTTTTTTCAATGTTACTACGAAGGAACTTTGAGCTGTGATATTAGGTTAATTTATTTATCCTAATGAAAATCTAAAACATGTTATTGATAGTATTGTTGATGGTGTGTCAATAGCAAGTTTTAGATTTTCATTAGTAAAATTGAGTCAACCTAAAATTATTGCTCAAAGATCCTTCGTTTGTAATAAACGCGAAAAAAAATAGGAAGATCGATATGGGAGGGAGGGAGTTTATCCTAACTAGGATTAGGCAATTAGTTAGGGAATCTTTCACCATTGACTCCAAAATATATATTCAAACCTGACTGACAGGTCAGGAATAGAAGCTGTGGGGAGAATGGAATAGAAACTGAATTTTTGGATCCTTAGAAACCCAAAAAATTAAAATAATATCATTAAATTTAATCAAACATTAAAAGACTTGTCTCATAGAATTTAACAGCTGAATAAAATTTTGAGCTTGTGCATTGGGAAAGTAGGCCTCACTCCAAATTTCCACATGCACTTTAAAACCATATCTTATAAAATACTGTATACTAGTATGTACTTGGAAATTTGCTTTGTCTTCATCTGCAGATGATTGAGCAAACAATCTTTTCAAATCAAGCATGCAGTGACTGCATCAGAGTGTTGTACATTATGACTTGTACATTTGTTTTTGAGAATTTTCAAATCTGTTAGGACAATATATATATACTCCCTCCGTCCCAGCTCACTTGAGACTTTTTGACCAAAACTGGTCAACTTAAGGTCGGTTTGACCAACACTTTATAGAAATATTTATGATCCGAACAAAAATTAAAAAAAATGTAAAATGACCACCATTAAAAATCCTCTCAATAACAATTTTTAAAAAGTTTTTTGGAACATAAATATTTCTATAAAGTGTTGGTCAAACCGACCTTAAGTTGACCAGTTTTGGTCAAAAAGTCTCAAGTGAGCTAGGACGGAGAGAGTATATATATATATATATATATATATATATATATATGGAGTATATATGTATATATGTGTTTCAAATTGCTATTCCATTAGCTCTCCATTAACAAACCAATTTTACTAAGTAAATCTTTTAGGAATCTAAATTTACTTATTTGCTTGCGTGTCTTCATGAAATTGCACAAATTTACAAGTATTTTGATTGAAAACTAGATGGTAGTACTCCGTCCGTCCCAATATGATCTACCAATTTCACTAGTCAATTTTTTTAAGGATATGAACATCTTGTAAGAACATGGCTTGCAACACAAGTCGTTTAGACTTCTATTCATAAAGTTATGATTATAATATTAATTTATAAAGTATAGTTGATAATAAAATGTGTAGAATTCCTGGATATATATTACCTAATTGTGATGGGCAAAAGGGTAATTTATTATCATAAAGCTTGAAAGGGTGTGGTCCCTAAATGAAATGTCACCAAGTCTACTATATAAAGGGCATTCCATCAACCCTTTAGACTACTCCATTTTTCATTAGTACTCTCTCCATAAATCTTCATTAAGTGTTAAAGAAGTAAAAGAGGAAAGACATTCATCATTTAGAAGATCATTCTCCTATTTGTTCTTCATCTTCATTTCTCCCTACTTCATAATGGATTCAACAGGTATTTGTTCTTAACGCTTCCGCTTCATCTTTCCTCTCTCTCTTACTTAAATATGAGTGTGGCATTCAGGGTTTAAAATTGTTCTAACAATTGGTATCAGAGCCCCGCTCATTATTTAGTTTGAGTTTGAGTTCTTGTATTAAGAAAAAGCTTTCATGCTTTACTTTGATTCATTTTCTCTGTTGAATCATAAGGTTTTTGATGTCGATTAGGGACTCTAATTCGTTAATAGAGTGCTGATGATCTTCATCTAAAATTAAGAAAAATGGTTTGAAAGTTTTGTTCATTAAAAGGTTCAAGTGAGACTATCCCTTCATAACATGGTTTTATGTTTTAAGTGCATACCATGTGGATCTACTCACTTGATTCCATTAATTTTAAAAGGCAAGATTATCCTAAATAACATGGTTTTATGTTTTAAGTACATACCATGCGGATCTACTTGCAATTCATTTGATTTTGAGGAAAATTTAGACAAAAATTCAGAAGTGCAGATTGTTTGGCACGGTCGTGCTCTTTTTTGGCACGGCCGTGCGCCTCAATTACCTTGAACCGGTGCGTATGAATAGTGCTGGTCCGGACGGGTGTCTTGTTTGAACCGGTCGGATCGGTTCTTTTGGCACGGTCGTGTCCTTTGTTTGGCACGGCCGTGCTCATTGTACCGTGAGAACATGCTTTGTCTGGTAATTTTGGCACGGTCGTGCATCAATTTTTAGCACGGTCGTGCAAAGTGTGCCGCGAGAACATGTATTTCTGTAAATTGTTGCACGGTCGTGCAGCTTTCTATGCTCGACCGTACAGCTACTGTTCATCAGAATTGAATTTTGCACAATTTTGTTTTCCTCTTGAACAAAACATACATTTTTCAAACCCTAAGGCCTTGATAATTATATGATTTGACAATTTTATTCATTGTTTAAATAATATTGTCGCCTAAGTGATTTACGTTATTTAAACCCTTAAATTGTAAAGTGTTGAATGTTTAAGTTAATATGTGAATGACTTGAATTTTCCAAAGAAGATCTTGACATTTGACTAAACTTAGGCATTCATGTGCGTAACAAATAAAATGAACATTAGGATATTTTCTTAGGTACTTATGTCGGCCCAAAGGAAGATTAAGTATTTATTAAAATATAAAGTTCAAATTACTTGTTACCTAAGGCAATCATTTATGAGTCAACTCGCAATCCAAAGATTAGTTTTGATGTCATGTTGATTATCTTATTGATGGATTTCGTTGATATAATTAATCTTTTTCATTTTGTAGTTTCTTATTCATGTTTTGTTCTCATTCTTTTTTGTTCTCAAAACCCAACAGATTTACTTATTGCTTCGTCCGTAATCACTGCTATGAGTACAATTCCGATGCTAAACGGGACTAATTTTAAAACTTGGAAAAATAAATTGATGATGATCTTAGGCTATATGGACATAGATCACGCATTAAGGGAAACCGTTTCCTCTTCCTCTCTCTAATGAAAGCACTCAAGAAGATTGCTTAAATGAGGAGAAGTGGAAACGCTCCAACCGTGTGAGCCTAATGATCATGAATATAGTTGTCCGGAGACCATTTTGACCGGTATCTCCAAGGACGTTGATGCTAAAACATTCCTTGATATGATTGAGGGATGTTTGGCATCTACCTCTTCTCATGGGACAAAAAGAAGAGGAAGAAAATTACGGTTGCAAGAAATAAGAAGCGTAAGAGATCATCTAATGATCATGAAGAATGCTTCTTTTGCAAGGACCTCACTCACATGAAGTACGACTGCCCTAAGTATCACGCTTGGCGTGCTAAGAAAGGTATGTCATTTGGTATTGTTTGTGATAAAAGCTAATTTGGTTTCATTTCCTACATATACATAGTGGTTGAATTCTGTTACAACAACTCACATAATGAATGTCTATGTAGGGTTGCCTGAAATACCGAAATCCTGGAGAAGATGAAGAATCATCTATATGGAAGCTGGGATCTGGTTGAAGGAAAAGGCATCGGAATCTTATAAGATATTGTTAAAAGTACTTAGTATTATTTGTATAAATACTACATTTAATGTATCGTCATTTGGACGGAATTTGATATATATCACAATTTGAATAAAGAAAGTTGTTTTGTTCATTTTAATAAATGTGATTTTATTTATTCCAAGGTTGATGGTACTAGTACATAGTCAGGTAATCTTTAATTACTTGACATTATTTACACAATATATAAATTCCATAAATAATGACACCAAAGTGGTAAAAGCAAAAGTTATCAAGTAAAGTTTATATTTTATGACGGCATAAGCGTTTGGGTCATATTTTCGAAAGGAAACTGATAAGCTTATGTTAAAGGATATCTTAAACAAACTTGATAATTTGGAAAATAATTTTGCATTAAAATGCCTTAAAGTAAATTTACAAACATGTAGTATTCTCGAGAGTATCAAGTGTCTCAATGAACTAATGCATTCAGATATTTGTAGGCCATTAATTATTCCTTCATGGAAAAGGTCAACAATAGTTATTATGTTCAAAATGACTAACTCTTAGTTTGAATACATTTATTTGCTTCATAAAATATTGAGTTTGGACGTTGTAAAAGTCTTATAAAGACAAAGTGGAAATCAACTTTGAAGACTATCAAGAACATTAGGGTCATTCATGATGGTGTATACATCTTTGGAATGATTGTTAAAAGGAACAACGTCTAGGTCCTTTTTACTCGCTATTTTGAAAGAGTGTGGGATTATCTCTCTTTACATTTGAGCCGGGTACGCCTAGCATGAATATTGTAATAGAGACATATTGAAATCTTTAAGGATATGGTAATAAGTATGTTTTATACTTCTCTTACCTCACTCATTATGGGCGATACGTTAAAACCGCAACATTCATGGGGTTGTCTAGCATAAGGATAGACTTTATAAGTCTACTAAGGGCAAGTTAGATATAAGATTATTAGTAGTTATTCATGGGGTAAGCCGAGAGAACTAGGCGATATATAAATTTTACAACCCGAAAGTTAGAACGTTTTGAAAAACGAGAAATGCTAGGTTCTTTTAAGGATGTTGAATTTAGTGGGAGAATTTGGAGTAATATTTTGAATTTGAAAAGGAAGAGGAATTCATTTATATGAAATCTATTTATATACCACTTCCTATAGTTCCAATTGGATATCAGTTTTGAACTTGACATTCAAGAAGAACATATAATTCAAAATAAATATGATTTCCCTATAAGGAAATTCAACAACCTCAAAATTAGTAAGAACCGGTGCCCTTATAGAGATCAATAGAGTAAGAAGGAATGCAATTCCGGATATTCATTAAGTGTATCTTGTCGAGAATAAGGGACATTAGGTATAGTGGGAGATAATCTATTTATCTTCCATAAAACCATCAATAGTCCTAATTCTCATAAGAAGATTAATGCCATTAATAAAGAGTTACAATCTTTTGAAAGATGACAACGTTTGGGATCTTATTTCATTACATAAGGATTCACAAAGTAATGTTTGAAAGATATAAAGCCCATCCAGTTGCTAAAGATTTTAACTCATAAGAAAGGTATTGATTATAAAGAAAGAAACACTTTTCCGGTATCTTCTAAAAGCTTCTAGGATCATTATGGCACTAATAGCACCTTTGATCTTAAGCTTCATTAAATGGATATTAGAGAAAACTTTTCTTAATGGAGACATTAAGGAAACTATGTATATGGAGAAATTCATTTATGAACTTAAGTAAAACTTTCATTAATGGTATTAGAATTTAACCAAGTTATTCTTTCATTGTTTTGAAATGAATCTTGGTAAATATTAAGTATACCATAAGTTCAGTGGGAGTAAATTTATAATTTTGGTCTTATATGTGGATGATATTTTGCTTGCTAGTAATGATATGAACCTTATTAAGGAAACTAAGAAATTTCTTATTTGAAATGAAAAATCTTGGTAAGCATCTTTGTATTAAGAATCCAAATTCACCGTGATCGCTCACGAAATGTTTTAGGATTATCACAAAAGGCCATATGGAAATGTATTACAAAAGGTTTAGCATGCAAAAATGTAAACCACATGACACCCCTAATTTTAAAGGAGACATTCTTAGTCTCAAACAAGTGTCGAAAAGACCAATAAGAAATGACTATCAGGTAGCAGTTCTGTACTCTAACAAGAGTTTATGGATTTAGACATTAATTATCTTGTTATAAAGAAAAGAGTATAAAAAGAACGAAAGGGATACAACTTATAGAAACAAACTCTATTTAAAGGATCCATTTATGAAAAAGTTATCATCTTCAGTGTTTCACGAGCATGTTGCTCATATGGGTGTAACAAATTTTGATAACATTAGTATAGTGGGAGTTTGTGTTGTTTCTTCATTAGTTGTTCTATTATTTAAAGTTTGATCTCATTTGGTTAAGTTGGACTAGTTGGAAGAATATGTATCTATTCATTATGATTCCATGCTACACATCTATACTTTTGATCTATGTCATTTAGTTGGATTTGTATACGTGATTATTGTGGGTTTAGTTGCGAATCAATTACAACGACTGCCCCTTTAGTCCTATACTTTGTATGGCTAATGGACGAGATTGTTATAAATGACAATAAAGTGCGCACATAAGGGTTGTCATTTGTGTTATGTTCATATTTAAAGGAAAGTACTTTGTTTTGCAACCCAAGTGGGAGATTGTAAGAACATGGCTTGCAACACAAGTCGTTTAGACTTCCATTCATAAAGTTATGATTATAATATTAATTTATAAAGTATAGTTGATAATAAAATGTGTGTAGAATTCCTGGATATATATTACCTAATTGTGATGGGCAAAAGGGTAATTTATTATCATAAAGCTTGAAAGGGTGTGGTCCCTAAATGAAATGTCACCAAGTCTACTATATAAAGGGCATTCCACAACCCTTTAGACTACTCCATTTTTCATTAGTACTCTCTCCATAAATCTTCATTAAGTGTTAAAGAAGTAAAAGAGGAAAGACATTCATCATTTAGAAGATCATTTCCTATTTGTTCTTCATCTTCATTTGTCCCTACTTCATAATGGATTCAACAGGTATTTGTTCTTAACGCTTCCGCTTCATCTTTCCTCTCTCTCTTACTTAAATATGAGTGTGGCATTCAGGGTTTAAAATTGTTCTAACACATCTTGCTTCACTAGTCATGTTTTATTTATGCACTTTTAAGCTCAAATTGTAAAAATGTGAGATTTTTTTAGATCAATAAAAAATGGCAAATGAAATGATTATTTTGGAACAGAAAAAAGTAATATTTTTCGTGCATTTTGGATATTTAAAATTTTTGGTGACATGAAGTATGAGAAATAAATAAAAAAAGAACAATCAAATCATGATCCCAATACACTACTGAAAGTAAAACTAGTTATTGAGATTCCTAAATTGGAGTAAAGAAACACCAACTATGGGGTGCATTTAAGGATTGGGGAAAATTAAGACTCAATATATACTCCATCTACTCTAAATTATCTGTCATTTTTTTTATTTTTACTTTTCACTAATGGAAAATTAAGATTGATATTTGAATTCTTTTAAGCCAAAAGTGACACTTATGTTAAACTAATATTTTTGTTAAAAAAAAAACAGTAACTAGTTTAGATATGTCGCGCCCCGTACCGTGGTCCTACTTGGCCCACGCTCGGGATACGCACGGAAGACGTCATAAAAATTTCAGTTTTAGGAAAATTTTTCGAAATGTACTTTCATAAAAGTTTCATATAACCAAACACATTTACTCGAAACTTGATTTCAATCCCACACAAACCAACTTTTCACAATCACAAGTACTTAGCCATAAGGCTTACACACTTTACTTACAAATTTACAACTCACCAACATGTTTCAAAAATAGGTGATACAAAGATGAAGTCACGTGTACACTACCCAAAAGGTTATACATTTACTAATGTAGCATTTTCATACCAAACTTACTTTCCCAAAATGTCTTACCCAGAATCACCTCCTCGACGTCCTCCCTTGAAGTGACCTATCCCCTGTGCTCTCCTTTATCTAAAACAGTAAACAAATAAGGGTGAGAATGAATCTCAGTAAGCTACTAAAATTGCAACTACGTTACATGCTGAAATGATACTCGAAATTGAAAATGTCAATAAAATCCACATAGCACATAACATGAGAGGCTCCCTATCGCCAACCGTCTCATACCGGTTGGAAAAACGACCAACTCATCATACCACACATAAGGCGGAAATAAACACTCATACGTGGATACTGAGCCAAGGTTCTCGAATCAAACATATAACCATCTGAGAGGTATCAACTGAGCAGCACCAAAGGGCTGTGAAACGGTTCATGAACCAAACAACAACAACAACAACAGAGGGGGGAAAATGACACATAGTCATAACCCAGAACGGTGACTAAACTCACACAAAGGAGAGCTAGCCCAGACCCAATCCGTGGCCAAGGAAGGGGGTTAAAATGGGAAACCAATGGTAGACGCCTTACAATGAACTTGGCTCGTGTGCCATTATAATCCCTACCACTGCCCGACTCAACAACAAGTACCAGCTGGACTTCCAAACGAGCATAGTAATGAATACTTGCTTAAACAACAACCAGGGGCAATGATTCCAAAGTAAGGAACCAAGCCAAACACATCACAAAGATGAACCCAATCCAAACTACATCAAAAGATGTTTACCAATAACCAATCAACATTTAGTCAAATTCTACACACATATGTTCACAAAGGAACCAATTTCAAACACTAGGGTGTTCCACAACAACCCTCTAGGTACTCTAGGATATCACCTAAGACCTAGACCAAGATTGAACTTTAAATCACTTGAAATGGAACAACTCCATTTTTCAGCAACCTTGGGCGGTCGCCCACACCAGCCTGTGCGGCCGCCCAAAACACTCTGTTCCAAGACAAAAATTTCCAGATAAAAGTGCGCCCGCACGCCCTTTTTGGGCGGTCGCCCACTCTACTCGACAGACCAAAACTTGCTAATTTTACTCCTTTCGTTTCACCGTCCCAAAAGTACGAACCAACGTCTATCTTACCAAACATAATTCAAACAAACTGAGTTATACAACAACAAATATGACTTCTTTACACAACCAACAATCAACTTCCAAATACTCCCTTTGTCCGAAATTTACTAGTATCACAAATATTATTCAAGTCACAAAATTAACAAGTACAAGTAGCAAGTATAACATATATGATCATTTTAAATATTTAAAGGAGAATTAGTAACTTACCTATTCCCGGAAAAAGTATCGCTGAAATAAGTTTTGTTCGGATAGAAATGAACCTACTCGACGCCCTGATCATTTTTATATAATTAGTTTTTAAAACGGATAAAATAAATAAAAAGAATTAAATCGAAATGAGTTGAACTTACCTTTTCTTTCTTTAACCCTACCTGAGACGAGGAATGTTGCAGAAGAAAAAATACACAGAGAGAGAAGAGAGAAAGGTGAGTGTTTTTTTATAAAATATTTACCCATTTTACAAATTGGTCACCAAACTTTCAATTTGAACAGATAAACCCTAAAGTTACATTTTCATAAAGGACCCTAAAG
>JAOWBW010000255.1:1329684-1563578 GCA_026119855.1 Campanula takesimana | reverse complement strand
CGAGGAAGTTGACCCCGAGTGAGCAGAATTACCCGACTCATGCTATGGAGTTAGCGGCTATTGTATTTGCGGTGCACAAGTGGAAGCACTATCTTTATGGAGCGAAGTTTGAAATTTTTACGGATCACAAGAGTTTGACGTACCTTTTCTCCCAGAAAGAGTTGAACAACCGACAGCGCCGATGGATGGAATTGTTGTGAGGATATGATTGTGCGATTTCTTATCATCCGGAAAGGCGAAATGTGGTAGCCGATGCGATTAGTAGAAGTCTTATGTGGCTACGATGATGGTTCGTGAATGGAAAATGCTTGAGTGGATGTCGAGATTGGTCTCCTCGTGAATGGAGACATGGGGCTATTTTTGCGAATATTAGGGTGTCTCTGACTCTAATTCAGAGGATAAAGGAAGCTCAGAAAAGAGGATCCCGAGTTGGTGAAGATAGTGGGTAAATTGAAAGAAAGAATTTCGAGGATTTTTCATTGAGCTCGAGTAGAGTTTTGACTTTCCGTGGTCGTTTGTGCATACCCGATGTTGATGGAATTAAACAGAGAGTTCTTGATGAGGGTCATAAATCGAGGTATACTATTCATCCAGGCAGTACGAAGATGTATCAGGATTTGAAGCAACAATTTTGGTGGATTAATATGAAAGGGAAATAGCCGAATATGTTTCGAAGTTTTAACTTGTCAGCAGGTCAAAGCCGGAGCATCAGAGACCCGCGGGATTACTTCAGCCGTTAGAGATTCCCGAGTGAAATGGGAGCATAGTGACTATGGATTTCGTTACGGGACTGCCTCGTACTCGTAGGAAGTATGACAGTGTTTGGGTAATCGTGGATAGATTGACCAAGAGTGCTCATTTCTTGCCTATTGACATCAGGTATTCGATGGAGAAGCTTGCGACACTTTATATTGATGAGATGTTAGATTGCATGGGGGTTCCGGTTAGCATTGTGTCAGATCGAGACCCGAGGTTTACTTCTAGATTCTGGAAGGCGTGTTCAGGAAGCTTTGGGCACAGGATTTGCGATTCAGTACGGCTTTTCATCCTCAGACCGATGGTCAATCCGAGAGGACTATTCAGATTCTTGAGGATATGTTGCGAGCGTGTTCGATAGATTTTTTCTGATTCTTGGGATTCGCACCTACCGTAGTGAATTCTCTTACAACAACAGTTATTCAGGCTAGTATCGAGATGGCACCGTTTGAGGCCTTGTATGGAAGGAAGTGTAGATCGCCTATTTATTGGGATGAGGTTGGTGAAGCGAAAGTTTTGGGTATTGATTTGCTTCGGGATTCGGTTGAGAAAGTTAAAGTTATCCGGGATAGATTGAAGACAGTCCAGAGTCGACATAAGAGCTACGCAGATAACCGAAGGCGAGACCTTAGTTTTTCAGGTTGGTGATTTGGTATTCTTGAAAGTGTCTCCGAAGGTGGGTATTCGTCGTTTTGGGAAGAAAGGAAAATTGGCTCCGAGGTTTATTGGCCCGTTTGAGATTTTGGGAAAGGTTGGACTTCTTGCGTATCGTCTTGCGCGTTACCGTCATCCTTAGACCGGTTGCACAATGTTTTTCACGTTTCTATGCTTCGGAAGTATGTTCATGATCCATCTCACGTGTTACCAAGGATACCGGAAGATATTGAGCCAGATATGACTTATGAGGAACGACCGGTTCGGATCTTAGATTCCAAGGTCCAAGAGTTGAGGAGCAAGAGCATTGCGTTGGTTCGAGTCCTTTGGAGGAACCATAATATCGAGGAGTCGACGTGGGAGCTTCGTGACGAGATCGAGAGGAAATTTCCGTGGCTTTTTGTTTAAGGTGAGTCTCGTTAAAATTCGGGTCGAATTTTCTTTAAGGGGGAGTGAATGTCACGACCCGAAATATAGGCTCTATTTTATTAGTAATTAAATGATTTTTATTTAATTATTTGCTTATTATTTATTTAAATTATTATTTATTTAAATATTATTGTGAGCAACTTATGTGTTATAATAATTATGCCTAGCATTTTATTTGGGTCATTGTGTTAGTATAGAAATGTTGGGTCTTAATTGTTAGTTGGGAGTGTAGTTTGTGTGTAGTGTGAGAGAGGGGCCTAAGTGTAAATCTTTTAAACATTTTTCATACTCCCTCCCTACTCCCCTCACCTCCCTCACCTTCTCCCTCACTCTCTCCATCCCATTTCCCAGTTCATCTCTCTCTCTTCAAAGAAAAAAATGGTAAGTCTTCTTCTCTTCATCTCTCTTCATTTACTTCCTCTTCCTCTCATCTTCTCTCATTTCTTAAAACGTGAACATTGTTTAGATCGTCGATAGGTTCGCGTAGAATCAAAAAGATTTGAAATCCGTCAACTTTGAGAATTTGCAAGTAAGTTACTTTTCCCCCATTTTAATGCGAAAATGTTCATATCATGTTTAGATATTGTTTGATGTGTTACATTTGAAGTTTGGATGAGTTTCGAATTTGTTTGGAATTTATTGAGTTTTTGGTTGAAAATGGTGAATTGATGAATACCTTGATTCAATCTTGGTTTTGGTTGGTAAAGGGTGTTGTTAAGGTCCCCTCTTTGTTTAAATAATGTTTGGGTACCTTAGAAATCTTGTTGGGAGTGTTGGATTTTGGGTGTATGTGTTTGGGTTTGAAAATGGAAGAACCCCTGTTGTTCTTCCCGATTCTGGCAATTCCGGAGTATTGGGCGACCGCCAAAATAGTATGGGCGACCACGCATCTTTCTGAAAGCTTTTGTGCTTGGTTGAGGGCCTTGTTGGGCGGCCGCACAGTCCCTTTTGGGCGGCCGCACAGAACCCCTGAAAATTTACATTTTGTTAAATTGTGTGAGTGAAGAACGTGCTTTGGTCTAAGTCTTGGGTGTCCTTTTAGTTGACCCTAGTGATCATTGTAGTACACTTTAGTGATAGAATTGGGTCCTTTGTGATCAAGGTTGTGTTTGAAATTCATTAATTGTTAATTGGGATTCTGGAGCACCTTATTGTGCATTGTTTGTTCATTTCATCTTCTTGGTGATTAATTGGCATGATTCCCTACTTGGAATCCTTTGTTGTTTATCGTGCTAGTATTTTTATTACTTAGCCTTTACGTGAAAGCCCAGCTGGCATTGTGTGTGTTTCGGGCGATGCGAAATATTATGATGGCACAAGCCAAGTCCATTATGATGTTGACCATTGTTTTGCCAATTATTACCCTCCTCCAGATGGCCTTGGACGTGAGAAGAGAGAGCTCCTTTGTGTGCATTTTTAGCTTCTTGGAGCATGACTTTGTGGCATGTCTCCCGTCCCTTGTGACACTTCTTTTATGGTTATTGGTTCCGGTACCGGGGTTTTCTCTTCGGCTTATGCTATTATGAAGATGATGATTGGGTTGATTATTGAAGCTGCGCAGCGATCCTTTATTTGGATGTTCCGGTTTGGAAAACCTTGGCTATATCCTTTGTTTATGTGTTTATTTCCGCTGCTATCTGTTATGTGATAAATGCTATGTGCTAGGTGATATTTATTATTGCTTATTGCTTCTTGCATCATAGCATGTCATGTAGTGCATTAGTAACTTATTGAGATTTATCTCACCCCCTTTTCTTTTATCTTTGTTTTTCCTTAACCCCCCCCCCCCAGGTGCTAAGGATTAGTCTCGCTGATCACGAGAAAGAGGACGTCGAGGGTGGATCCGTTCTTTTGGGGAAGGTTTTTATAGGTTGGTTTACATTATGTAAATGTGTAACCATTTTGGGATAGTTGTACCAAACAATGACGTCGTTAAGAATTGAATAATTGTATTTTGTTGTGCATAAACTTGTGGAAGTTTATGATAGTCGTATTTGGTTTGTATTAAACTTGGTTTTGTAAAACTTTGGAGCATCACCCTTTCGGTATCAAATGGAATTTTTAACTTCGGTATTTACAGTTTTGGTTTTAGAGTCGACGTCCAGCTCGCGGTCCCGGGGCCCGCGGGGTCCGGGGTCGCGACAGCACCAAAACAACCCTATGTTGTCCCTCAATCTACCGTGCCTTCCCTCAAATCCAAACCTTCTAAATCCCTCAAAACAGCACCTAGTCAGGGGGAGTCGTTTATCAAGAAAAGATCTCATACCCCTAGCCCAGTCAAAGTCTCCAAAAAGGCTAAAGTGGCTAAGCACCCTCACCTGAGGTAATCTCCCCAAGCCTTTCATCTGACGAAGAAATATTGGTTGCCCTCCCAAAATTTCAAAGAATTTTGTTCTGGATGCCCAAGAGGCTGATATGGAAGAAGTGAGTGGCTCTGAGAATGAGGATGATGCTGCCGCAGAAGAGGATGAGCAGTCTGAGGATGCCACTGAAAGTGAAACAGAGGAACAGGCTGTTGAGAAGCCCATTGATAAGGGATTGGTTGATGAAAGTTCTGAGGAAGAACATGGTGATTCTGCCGCAAGTGACAAGTCTGCCACAGAAAAAGATATGGATGTTGAGCATGTTGAACACGACATTGTCCCTGAAAAGGTAGATACTTTATTGATATTGAGGATGGTGATGATGATGCTACCATATCACCAAAGGCTAAGGTTTCCGAACAAAACATTGAGGTTCCTCCTACCGTGCATCCTGTCCCTACCGCACCAGCTCCATCGACCGCACCACCTGCTCTTGAGTCAAACCAATCTATTCCTGAACTGCTTGCCGCAGTCAAGCTTCTTACTCAGATGCAGGCAGACACTCAATCCCAGGTTGAATCTTTAGTGTCTAGTATGGTGGCGCTTCGAGAGGAGGTTATTGAGCTGAAGACTGATCAAGCCGCGTTGAAGCGAGATGTTGCCGCACTTCCCTCCGAAATGATTGCGACCATTAAGGGGGAGAGTGGTTGTGATAACAAAGGCTGTTAAGGACATCATGCAAGGAACAACTAGCAGCTCTACCGCACATCCTGCCGCAGATCCTGCTCTCACTTATGCCGCACTCAGAGAAGCCCTTCATAAGCAAACCAATTACATCAGTACCAGTGTTGTTAATGGTGTGAAGGTGCGAGCAAAGAATTATCAAAGTCTATGAATTCTGATAAACTTGAAGTCAAGGATGAGCTGGGAAAGGAGCTGAAGAAATTGAAATCCTCTCTAAAAGAGGAGATTATGGTTCAAACAAATACCGCACTTCTTACGGTTGCTGAAAAGTTTACTCCCAAGATTGCCGCGATGACTGAAGCGATGAAGGTTCAAACCAACCGTATTGAGATCAACAACGTCAGAATTGAAGGACAATCTACCAAGATTGACCTCCTATCCAACCGCATCAATACGGTAATGAACAGGCTTAATCGACAAGGCGTGATTCAAGCTGCGCAGGAAGCTTTTCAACCTCCTGAAGCAGGTCACGGCAATGTTCAAGCTCACGGTGAAGAGGAAGAAGAAGATGGAGTCACTGCTCCAGTCATGATTCCAGGATTGAATATCCCAGCTTACCGCTTTCCTCTTGCCGCAAAATTCATTGAAGACCTCATTGATGTTGACCGCATTTGATCTGACCGCATGTGGTCATGAAAATTTGATGTTTAAAACAATCTTACTTTTATTCTGGGTTTGTAACTTAAAACAATATTTCTCTTTTGTTTCCGTACTCCTATGCTTGAATGATTTATCTTTTGGAGTATGTTAATGGTGTTTGATGCATTTCTATTCCTTCTTGATTATTTATCTTGAAATGCTTCAAATAATATTTCTATCTTCTAGGATTAGCAATTTGTTTTTTTTTTTTTTTAGGATGATAGAAATCTATGACATTGGCTTAGAGTGTGCATTGACTTGGGACATGATATTTAATAAAATATTTTCTTGAAAACATGTTTTTACCAAGTACAATAAAATAGCCTTTGTTATAGTAGGTAATGGTCTCAATCAAATAGGGGAGATTGTTGGTATGCTTATTATAAACCACTCATATTACCTAGATTTGATTGATCCCATAACCTAATTTTATCTTTTATGGACTTTAGGATATATTGTAAGAAGTGTTAAAACTTCATTTTTAGAATAGTCCACCTGATAGAATAGGCTTTTGATTGATAGGCTGAAAAATTTTCTAAGTCTGGAAAATGAGGTAGGTCCATTACCTACCGCATGTAACCTACCGCATGACCAAGGTGCCGCATTCTCTATACTTGCCGCAGATAACCTTGCCGCATGGTTTCATCCTACCGCGTGAATCTCTACCGCATGGAACCATGGTTGAAGAAACTCAAGTTGGTTCAAACTTAACCATGGTCACACTTGTGTCTTTACCTTGGTTAGTTTTGAACGTTGCAAATTCAAATTTCAAATTTGAATACAACTGTCATTTTAGTACAGTTGGACCACCATGACTCTGCAACAAAAGGACAACTCAGACTGAGCTCCAATTAGAAATCAACAGCTCATTGTCCTCCAAACTTTCCCTCCAAGAATTCAAACGGCTAGTTTCTCCATCAAGGCTATAAATAGACCTTGAATTCTTCATTGAATATGAGCTGAGATTCCAAGAGAGAAATTGCTGTTGAAATTCTTGGTGATTGAAGATCATACTCAAGATTTCCAGAATCCTTGAATCTTCAAGCACTCAACCTTCAAGTCTTCAACAAATCTCCAGCAACCTTCAAGATCAAATCTCAAGCCTCTCACACAAGATTCATTAGGCTCTAAAATCATATAGATTTCAAAGAGCTCTTGATTCTTACACACACACTCACCCCGATTGATCAATCACATAGATTGAATCATTAGGGATACACTGGTCTAAGTCTAGGATTGTTCTTCATAGAAAATAGGAGTTAATTCAGTTCTTCATCTTTGTAATCTGTACTCAAGAGAATTAATACATCCTCCATTCAAAATCCAAGACTGACCATCTTGGTAAAGGACGTAGATCTTTTAACAGATCGAACCTTTCCAAATCATTGTGTCATTTACTCACTGCACTTTACCTTTCTGCAAATTTACTTTAAGTCTTGTTCATCTTGTTCATATTGTTCTTCACTTGTTCATATTAATCTTGTTTGTCTTTTAGTGTTTGATCTTTCAGATTTAAGAACAAGTGTGAATTGTGTTTGTTTGTCTACCTCATTGCCTAAGTTAAAATCTGACTAACTTATCATTTGCCAAAAATCTCTAAGACACAAATTTTCAATCTTTCAACCTACCTCACATTAACCTACCGCACTACTACCTACCGCATATACATCTACCGCACTACCTACCGCAAAAACAAACCTACCGCATTGAACTTATCAAAACCAACTCTAAACTTGTTTCAACGAAAACTTCCGCTGTGCATTTTATACTTGACCGTGTGGTTTTTATCTACCGCAAAATTCAAGTGTAAGCATAAAGGTTGAATTTTGAAAAAGGGTTGAAATTTTAAATAGGCTATTCACCCCCCCCCCTCTAGCCTCTTTTCATACCCTTGTTGTGTCTCTGGGACCAACACCAACCCAACACCCAAAACCAAAACCCTACTTCTACTCTCTCTTTATCCCTCATCTGCGCCGTCTCTCTCTCTCAACGGACGCTAATCGTTTCTCTCTCTCTCTCTTTCGCTTTCTCTGTTCTCTTCTCTCTCTCTCTCTCATCATCCTCAGAATAGCCGCCGCCTCTCAACCCAAATCCTTCCATCTTCCGATTGCTTTTGCCGCCGTCTCCAGAGTCCAGGTACGTCACCTCCTTCGACGACAACGACGATGACGAACACTCCATCTCCACAGTGCCTGTCCCGCCTAGCCTGTCGCCGCCGCCTAATCGCCGCTGAGACCGCCTAATCGCTGCCCAGACTGCCGAACGGCTAGAATGGCCGACTTGATGAAAATCGAGGCGGAAGGGGGCCGCCTAGCACCTAGGCTCTGCCTAGGCGGCCGCCTAGCCCGATTTTTAGAACACTTGTTTGACCCACATAACTTACAAATAATGTTTATATTGGCCACGGTATTAACATTAAAATTTTCAAACTTTTTTAGAATCATGTCAACCTTATATGAGAGGAGAGTAACGGCAACAACATTATACTTACTTGGAGTCCCTTGCAGTTGCTCCCTTTCATTTGACCATTGATAATGGTTCAATGCTATATTCTCGATCAAGTCGAGCGCTTCGTCTACCCCTTTGTTCATAAGTGATCCTCCAGCGGCGACATCAATAGTCTCCCTTGTTCTTAATGTGAGACCATTGTAGAATGTATGCACAATTAACCATCTCTCAAGACCGTGGTGTGGGCACATCCTTAAGATCTCCTTGTACCGCTCCAAGCATCGTAGCGCGACTCAGTTCCGTTTTGACTGAAATTTGTAATTTTGGTACGGATTTGAGCGGTCTTGCTAGCTGGGAAGAAACGCCCTAGGAAAGCTTCTTGCACTTGGTCCCATGTTGTCAAAGAATTTTGGGGACCGAGTTTAACCATTGCTTCGCTTATCCTTCAAAGAGAAAGGAAAAAGGCACATTCTTATGGCCTCCGGTGTGATACCTAGGATTCGGGTGGTGTCACAATATTCTAAAAAGGTTTGGATGTGAAGGTGGGGATCTTCAAGTACCGAGCCACTGAATTGGTTGTTCATTACCATATGTAGCAGTTGTGGCTTAATTTCAAAATGATCTGCGTCGGCGTTTGGTACAGCAATGGGTGTCCTAGTTCCTGGGGTACTCGGATTAACGAAATCATGTAGGGTTCTAGGTGGTGGTGTAACGGGTTCTCCATCTCCGTTTTCTGCCATTTCTTTTTCTAGGACTTCTCTAAATCTTCTTAACCTTTCGTGAAAGGTTCTTTCAGGTTCCGGGTCAAATTCTTGGAGTGATGTCCGGGTTCTTTCATAAACTCCGAGAGTACCTAATGAAATTTTCAAAGACACAAATTCTTTGAAGAGATGTTAAATAAATAAAAATAAATAAAAAAATAAAAACAGAAAATACAAAGAAAAAATTTAAAAAGATAAACTGTTGTCCCCGGCAACGGCGCCAAATACTTGTTAGGGCCTAAACGAAGGCTAAATTATAAAATACCGCAAGTGCACGGTGTGGATATAGTATAGATAAAGGTAAATGTGGGTCGATCCCACAAGGACAGGGTTACTTTATGAAAATCTTTGCTTTTAAGAAAGAAATAATAAAAATGGTTGATTGGGGGTAAAATTGTTTGTCACTTAACTAGAAATAAATTGCAATTGCTTTAACTTTGGAATAAATACTCTTATATTGAAGGAATTTCCGGGATTAGGACTCAAACAATATACATTCATCAATTAATCATGCTCTTTAGATTTAAAGGTTCATTTTAAAACAGGGATGGTACGCTATGTTGTGTCAACTTCTTAACCAAGGCTTAAAACACATGTATTTTAATACTAATTATGCCCTATCTCTCGATGGCCCATAATTAGTAAAAAAAGATTAAGTTCATGAAAATATCCACGTACTTCCACTCAAGGAGCATCCCTAGGCCATTAACCTACTTTCGTGATTAATAGAAACCCAATCACTTCATATGGTTCCGTTAATCGAGATTCACCGCTAGGTCCTTCTCTCGATTAACTGAGATTCATATGAAACATGGATCTCATCATGGTTGTAGGCATTTTAGTACAATATGAAGAGATTGTTTAAGATAAAGAGCAGAAAGGAAGAGCATGAATTAAATTATGAACATATAAAGTTGAGTTTCCAACCCCAAGAATAAGGGGAATTACTCATAAGCCATTTGTGAAATCAAAACATGAATAAGATATAAATAGAAGAAGAGATGAGAGATACTTATTCAGATTGAAAGTAGATATAAATGACTGAAAATAACGTCAATATTTTATTGCTTCACTTGCTCAAGAACACCCTTTTGTGATTTACACAAAAGTTGAGAATAAAGATGTTGAGACTAAAATTCGCTAGAGTAAGATTACAACAATTTGTGGATCCTTTCTAAGGCTAAAATGGCCTTCTTAAATAGGCAAAAGGGTCAAAAGAGGTGTCTCTTCCCGGATGTTTGCCTAAGAGGTGCCTTTTGGAAAGAATTCCTTCAGAACAGGTATAAGGGGGGTCCGGGCGGGTATTGCAAGTAGTCCGGGCGGACCAAGTCTCAGGAATATGGAATTTCATAGGGTCCGGCCGGGTATGTATGCTGGTCCGACCGGATCAATAGGTGAGGTCCGACCGGGTTTTAGGAGTGGTCCGGGCGGACCAAGGCATCTGGCGCGATCGAGCTTCAACAATGGCGCGGCCGTGCGGAATTGGGTTTCTGGTCCTATTTGTCGACATAAATGGCATGGTCATGCTAATTTGAAAGCACGGTCGTGCCAGTCAAAAAGGTCTGCTTTCCACTTTTTTTTTTCTTCCCAATTTGTTCCGTCTTCAACTCCTTTGCTCCGGTTCATTATATGGGCCATAATTTAACCCAAAAGGTCCTTAAAAACCTGTTTCAACCACAGAATACTACCAAGAATAAAATCCACAATATATATAAAAATAAATAAAAGGTACCAAATAGAGCTATGATTGAAAGTAAAATAATAGGTAAAATATGTTATAAAAAACTATAAAATAGTCGTTTATCACGATCCAGCTTCCAAGGTTACTCCGGCCACCACCGGTTACCCCACCGTCCAAGGTAATAGTGCTGGTGGATCATTACTGAGAGGATCAAGGCAGTGCAGGGTTGTTGTTTGATTCAATTTTAGGTAACTTTTCTTTTCTGCTGACTTATATGATGATTGTGTTCTTACTGATTGATGGAATTTGTATGTTATGATTCCAAGTTAGTGCAATTTCAATACTCACTGATTTCGGTTGATGCTGCTGCTATGTTGATTGAGAGATTGATGTGTAGTTCTTTATTAGTTTGTTTAATTGTTCGATTTTGGAGATGAACTGTTGATGAAATATCAATATATATCAGATTTCTATTGCACTTGCGAATAAATTTCTAAGCCATCCTACTAGAGCTAGTTTACTTTGTAAAAAAATCAGGAGTCCCATATAGATGGGTATAGTTTGGAGCTTTATGTTTTGTGTGGAGCTACACATATTATCAATCATGGACATTCATACACCAAGAACAGTTCCATGGTTATGGCCTTCGCTAGGTCTTGACTGCTGCTTTCATGTGCTTCTTATGTTAGTGCACATTATTCCTGATCTACTTAGTGAAAACTAGAACAAGTAGTCTGACAACTGGTGCAAGCAATCATCAAATAAATTATTCACATTTAGCAATTTTTAATCTATTATTGCTTCATTTTTTTTACTAAATTGACTTTCTTTTTGCTTTATTGATGTCTAAAAGAAAGGCTCCAAAAGAGGATCGAGGCTAGTAATGATGATGATGATGTTTCCCATGTGTACGCGAAGGGGGATGGGGGAACCTATCATGAGATTCTCAAAGTTTGCTGCGAGTAAAAAACCGGGCTTCGGTTCAAGCCCTTCTTTGAATGAGACTGAATCTTCTTTGGATCCGAGAAGTGGAAGATTGATAGTCCTCATCGTAGTAGATCTCCCAACACATTGGGAGCATTAATGCCCATCAAAATTGGCTACGGAATGAAAAGAAAGGTATATTATAAGTGCTATGGGCCTTCCGCCCAATACATATTTCCGATGTGGGATGGGGGATATCACATAGCTTTTAGTTTATAAACTTGTAAATTTCACTTGTATATATCTCATTACCTTTTTTGATATAAGTCTCTCTTTAAGTGTGGTATGGTGGACAACATGGCAACTTGTGGTGATGATCTTGGTGTTCAAGATTGATTGGGTAAGGAAATTTACTATGACAATTATTTATTTGGTTACTCTTTGTCTTTGCTTTATAGTGTTAATTATCTCTTTGTTTATTTTTAATTATGTAGACTAGTGGATAACCCGTGTGTTGCACGGGTAATAAATTTGCCATTTTTTTGTAATTTGTTTTTTAATGTTTTTATTTAATAAAATAACATAATATTTTTTAAATATATTTATATTGTATATGAATTAAAACATTTGCTTACAAATTTAAAATAATTGTGTTAAAAAAAATCTTTGTACATAATTTGTATTTATATGATATTTAAAATTTGAATATAAAGATAATTTATTATTGCTATAAATTAACTTTTAATTTTATAAATGATTGACTTAATAATATTAGATATTTTCCAATGAATGATTTTATAATATATATATATATATATATATATACATATTATGATTAATATATAAAAGTCTATAATGTACATCTAATCATATTAGTAAAATAATAATTTTATTAATTAATAATATTAATAGTAATAATAAACATATATAGTAACTATTATTATTAATTAATACTCCCTCAGTCATAGAGTTAGAGTCCTACCTTGCTTGCATACACTTATTAGAAAAACAATAGAAAATGGGTAAACATTGCAAGTGGATTGAGAGCATAGATGTCAAAAACACTATTCATAGTGCAAGTGGACAAAATGTAAATTAGTTAGTTTGATCTTTTTGTAATTATAGAAGCATTATAAAGACAAAATTGTCAAAAATACTATTCATTATTTCTCACCATTTGTCATTTTATAAAGAAACTCTTACTCTTGGATATACCAAAATAGAAAGTAGGACTCTTACTCTCGGACGGAGTGAGTACTATTAATAGTGAATATTAACATATATTGTATAATGGTTAACTAATGCTACTAATAATAGTTAATTTATATTATAACTATTATGATTAAGTTATAGTACTATTAAAAATAATAATTAATATTTATATACAGTAACTATTATGATTAACTAATACTATTAATAGTATTTTTTAATTTATTTAATAATTATCAATAATAGTTAATATAAATATTAACTATAATAATAATTAACCATTTAGTAGTTAACTATTATTTGCTTAATAGTATTAGCTAATAATATTATTTACTATATAAAGTAATTACTATAGTTATCTATTATAATAACTATTACTACTAATAATAATAATTACTATAATAGTTAACTATTATAGTAACTATTACTATTATTATTAATAATTAACTATTACTAATAATAGTAATAATTACTATAATATCTAACTATTACTATTATTAGTATAGTAACTATTACTATTATTAGTAATAATTAACTATTACTAATAATAGTAATAATTACTATAATATCTAATTATTACTATTATTAGTAATAGTTAACTATTATAGTAACTATTACTATTATTAGTAGTAGTTAACTATTACTAATAATAGTAATAGTTACTATAATAGTTAATTAATAGTAATTAACTATTATAGTAACTATTACTATTATTAGTAATAGTTAACTACTACTAATAATAGTAATATTTACTATAATAGTTAACTATAAATAATAATAGTAATAGTTAACTATAATAGTTACCCTATATAGTAACTAATATTATTAGCTAATACTATTAGCTAAGAAAAATAAATTGAAAAGTCACATAATTATGAGGGTGAGTTCGATGTGGCATCACCAAATGTAAGCTTTCTCCATTGTTTGTCCACATGTCAACACCATAACCTTCCTCACCAACTTTAATATATATATATATATATATATATATATGTGTGTGTGTGTAAGATTTTATTGACATGGAGTTAGATGGTGCACTGAGATTGAAGTGGGGAATGAAGACTCCTTGAAATCCTTTTGGTTTTGAATATTTGTTATGGATGGATTTATTTATGTTGTTTGGTTTGTAACACTAAATTTGAAGTGTTTGGATTTATTTATTTTGTTTGGTTTGTAACACTAAATGTCGCGACCCCGACCCCGCGGGCCGGGAACTCGCGAGCTGGACGTCGACTTAATAAATAAAACACCAAAATACAGAAGAAAAAAAATTCCTCTTTATAACAAAAGATGTGATACACGGTTTTAGAAATCCATTCTTAACAACTTTATAGTGCAACTAATATAAGCTCCACAAGCTTACACCAAAATACCAAAACATTACAACTCTTAATGACGTCTGTTTGGTAACACTATCCCATAGGTCATACATTTAACAACAATGTAAACCGAATAACACCTGCCCAAAAGCCACGAACACTCTCGACGTCCTTCTTGTGATCAGCGAGTCCTATCACTTTCCTCCTGGGGGGGGGTTAAGGAAATAAAGTTGAAAAGAAAAGGGGGTGAGATAAATCTCAATAAGTCACTTATGCAACTACATGACATGCTATGCAATAAACAATAATAAGTCCCACATAGCACTTAGCACATAACAGTTAACAGATAGCAGCAGAAATAAACAAGTTACGAAGGATACTAAGCCAAGGTTTCACCAAACGGATATAACAAAGAATCCATGCGCAGCATCAACCGGTCAACCAATCAACCATAGTAGCATAACAGCTGAAGAGAAATCACCGGTACCGAAACCATGAAACCAAATAGTAACAAGGGAAAATGACACAAAGTCATAACCCAAAACGAACTAGCTAGAATACTCACTCAAGGGAGCTAGCTCATCCCAACCAAGGCCAATGGAAGGGGAAAGAAGGACCAATGAACAATATCATACTGGACTCGGCTCATGTGCCATTATAATATTCCTCATTGCCTGACACGAACACAAGTACCAGCTGGACTTTCAAATAAAGGTTAAGTAATAAATACTAGCTCGATAAACAACCAATGATTCCAAAGTAGGGAACCATACCAAATAGTCATCATAAAGATTAGTCAAACCAAAAATACATCAAGAAGATATTCCAAAATTCCAAAATAATACTTAGTCAAATTCCACAACACATTTGTTCACAAAGGAACCAATTTCACTACTAGAGTATTCCCTAACACTTATTTGGACATCTAATACTAAGCTCAAAACCTTGGGATGGGTAATATCGTAACTCATTTGGGGATTAAACCACTTTTCTTCAACAGGAGTTCTGGGCGGTTGCCCATAACCCTCCTGGGCGGTCGCCCAAAACTAAAGATTTTGTCCCCCTCAACCTGATAATGTGGGCGGTCGCCCACAATCCTCCTGGGCAGTCGCCCACAAGCCTGGAACGTCATTTTTTGCATTTTTTTCACAGGTTGAAATATTTCACCGTCCCACAAATACTAGTATACCTCCTAGCCTATTTTTATCACTCTAACACTGATTCTAACAACTAGTATCAACAACTCAACTCAACGAATGATTCCAACACCAATTAACACAAAATATCTAAAATAGCCAAAATAGCAATTAACACCAAACTCATCCAAAACACAATATATATCCACAAAAACATCATATAGGCTAAGGGTGAACATTATTAACAAAAAAGGGGGAAAGCAACTTACTTAGAAAATTATGAAATGAGACGGAAATTGCTCTTACTTAACTACAAACGATCCTAACGATGATCTGAGCATTTTATATAAAAGGAGTATTAAGAAAATATGAATAAATAAAGAACAATGAAGGAAAAAGGGAAGGAGCTTACCTTTCTCTCAAATGGTGATGTGCAGAGAAAGAAGAGGAAAATGGGTAAGAATGAAAAGCATGGGAGGATAGGAAGATAATATCTAAAACCCAAAATTACGAATTGGTCACTCCTAGTTAAAACATTAACAAAAATCCCCAAAGTTCCAAAATACTTCCAAAGACTCCCAAACTCAAATTTACACTACGAACCTTAAAGTTTCAACTTAACAAAACTAACTCAAATAAATCATAAAAATGATTAAATAAATAATAAACAAAGTGCCAAGGTTTCGGGTCGTGACACTAAACTTGAAAGTGTTTGTGTTTGGTTAGTTGGAATTTGGTTAATTAGTTTGAAGTTAGTAGTACAGAGACAGAGACAGTATGGTAGTATGGTTTGTTATCAGATTTATGTTCTTTGGTTTATTATCAGATTTATGGATAGCAATAGCTAGCCAACTGAAAATGGGCCACTCTTTTTCTTTCCTTTTTCAAACCCAAGGCAATAAAAGAGATGGGCCAGGACCAAAAAAAATGAAAGAGATGGGCCAGGCCCAAAAAAAATTAAACTGGGTGGATCTTACGGGCGGATACAGATTCACCAATCGTCGGATACGGACGGGTTCGGATACGGGTTTGGTAGCCTCGGGTCGGATACGGGTTTTGTAATATCTGGACCGTATTCGACCCGTTGCCATCCCTAGATACACGTTGATTGGGCCTAGTGCAAGTGGGAGATTGTTGGATATTATACCCTAGGACCTTGAGAAAGGCCTATGCGTTACATCATAGCTTCATTGTTATAGAGATAACAAACTCGATTATTATATCTTTTGCATGTTTATTATCATAGTCATTGTCCCTAGAACTTATGAAGGGCTAGCATGAGTTTAATGGATAATCATATGATGATTATAGTGCATGAGATGCAGATTAAACTTGTGGGTACTTGTTGGAGAACAATGTACTAGATAGACCCGTTATGAGATTTATGTCATGGTCAAATGCCATAATTAAATCTCATAATAGTTATACCATTTGAATCCTTAGACCTGAGATTATCATGGTCTTCCACATGATGAACATTATGTTTGACGTACTCAAACGCTACCCTTAACCGGGTGGTTATAAAGGCTACGATTGGCATAATAGATCCTTGTAGGGAAGAATGATAAGTCAAGATGGGATTTGTCCCTCTCTCAAGAGAGATATCTGCTTGGCCTCTCGATGAGTGAGATTGATGATAGTGTACGGCCGTACCCAAATGAATTGAAGCGTTCAATGTCATTTGCTCATATCAATCTACTCAGGATCGAGAAAGCATTGGACAACATAAGTTGACGTGGACCATGACTTATGTCCAATATGATATCGCGTTACAAAGGGATTGTGCTATGTTCTATAAGGTAACTTTGAACTTTCAAAGTTATACTAATTGGGTAGTCATAATGGCTTGCTATAGTACGCTTATGACTTACGGGTTCTGAATGGTTCAGACTCGTTGCCAACTTAGTATAATCTTATTGGGTCACACACAATAGAAAGGATTGGAAAAAGGCAAAAATCTGGGATAACAGATTTACCAGCCGTACGGCTTCTATGGAGCCGTACGGCTCCCTCCCCATAGCTGGTCAGTTTGTTTGGTTTTCTTATACGACAAGGAATCCCGATCCCAAATAGAATTAGGTCAAACCCTCATATAAATATATGCAACCGGGTTTGACAACCTCTAATGTTGATTTTGGAAATCAATAACAATTGTTTTAGAAACAATAAATTATAGAGAGGTATGATTATTTATTTTGTGATCCATGATCATCAAAATACAATAATAAATGAAGCAAAATAATTCCTACAAAGAAATACTTTCTTCATCAAGCCTTGGGTCTAGAAATCCAGATCAAGAAGGTGTTCTTGATATCCGTTCGACGTGTGGATACCTATAGAGGGTGTTTGCTTTAGCACCTTAAAGTCTGTGTTCATGGATTCGATCTTCAAGGGTATGTTTCTTTCATCTTGTATTTAATCTAATCAACATACACGGATCCGAGCTCATGGGTGTTTGATTTTATGTTTTATTCCGCTGTGCATGATGCATCATGACCCAACAATTTGAATCCTTCGCTTCCAAATATATCTCTCCACCTCCGCCACTGCCTTTTGTTTTTGTCAAGACACCATCTTTGTTCAACCAAGAACAATCACGTTTACTTAGTCAAGAAAACGATCTTCTCAACTTGTACAATGAATTTCTAGACCACTAGAACCTCCATCAAAGCATTGACCACCCTAAGCATCTGCACAAACGAATATTTCATGTGAGCTGCAAGACTGGCGATGTCTGCACGAACTACTACAAAAATCCACTAACATGTACTCTTAATTATCTTGTTTCTTTGACCTCTCCATAATGCCAATGAGAGCTAAAAAACTAGCATTGATGTCTCTGAAAGCCTTCTAGACCATTATTATAGTGTTTCGCAGAACACTTGAGACTGACACCTTTAGAATTTAAGAACCCCTTTGCCGACTGAACATTGTGTATCTACTTCAAGATCTTCGAATAGACTACACCTTAAATCTCCAGATTGTACCTTGTCCCGATTACTTTCTCAATCCCAATCCAATGATGAGCTTCGAACTAGTTCAAAGAGCTTCGAACCCACACATTTAAAGGCGAATAGAATATAATTTTATGCTTTACCTCAAGCACCCTTTGTCACGCCGGACAACCTTGCTCCTCCTAAGCAACTCGACGATATGCTAATCCTTGCATTCCTTAGTGCCTCTAGACCGCCTATCTAGTACCTTCCCTTCCAGGGACTAACATTTTTTCGTGCTTGGCGAGTTCATTCATCCGTGAACCTCGCCCACCGAGATAAACTGTCCCAACTCAATTTGTGGATAGTCATCTTGTACCTCAGGATCGTCTGCCCATCTACTCCTTCTTTGTAGAAATCGGCTCCACCTTTTCCTCAGCTATCTCACATTTCTCTACCCTTGGATCCAGAAGTCACTCTTCCCCGCGCCGTGAGCCTTCTTCAACTATTAGAGCGAAATCACCATTGTCACTATTTTCCATAGCAACTTCCACGAGAACATTATCACCAAGACCCATGATGATTTGTGAATGCGTCTTCTCCTCCAGAGAATCAATCACGTCCTCGCTTCCCTTCCCTTCCTTGTAGAAATTACAAACTTCATCAGGTCTCGGGCCTCTCTTGCTAGAAGAATTTTGAGAATTCTTCTTCTTGCTAGAGCCCTTGATACCTTCCACAACTATCCCTGTTGACTCCCTGTCTGTACTAGATCTACTCGCCACGAGGGTGCCAATAAGCCTTGTTTCTTCAACAGGAATTATGTCTTGATGTGTCCAACCTAGACACCCAGATTTCTGCACGAATGCTGCCCTTGCGATGCACGTGCGAACTGCACGTGTACTGCACGTTCACTGCACGTTTTCTGCACGTCCAATGCAGGGCTTTCATCTTGATTTGCCCAAGAATAAAATACTATTACTCACATTGACCTTGTCGATCGATGATTCAAATCCTTGACCCATCTTCTTCTTTGCAGCGGAAATCCCTAGATCTCTAACCAACCAGGCTCTGATACCACTTGTTAGAGCAAAAATTATAAGAACGCTATCAAGCGAAATAATCAAACACGAACTCAAGATTTTACGTGATTCACCAACTTGGCTACATCCACGGGCGGAGGGAGAATATATTACTATTCAATGTCAATTACAAAAGACGATCTTCACTAATCTAGTTGCACGAATTATTGATCCCAATAATTCTGTCAACCTAAATCTAGATTTTAGATCTCTACTTGTATCTCTCAAAGATGACCGACCAAAAATATGATAGGGGAGAGGGTAATATTTATAGTCATAAATACCTAAACCCTTACATGAGAAGGAATCATATTCCTTGTATATAAAGTAATTGGAATCCTATTTCTTGTGTACAAAGTAATTATATTCTCATTAGAAAAAGACTTTCCTAATTCTTGAAAAATTCCTTGTACCAATAAACCTTAATCCTTGTACCAAAAGGATTTCCTTTTGACAATTCAAGTCTCAAAAATTACTCGACTTGTCGCGGACATATCCATAACCAATAACCATTGATTCAAGGGCATATTCCCAACATGTGTCATACAAATTTTTGTAACACAATTTATTGATAAAAAAAGATTGAGACTTGTACATTGTACTTAACCGGTTGTGTAATTAGATATAGTTGATACAACTGCAAAAAAAAAATAAAAAAAAAAATCAAAAGACTATTATAATAAATTTTGATGACAATAGCAAAAGATTTAAAGAAATATCCCTATATTTTTAGTGATATTACATAAAAAAATATTAAAAATTTAATATATTAAATTAATTATTAATAATTCAAAAAATATATTGTAAAAATAAGCCCAAATCCTTTTTTTTTTCCTTAAAAAAGAAGAAGCCCAAATTAGTTAAGATTGAATTCAAAAGATGGGATAAATCTCATAGCCTATGAAAGCCCATGAGAATAACAAGCAACTTGGCTGAGAAAAAAAGTATGCTTTTGACAGCAATGAGATTCAAACCCTCACCATTAATAGTGCGCATGAAACACCATAATCACTGGAGTAACATGCTTGATTTATTTTTAGCTTGGACTTTATTTATATATCAAACTCATTTTTTTTTACAGATGCACAAAGTAAAATTTTATATTTTTTAAGATGAAATATTAGGTTGACCCGGTGCACGTACACCCCTTCCTACTATGGAAGGTACGCCCTGGATAAATAAAGTAATTTGACAGCATCTCAATCACTAGTCACTGAGTTGGTGTTTGATGTATTAAGCACTTGATGCTTGACGCTTAATATATTTCAAAGGTAACTTGGAAGTAGGTTACCTCTAAGACAAATTCTCAGGAACGGCGGGTGTACGCCGTGCGACGGGCGTGACCCGCGGGTCAACCCGCACGGCCCAACCCACCCGCCCCATCCGCCCAGGTCCATTAAAAAAAAAAAAAAAACCAAAAAACTTTAAAATGTCATATCTTGTGATTTATAAGTCGTTTTTTTTTAAAAAATACCGTTGTGTTCGTTTCGACGAGACGAATAAAACTACATAGGTCATGATATGGTTTGTTTTTTTTTTTTTTAAAAAATACATTTTTACACACAAAACAAATTGATCTGCTGTCAGCTGAAAATGTAACACTCTGTTCTGATAAAAGTAACACTTTCATCTTCAAAAAGTAACACTTTCTACTGTTAAAGGTAACATCAGTTTTTACAAAAAAAAAATAGGTTTGCATTTCAATTGTTACTTTGTCAATAAAAATTGTTACATTTCGTATATAATGTTACATTTAGGAATATAAACTCTTACAATTAAGAAAAAAAAATGTTACATTCATTTTTTATAAAATGTAACATTAGTTTTTAGTTGTCAATCTTATGTTAATTTTGGGAGAAAAAAAAAAGTGTTACATTTGAAAAAATGAGTGTTACATTCCTTTATAAAAAGTGTTACATTAATTTAGTTGTGAATCTTTATGTTATCTTTAATCTATTGCATCAAAATTGTGGTACATTTGTTTTGAAAAAAAAGTGTTACATTTGAAGAAAAAAAGTGTTACATTTCGGTATAAAAAGTGTTAATTTTGTTGGAGGAAAAAAGTTGGGGTGGCGAAAAAAAAAAAAAAAATTCGGCAAAAAAAATAAATTAATTAATATTCGGCGCCGAGCCGAGCCGTCGCACGCCGTACACCGGGTGTACGGGAGACGAACTCTACCTCTAATAACATTGATTTCTAGATGCTGAAAGTTTCATGAGCCACTTAATGATTGAGAATCAAAATCGTTGCTTAACCAATAAAAGGCTCACAGAACTTTTGGCATCTAGAGCTCAATGTTATTAGAGACAATCTACTTCCAATTTACCTTTGAAATGTATTAAACATCTAGCATCAAGTGCTTAATATCAAACACCACCTGAGTCTGAACGGATGTTTGTATGGAGATTACATCTCAAAATCAGTACAAAATGCTATTTTTTTTTATTTTTTTTTTCTATTGCGGGCAGCCGGGGCAGGCAACCAGAGTCTATTTTTTTAAAAAAAAAACAGAAACCAGAGTCGCAATTGGCAACTAAATAAATGGCTATGACCTGTGAGATAATGTTCAAAAATACAGAAATAAGATTGTACTGATCTCATTTACATATTCATATATAATTTGCGATGCGATGAAATCGGATGTGCTGTTTAGTTTGGAGTTGAGATATCCTGTACTACTTTTGTGTGCCACTCCATGTATCACTTGTAATCCAACCGTTCACACGTTTGCATAATATTATAATAATACCAATCTCAATAATTGAGAGACATTAGATCACTTGTAGCACATGAAATGGAAAACAAAGTGACACAAAGGATTTGGACTCTTTAGTTTGTCTACATCTCGTTTTGCATTTCATGTATTACCTTTGTTTAAGAAAAAGTTTAAAAAATCTCAAATTCGCTTCGTGCGTATCAGTAGGTCCGTCTCAATATTTACGAATATCTTGTGCTACTGGTGAATATTAGGCCCTCAATGCTTAAAAAGTTTACACAATATTACACATGCCAATATGAAAGTACTTATATTTCATGTAATAGCATAAAAAATACTCCCTCTGTCTCAGAAAGTTAGGCCTTCTTTTTCCATTGTTATTACAAATAATCTTTGAGCAATATTTTAGGTTACTTTTAATTAACTTAATGAAATTTTACAACTTGTTATTGATACACTATTACAAATACTATCAATACCAATTTTTAGATTCTCATTAAGATAACTAAAAGTACCCTATGTTATTGCTCAAAGTTCATTCGTAGTATAAATGAAAAAAAATGGACTAATTTTCTGAAACAGAGAGAGTAAAAATGGAGGCCCCTAAGAATTTGTGACCCTGTGCAAGAGGTCTTCTTGCACATGCCATTCACCGGGCCTCTGTATCAGACAAACACTAATTAATTTGCTGCACTCCCCAAAAATTTAAAGGGTGGAAGAAAAAAATACTCTTTCCGTCTCAAAATGATTTCCACATTTGACTATTCAAATTTTTTAAAGATATAAACACTTGCAATACTAGACATATTGTGTTTGTGCACATTTAAGTTTAAATTATAAAAATGACTTATTGATAATCAACAAAAAGACTTAATATTATATGGTCAGTAAAAATTTCATAGAGATCTCGACCGCGAAATGACCACATAGTCAGCGTTGCATGCTATGCTACAGTATTTCCCACTTGTGTGATTATTAAAGTATGCAAGCTTTAATTTGGCAACTAAAATACTTCTTCCGTCTTATAACAAACTTCTTATTTTGTTATTTTAAGCACTTTATTGGAACTCTCACTTAACTAAAAAGAAAAAATAATTTTCCACTTTCTATCTCTTTCCCACTTATAATAACTATCTGCTTACTATTTCTTATCACACTTTATCTCTTATTCCTACTTACACCACCTAATTTTTCTTAATTTCCGTTTCTAATTTTTTATGAAAAATTTGTTATGGCACGGAAAGATTACTTCGTACCATAATTAATCAATGCAATACTACACTACTTGACCTGACATAAATATAAGATTCTCTTCCTTAATCATGTGCATTGGTTCCTAAAGATTAGGATTGAAAACATTTCTTCTACTTGAAGATCTTCTGCTACCTCCTCCCTATATCTGTTAATTGTAGTCAGACATTTCTTTTTCATATCTACTTAATCTCACTTTGGAGGATACAGTAAAGTTAAGAGATGATAGTTGTCGTACGCTAAAATCTAAATACAGCCTATTAACAGTCACTAAATCTTTTATTACTACCTTATTTTTAAGTAAATACCTAATTCTAATATAGGTCAATAACCAGATGAGTTAATGGAAAAATGTTAAAAGATGTACCTTAAATTTTCTCTAAAGTTTTTAGTATCTCCGTTCCAAACTACATGTCCACCCTTTTTTTATTTCGTCTTAGTGTATATGTCTACTTTCGAAAATGACAAATAATTTTCATTATTCCTCCACTTATTCTCTCTCCTACTTTACTTCTATACTCACAACACCAATCAACTTACTATTCACTCACATTCATTCTCTCTCCTACTTTACTTTTATACTTACAACACTTGTACTCTGAGATGGAGGGTACGGAGGGAGTGTATTTTTCCTTAGGGAGGTGCTAAAAATAATACTCCCTCCGTCCCATACCAAAGGGCACAATTTGATTTTTTTGGTCAATTGAGTCAATATTTGACCATAATTTAATGAATATCTAGATATCTCTATACAATTCTAAAAATTGTTGATGATAGTATTTCTAATAGTGAAACAATAACAATTTTTAGAATTTCATATTTAGATATTCATAAAATTATGGTAAAAAATTGACTTAGTTAACCAAAAAAGTTAAACTGTACCCTTTGGTATTGGACATAGGGAGTATACTTTTCCACTTTATTCATTAAATCTTTTAGGTATTAATCAGCATATTGACACAGTTGTCTTTCAATAAATCTTGTTCAATATGAAAACAATTTTGTTATGTTAACTATTTATTTCCTAGCTCTTTTTTTTATTTTTTTTATTTTCCAAGTCAATGAATAGAATAATCCTCATGCACTTCTATATTATTTATAATATTATGATTTTATTAAAATCTTACTTTTTAATCAAAATTGTAATATTTATATTATGATTAGTAAAAATGAAAACAATTCAATTATTATGGCGCAAACTCTATTCTCTTATCATCCTTTTGTTAAGTTGTACTCCCGAGCAAGGTTCTAAAAAGCGCTACGCGGTCGCTAGGCGCCGCAGCAGCGCCTAGCGCCTAGGCGGGGTCTAGACGGAACTTAGGCGGGGCCGAGAATTCAAAAATAGTTATAATATCTTAGGCGGGACTTAGGGTTTCATGAACGCCACTGAACTTGGGCGGCCTAGACGGACGTCTTTTAGAACACTGCTCCCGAGTATTAATAATGTTTTTTTTAAATAGTTTTTTTATATTAATGATACATAAATTACCCATAGTCTACATCAAATGGCCTAAAAATGGGTTGGTCTCTTGTAAGACGTGTTTTTCCTAATGGTTAGGAAAAACGTGTTTTTCAAAACATTCTGGCTATCACTTTCAAAGGTTCTGGCTATCAATCTCATATACAGAAGATTTTATATTGATATTTAGAAGGATTTATACTGATATTCAGGACCCTTCTGGCTATCACTTTCAAAGGTTTTGGCTATCAATCTCATATCCAGAAGGCTTTATATTGATATCCAGGACCCATATGGCTATCACTTTCAAAGGTTCTGGCTATTAATATTATATCCAGAACCGTTGAGAAGTTTTGATTATTTATAAAAATGCCACCGCGTTTTTAGTATACTATGCAGGGCGGGTCTGGATTTGGGAGAAATTGAGTAAAAGCGGGTTCAGGAAACAGCAAACCTGCCCCGTTGCCATCCCTAGTGTTTGTGTGTTCTTGAAGAGGAGAGATAATACGTGTGAGAGCTTGTTTTTGGAGAGTATCCATGCTTAGATCTTAGTGATTACACGTGAAATATTGTAAAAATATTCATATATTATTATAGTGATATCCTGGCTTGGTGGCGCCCCCAGATGTAGTCATGTGTTTTTGAATTGGGTTAACAATTGTTGGTGTTATTGTCTTTCATATATTTCATATTGATTAATTCTCCCCATGTTAGGGATGCTAGTATGGGCTAGGCGGATGTGTAGATCCCTCAAATCCCTTACAAGTGGTATCAAAGCCTGATTTGGGAGATCCAAGGGGTGCCAGATTTGATTGAAACATAGGTGCATGCGGAAGCAGATTCAGATGGTTCAGATTGCAGAAACCCATGGTAAGGAAGTTGCAAAAATCCAGTCATGATCATGGCATAGATCCAAGATGAGATTTGCAAGGATCCAAGGTGGGATTTGGAGGCGCAGAGATCTAGATGGATAATGTGTGTTCTTGGGATTGTGGGCAGTCAAATTGGGTTGGAGAAAGATCGATAGGGGGAAATTTTCTTAGTGCGAATTTAGGTGATGGAGCAAAAAATTTGAAAGAAAAGGAGGGAGGCATAAGGAACTTGTGGAGGTAACCGACAATGCAGAGGTGAGTGGTATAAGCCGGTTTGACCACGTGAGAAGAGAAGGACTTTTCACAGAACGATAGAAGGGGCCGACAGGTAGTAAGCTCAAAGAGATTAGGAGAAAGGATAAGATGTTTTACACTACCTACGACAACATTATTCACTTCGATGGGAGTGAGAGGCTTGTTGAGTTGCCAATTAGTGGAAAAAGAAGATCCATCAATAAACGGAATGTTAGGGTGGAGAGGTGACAACTAATAGTTGATCAGCGAGGAGAACAAGTCATAGTACCTAATAGAGAGCGAAGAAAAACCATGAGCAGTCAATGCAAGAGACAAGGTGTGTTCGTGTTTCAAGGAGAGGCATTACGAGGAAAGTGAGTTTAGAGGAGAAAGCGAATGCAGAGAGAAATCAAAAGTGAAGTTGATTTAGAGAGGCAAGAGGAATCTAACATGGGGAGGTTGATTGTCGCTTGGTTTTAACTCGCCTTATTACTTGAGCCTAGAGGCTCGGGATGGGGGGAGCTTAGTTCCTGGTGTTGTCAAGATACAATATGAAGGTTCATTCTCTGGTGGGAGTTGACGGTTGTTGGATATGGTTATGGTTTTAGTCTCAAGGTGGGAGATTATTGGGAGTGGAGTTCTAAAAGAATGAGGAGACGAAGGAGAAAAAAAAGTCTAAATCATTGAGGAGTTGCTGGAGATCAAGTTGAAGTCAAAGAGGAGAAGGAAACCAGAAAGTAGCCAAACAGGGGATAGACGGTCGTGCTTGGTAAAGCACGCGATCGTAAAAGGTTTGGACAGAGGGATGGTTGATTTGTGGTCTAGTACATGGCAGTGCATTACATATGGCGCGACCATGCATGTTTGCAGATCAGTCCAAACAGTTTTAGTTTCCTATTTTGATAAGATCTCTTCTAAAGATATATTTAGGGCTGCCTTGTACAATCATAAATACATAGCACGACCATAATATTGTGTGCTTGTTGGATAGATCTAGGATACACAAAAGAAAGCCACAAATAGTATCGATGAGGGGGCCAGGTGCCTAAGAGATCCATGGGAGGCGATCCTACAACCAGGCTATGACCGTGTTGTGTGTCTTATTGGAGATGAGAGATAATATGTGTGAGGGGTTGTTCTTATATAAAGCCATGCTTAGATCTTAATGATTGCATGTGCAAAGTTGAAACAATCTTTATATATTACTATGGTGATATCCTGGATTTGTGACGCCCCAGATGCAGTTATATGTTGATGAACTTGGTTAATTCTCTCCATGTTAGGGCTGTTAGTATGAGCTACGCGGATGTGGAGATCCCCCCAAATCTCCAACTATTTTCTTATTTTTGTTCTTGTTCTTGATTCTCAATCAAAACAAGTTAACTGTTTTCCAAAAAACAACTCTTCAAGGTATCATAAGTCCTTCTTATTAAACCTACTTCTGGCCCCAAGACTGCATGCACGGTCATGCAATATAACCTGCATGATCGTGAACTATACCCGAAAACTGTCGAAACTGGGAACTGAACGGAACCGGGAACCAGATTGAGACGTGTAGATACCCCGGGGGAAGCCCCACTACTTGGCTAGAGCGGTGGAAGGATCCTAGGATGTCTAATTTATTTTAATTGTTAGAGTCGCCACCTATGTTATTAAGGGAACATAAGAAAAACCTAAGGATAGCCTAATTTATGCTACGAAACCAAAGATTCGGGAGAGAAGGGTTCGGGGGTTAGGTTACGGAGTGGGAAGTACTTAAACACCCACTCCGCCCCGCTAACGCGGGTCTTGCTACTAAAGGTGTTCTAATGCTAAAAAGTCATTCTTTTAATTATACTAATTTGTGCTAACAATTACATGAAAATGAAAAGGGGAATTGCAAAAGAGAAATAAAAAGTAACTTGTTTTGTTGATTTTATGCTAAATATTACATGTCAAACTTATTCTAACAATTATATTAAAATAAAAGTGGGTAATTTAAAGTATTATTTGAAATGTAGGGAGATAACCTTTAACCAACTTTAATATAATAAAGTGATCATTTGGTCATGTCCCATTTGATGGGGATTGCATACTAAAGAAAACACATAAATAAAATAAAGAGAAGTTGTACCTTGTTAGGAAAAGAAAGAAGACACCAATCTTGATGAAGAAAATAGTGTTGTTGTAAAGAAATTGTTATGGAACAATTTGTGTAGAGTTTTTGTGTGTAAGAAGTGGTCCCTTTGAAATGAACCTAGGAAGTCCTTTTTATAGGTAAAAGGTTGGAGGGAAAAGATGATCAATCCATGTGAAATGGAATTGACCAATCAAAAATAAGATAAATAAGATAATAATAAAACAAAATATTTTATTTTAGAAAAAGGGCTAGAATGGTGAGATTGGGAGTTACAAAATAAAGCTAGTAAATGTTTATGATCAAGAAATATGTTTTTATTAAAAGGTGAGTTTTAAATCAGAAAATAGAGGGAAACTTGGTGCAAATCCGTAACATCCAGTATGGGAAGCGCGCGGGTCCCGCCTATGGAGCAGGACGTGTGCGCGGCCCACTGACAGTGCCGGAGGCGTCCGAGAATAAAAAGGACAGAATGACATAAATGACTCTAAAGTTAACATTGTTCTGCTGTTTAATCCAAAACTAACGGAATCAGTTAGGAACTTAACCGAAATAACAGAAATTAACAAAAATAAGTTAAATAAAAATACTATGTATGCAATCGCGGTGAGAGGTCCAAGGCGGGGTGTCTACAGAGCCCCTCGGCGACGTGGATTGAAAAGCAAAACGTGTCGACGAAAGAAAGACAACCGCCGAGGACATCGACAAAGAAAAAAAAGAAAGAAAAAAAAGACTCGATAAGAGCATGAATTTGAAATTGCGAGGGATTGAAGCGCGCTCCCTGTGTGAGCGACTTTTGTTGATGGAAGAGGTACGGTGGTTTCAGTGGTTCACCAGGGACCAAAATTGCTGTTTGAAGCCGCATTTGCTTGTGTCTGCTGTTAGAAGCCGCACTTGCTTGTGTCTGGTGTTTGAAGCCGGACTTGCTGGTGTCTGCTGTTAGAAGCAGCACTTGCTAGTGTCTGCTATTAGAAGCCGCACTTTCTTGTATCTGCTGTTAGAAGCCGCACTTATTGTTGTCTGCTGTTAGAAGCCGCACTTGCTTGTATCTGCTGTTAGAAGCCGTACTTATTGTTGTCTGCTGTTAGAAGCCGCACTTGCTTGTATCTGCTGTTAGAAGCCGCACTTGCTTGTGTCTGCTGTTAGAAGACGCACTTGCTGGTATCTGTTGTTAGAAGCCGCACTTCCTGGTGTCTACTGTTAGAAGCCACACTTGCTGGTGTCTGCTGTTAGAAGCCGCACTTGCTTGTATCTGTTGTTAGAAGCCGCACTTGCTAGTGTCTACTGTTTGAAGCCGCACTTGCTGTTGTCTGCTGTTAGAAGCCACACTTGCTTGTGTCTGCTGTTAGAAGCCGCACTTGCTGTTGTACCTGTTATGTGTGTGCTTTGCAGATATACGTGCTTGTGCGAGAAAATGTGTGATGTGATTTTAAAAGCAGAGATTTGCATGAGAGAGAGATTTTTGCAAGAATGGAACAATTGCTTTTGTGTGCGGTGGGTTTTCGAGGAAAGTTTCGGATGCATTCATACCTTCACTTACCATTACTGCTTGATTGGAGATGGATTTCTGATGTCGCGGAAGATGCCTTGATGGAGAATGTTTGCTGTCTTGATGATGATTTGATTTTGCTTTGATGGAGGCATGATCACTCTTGATGATGGGTTGGTCGTGCCAAAAGGCTGCCTACGTATCCCTTGAAGAGAATCAGACCAGCGTAGTTCAAGGGTGATGGAGAATGCTGGGGAAGAAGCTAGGAGCAAAGCAAAATAAAACACATACTTTTTATACAAGTAAACAAGATATATATATATATATATATATATATATATATATATATATATATATTTTTAGAAGAAAAAGAATATATACGCATGCGAGAGAAAGTTTTTTTTTTTTTAGTTCGTGGGTGAACCATTTTAACCATTGTGTGTTTGTAAATCCAACCCAAAATCAAATCATGTTTGGTCGAAGTCCGGATTGCCTCGCTTGGATTCTGTTGTCGCTGTTCTGCTCAACGAAGATTGATGTCTAGCCCCAAGAGATTTGTCGATTATGGGGCTTCAGAAGACTTTTGATGCTGAGATACCAAGGGGTTGTTGATCGTAAAGCCTCTAGAATGCCTTTGATGCCAAAATTTGAGTGACTTGCATAACCCCAAGATAAATCAGCTCTTGGCCCATTCAAATAAATTATCTTTTGTTCTTGACGTGAGCAAGCCCCAAGAGAAGATTATTGATACCAAGTTTCGAGAGATTGCTAAGCCCCAAGATGGTGGGATGTGAAGGAAGACCTTTCGATGTAAAGCCCCAGAAACGTCTTGAAATCGGCTTGGCATTATATTGAGAGCGGACGCACCGTTTGGTAGAACTCTTGATAGCGATCTCCCTCTTACTCTTTCTTGGAGATGAATGGACATCTTGTGGTAGGTACCCAAATGGCGGAAGGTCCAAGTGTAGCAAGGTCTTCGGAAAATGTCTTGGGAGAGATTGTGGATGATAAGGTCTTGGCGTGATAAGGTCCCAAATGGGTATGTTTGAATGAGTCTTATTGGGTTGAACTAATAACGGATCTTCGGATGCAACTCGTGCGGATGCAACTTTGTGCTTTTGATCTCAGAGAAGGGGGTGCTGAATTGCAGAAACATTGGGTATATTACCCGCCATAACCCGTTTAAGTGAGTTTAGCATATTGAATTATTTTCCTTTTCTCTAAGACTTCCTTCATAATCTCGTCGGAAGCCATAACATAACAAGAATCATCAAATTCATTCATAACATCGGAGCCCTTCTTTCAAACCAAAATTCCTTTGTCATGAAGTACTAAAAGACCCTTGAAGCTTGGATCACTCCCCATACTGCATTGCTCAAGTATCATTGCCCAAAAGATTGTCGAAGCCCCTTAAAAAGGCTTTCGGTGCCAAATTGATAGAGGAAGCTTCAAATGTTGCACATGACTTTGCTAGAGCCATCGTTGGGGGAGGTGAAGTGAATTGCATTTTGGGGAACAGGCACGAGCACACATGACAAGAAATGTTTTCGACATTCCTTTTGAGACACTTTGATGATAGTCTCATACATTCTTCTTGAGCGTAGTCCCTAGGGCTCATTAACTGTCAAATGAAGCAAAAGAAGATATCGTTCTTGAGTCGCATAGCCCCTAGGGTGTCATCATTTATCGAGCAAATCAAGAGACTCGTCCTCGTGTGGGGGAACAAACATAAGAGGACATGGCAAGAGCTACTCCATTATCGGGAAGCCTTTTGACATACTTTAGGGGCACATGCTTGAAGGAGCTCGAAAACTGAGTCACACGTTGTTGCCATTTATGATCCAAACCAATTGGTGCATTGAAGACCATTCGTGAAACCTTTCACCCTTTTTTGACTTTTTAATGAAATATCAATCATGAGCTCATTCTCGGACGGGCCTTATGAGCCCAAAAAATGCAGATTGTAAGAACAATAACCCAAAACGACCTTTGATTGTGCCATATCTTGTCGAGCCTTTTGCAATTCTAAAGTTGACTCGGTGGGGAATTGACTTGCTAAGGAGATTCAATGTAGAACTTGTGTAGTTGTCTTCTTTAGAGGCCGGGGATCTCCATTTCTCTTTCCCTTCTCTCTCTCACTCTCATTTTTTTATGACGCACCCTGTTTTTTGTCTAGACCGCCCTTTCGGGTTTTCAATCTAGCGGGCATATCTTTTGCGTCTTCATTTTGACTCGATTAATGAGGAAGTGTGCATTGACTCTAGCTGAGGATAAGAGACATGCGATTTTTGCGGTAATGATGAGTGACATTGACTCGACTAGGGAATTATCCCCTAGTATTGACTTCATGTATTTATATATTTTTTGAATGAATCACGAAGGCAAGTAAGTCATTAAGAGAGAAGAGAAGGAAAGCCCTAATTTGATTGCAAGAAACTGGGAGCGTAGCTGAAAGAAGAGGAACCCCTAGACTTGATAAAAAACGCAAAATGATTTCAATTCTAAGAAAGTTGTTTTGCGATTTGTTCTTTGGCAAATGACTCGTACAAAGATGTTTTGACAAGTTCGAGAGGAAGGCCGAACCCCATAACGCACTGGGGCTAAACATATCTTCTTTCTTGCATGAGACCGGACCCGAAGGTTGCCTACATTCCTCCAGCGTAGAGGCTCAGGTCACCGTAGTTCTTGTGGGTGCTCTTTTCGTCATGTTGCTTCGTCCTTCGTTGGTGGATGGAATATTGTTGTGAACTTCTTTGAATGAGGGGGGATTTTTTTTTTTTTTTTTTTTTTGTGCTCTAACTTTTGCCTAGGTTGTTTTGAAGAGTCACCCTTGCGAGCTTTTTTTTTTTTTTATACCCCCTTGAAAACTTTGCTTGATGTTGCCCCACCTTGTTTTGCTTCTTGGCTTCGTCGTTGATGTTGTGACTTCGCCTTCTTCATGTTTAGCCCCTAGGCGTTCAAGTGATAGCCTTCGTTACAAAACTTGCTTAGACATCTTTTCATCATTTTGCCAAGAATTAAATTGAACAACTTGGAATAGCGTATGGGGACAAGAACGACTTTTTTTTTTTTTTTTTTTTTATGATAAGACTCGAATTTTTACATAAGCAAGACGAGAGAAAACTTAATACACACTTAAGAGGATTTTTTTTTTTTAGGTAGAGAAAGAGAAACGGATATTGTTGTCGTCATCTTTGCTATTGTAGTTCTCCCATTTCAAACCCAAGTTGTTCCTTGCTTTGCAATAACCTCTCCTTTGATGAGTTGCTCTTCACCCATGGTAAATTCACCATTATCAATCAAATCTTGGATGACGTTCTTGACACCGTGGCACTCCTCGGTAGTGTGCCCACTATACATGTGGTAGTTGCACCATTCTCCATATGCATGGTTCTTTCCAATCGCCTTCGGCTTGTACCCTTCCAAAGGCTTGACCTTTCCACTTTTCATCAGAATTTCGAATACTTCGGTTTGGGTCATTCCTAGGAGAGGAGTAAAAATTCGCTTGTCAGCGACACCTTTGTGGCTCTTGAGGGGCGGGGCACTTGAGCTTGTTTTACCGTTCACCTTTGTCTCGTTGTCGGTGAAATTTTGCAAACGGGCCTTGAGTTCGGAAACTTTTTCTTTGTGAATCCTTTTCTCAAGAGCAAGACGAGCCTGCCACCAATCATCCTTGCAGCGGGCATCCTCGACAAGTCTATCCATTTATTCCCCCATGGCTCTTATTATATTGAAAAGCCTTTCGTTGGACACAGAAATGTTCTCACCCTTGATGTTGTTGCCGTTCGAAGCCATTGGACCTTTTGGAAGAACAAAGTTGATCTTAGGATGGCCCACAAACGCCTTTTGAGTAAAATAAATTAACCCACAAACAAGAAAATGACTCAACCACATTACGAAAAAAAAGTTTTTTTTTTTTTTTTTTTTTTATAAGTCGTAAGGACGTTAGTCCTTTTTGGGGTTTGTAGAAAAAAGTGGAATCGTCACACTAGTATATAGACATTCTCGCAGACCAATATACTCATCGGATTTCACCACGCTTGTGATACCTACATGTGACGGGATTAAACTAAATTAATGTCTTAAAGCATACATGCGGGGACGGAGTTTTATTTCGTCCATAATAACCACTTGGGGACGGAGTTTTATTTCGTCCATAATAACCACTTGTTTCTTTTGAAAACGGAATGTATGATTTGATGACATTAGTTTAGGGAAATATCGACACATGAAAACCGACTTGGTCACGGAGTGTTAGACCCTAACTAGAATGTGTTGGCTTGTGCTCTGCTAAAGAGAGGCTTAAAGGTTACCCCTGGCATGTAGTCATGAACTAAGCCACGAGTTGAGGTTTACCGCTTCGGAAGAGTCAATGTCGGGTGGAGCTTGAAAGTTCCTAGGATGGGCCTCAACGGGTTTGGGGTTATGAACTTGTGTGACTCGATAGTGAGCAGTTGATAAGAATTTGTGCACGTAGTGTGAGGTCCAACAAAGTGACATTTAAAAAAAAAAAAAAAAACAATCAAGCAAATATGTGCAAGTAAGGATAGGGGAGAGAAGAATTAAGGTCCTAAATTATTACAACTTCCGAGTCAACCAATGACCGGTCAAAGCAAAGAAGGGAGAGGGCGAGATCGCAATTTTCTAAACTTCAGGGGCTGTTCTGAAACTTTCTGAAATTTGGGGATCAAACTGCAGTTTTCGAAAACCCAGGGACTATTCTGCACTGCACTGTTCTGAAGTCCAAGGACTATTCTGCAGTTATCTAAAATCCAGGGACCAAACTATAATTTCCTAGAAGTTCAGTGACCATTCTGATATTTTCAGATCCAGCCTTTTTTTTTTAAAAGAGTCAAAGATTTTGGGGAGAGAGAAAAGGAGGGAAATATGTACAAATGTTTTGTCGAAAAATATAAAATGTAACTCCCTCTTTGACTTGATACAAAAGATTTGGAAAAGCTAAAAGTATGGAACAAAACTAGCTTTACCTTCTTTTTTTTATATTGCAAAAAGAAAAAAAAAACAAAACAAAACAAAACAAGATCACGCACACATACATGGCAGGCGCTCACACACAAAAAAGGGCAGCCATGACAGGCTACTTGGTTTTCTGTTTTTTTTTTCCTATGGAAAGAAATAATCAAGAACAAATTAATAATTTTTTACAAGAAAGATTAGAATGTACATAAACTTATCCCCTTTTTATTTACAAGTCATTTCCAACATTTTTCCCATGCAAAAACTTATTAGCACAATAACATGAAACTGAAGGATAGAAAGCAATGCGGGCGGGTTCGGCTCATTATGTCAAACGCGCGCGCCTGAGGCCAAGAAGGCCAGAGGCGCCCGCCTTTGACATACTGAGACCAAACCACCTGAGAGAAATAAGAACACCAAAAGCAAAAAAAAATGCAAGTTTAACCCTCTATGTTCTCCCCAGCGGAGTCGCCACTGTAGAGAGCCCGGGGGAAACCCCACTACTTGACTAGACCGGTGGAAGGATCCTAGGATGTCTAATTGATTTTAATTGTTAGAGTCGCCACCTATGTTATTAAGAGAATATAAGAAAAACCTAAAGATAGCCTAATTTTTGTTACGAAACCAAAGATTCGGGAGAAAAGGGTTCGGGGGTTAGGTTAAGGAGTGGGAAGTACATAAACACCCACTCCGCCCCGCTAACGCGGATCTTGCTACTAAAGGTGTTCTAATGCTAAAAATCATTCTTTTAATTATACTAATTTGTGCTAACAATTACATGGAAATGAAAAGGGGAATTGCAAAAGAGAAATAAAAAGTAACTTGTTTTATTGATTTTATGCTAAAGATTACATGTCAACTTATTCTAACAATTACATTAAAATAAAAGTGGAGAATTTAAAGTAGTAATTGAAATGTAGGGAGATAACCTTTAACCAACTTTAATATAATAAAGTGATCATTTGGTCATGTCCCATTTGATGGGGATTACATACTAAAGAAAACACATAAATAAAATAAAGAGAAGTTGTACCTTGTTGGAAAAAGAAAGAAGACTCCAATCTTGATGAAGAAAATAGTGTTGTTGTAAAGAAATTGTTATGGAACAATTTGTGTAGAGTTTTTGTGTGTAAGAAGTGGTCCCTTTGAAATGAACCTATGAGGTCCTTTTTATAGGTAAAAGGTTGGAGGGAAAAGATGTTCAATCCATGTAAAATGGAATTGACCAATCAAAAATAAGATAAATAAGATAATAATAAAAGCAAATATTTTATTTTAGAGAAAGGGATAGAATGGGGGGATTGGGGGTTACAAAATAAAGCTAGTAAATATTTATGATCAAGAAAAATGTTTTTGTATTAAAAGGTGAGTTTTAAATCAGAAAATGGAGGGGAACTTGGTGCAATTCCGTAACAGCCAGTATGGGAAGCGTGCGGGTCCCGCCTATGGAGCAGGACGCGTGCGCGGCCCACTAACAGTGCCGGAGGCGTCCGAGACTAAAAAGGACAGAATGGCAGAAATGACTCTAAAGTTAACTCTGTTATGCGGTTTAGTCCAAAACTAACAGAATCAGTTAGAAACTTAACTGAAATAAAAAAATAACACAAATAAGTTAAATAAAAATACTATGTATGCAATCGGGGTGAGAGGTTCAAGGCGGGGTGTCTACAAGACGGTTCGAATACGAATCTAGCAACTTCGGAACTAAGGAAACGCTGGTTCCGGAACCGAGAACGGGAACCGAAAACCGAACGATTCTAGTCCAAACGCAAGTACACCTGTCTACTTCAACTCCTGTCTCTTCCCTTCCCCCCAATGTCTTTCTCTCTATCACGTTTTACGTGTCTCTCCCTTCTTCTTTTGACTCTTTCATTTTAAATTAGACTATAATTTAAAATGTAATATTTAGCATTTATTTTGTATTTGTAGTATAGTTTTGTTTTATTTAAATTAGACTAGAATTTAGAGGTAAAGACTCCTTTTGTCTACCCTTGAATTATAAAGAGAAAGACTTGGTTGTCCCCCTCATTCTAAATTTTTTAATTATATTAATAAATTTATAAGGGTGCAATCCCTTTTTTCCTAAAAATATTGTTAGATTTTTTTTTGTATGCTTAACAATAAACTAACCAATTTTTTTAGAAAGTAACTTAATTTGTTAATTTTTCTAAGTAATTTGGCTTTAAAAGTTTAAATCAGTTAGTTTTTCAACTGTATTAACTCAGATCAGTTAGTTTTCTAACAGCTTTGGATTAAACTGCAAAAAAAAGGTTAACTGGTGAAGGAACTGGATGGAACTGGTGGAACCGGAACCGGCTAATAGAATTGGGAACCGGATTAGGACGGTTCGAATACGGTTTCGGCTATCTGGGAACCGTGAACCAGCGGTCCTGGAACCGGAAACGGAACCGTTTGGGCATGTCTACTCGGGTGCATCTATCAGGTTCCAAACTTGATTATTATATATGGATTTAATTTTAGATTTCATGGCTCCAAGCCATTTATCCAAATCAGGAGCGGACATTGCTTCTTGGTAGGAAGTGGGTTCATCATTATCAATGATTTCTACTTCATTGTTATCCATCATAAGAAATTCATATCTCTCAGGTTCGGATCGCACCCTACCAGTTCTGCGAGGAACTTGTGTATTCTGAATAGGTTCCACAACTCCTTGTGAAACTTGTTCAGATCCACCGATCGGTTCTATGTTATTTTTCAGGTTCTCGAATCTCTTCGAGATTAATTTTACTCCTACAGGTTCTTTTGGAGAGAAAATCTTTCTCTAGGAAAGAGTCATCTCGAGCAACAAATACCTTGTTAACTGTGCGGTTCTAAAAGTAATATCCTTTAGTTTCCTTAGGATATCCCACGAAAATACATTTATCAGATTTGTGTGCGAGTTTGTCAGAGATAAGTCTCTTGATATATGTCTCACATCCCCAAATCTTCATAAAGGAAAGATTAGGTTTCTTTCTAGTCCACATCTTATATGGAGTCTTTGGAACATATTTTGTTGGAACATTATTTAGTGTAAGTACAACATTTTCTAATGCATGTCCCCAAAAGGATAAAGGAAGATCAACTTGACTCATCATCGTGCGGACCATATCAATTAAAGTCCTATTTCTCCGGTCGGACACACCATTCCATTGTGGTGTTCTAGGTGGAGTTAATTATGAAACAATTCCATAATCATTGAGATGATAGTCAAATTCTTGGCTCAAATATTCACCACCATGATCTGATCAAAGTGTTTTAATAGTTTTGCCAAGTTTATTTTGTACTTCATTTTGAAATATTCTAAATATCTCAAAAGATTCACTTTTGTTTTTCATCAAGTAGATATAGTCATATCTATCAAAATCATAAATGAATGTTATGAAATATTGATATCCGCCCCTTGCATTGCTACTTAATGGTCCACACAAATCAGTATGTATGAGCCCTAATAAATCAATTGCCCTTTCACTACTCTAAGTAAAAGGTGTCTTAGTCATCTTCGCCATCTTTTAGTAGCCTCCTATTCTTCAGTGCTTGCACATTAAGAAATATGAGATCCACATCCGGTATCTAATACCCATGAACTAGAAGTAGAAAGGATTATATCTATAGCATAGATACCTGAAGTAGAAGCAACCATATTGCCCTTCTTCTTCTTTTCTTCCATATAAGCGTTGCAAGTACGCTTCCAATGACCAATCTCATTGCAGTGGAAACAAATTGCATCATTTTGAGAGTTGGGTTTAGCCACCACAGCATTGGCAACCTTTGCCTTGCTTATTTTGGGTTTGACAACCTTTGCCTTTCCTTTGGCATTAGAGCCCTTTCCTTCTTTTGAAACCACAAGCATATGAGAGGCTTCCTTAATGATTTTCTTTTCTACTGTCTTTAGCATCCCATGCAACTCAGACATAGACTTAGTCATACCATGCATGTTAAATTTCATGATGAACTAATTATAACTTTTAGGTCATATCAGTTGCTAACTTAACAGGGATGGCATAGTGGTGTAAGATACCCGCGGGAAAAACGAATAGTTCCCTCGAGAATCAAACACGATACTTTAACGGAAAATGGAGTCGCCACGTTAGTTTAACTTTAAACCCAAACTTAACGAAAAAATGGTTAGAGACAAAGGATTCGGAGGTCAGGTTACACTTTGGGAAGAACTTAACCGGTAGTTCACCCAAAGTGCCTCGAAAAGCCGAGTCTCCCTAAGTTTGTTGACCAAAAATGTGCAAGTGTGTATGTGTGTATTTTGAAAACGAGAGAAACCGACTTGTTTTTAGAAAATGATTTTGGAAAGAAAATGTAGGCATGTTAATGCCCCTTTTGTTTTTGTTTTGATAAAAGAGATAAACTATCCAAGTAAAATATAGTATTTTTAGGGACAGACTTTTACTTAGCCATGGAAGAGGTTATCAAAGTCAAGAGGGACAATCTTGGTCATCCTATGCATCAAACCCATGTAAGAATAACCAAGACCAAGGTCAGTTCCATGGTTTGAGCAATCATTGAAGAATAATAACAATAATACCTTTACTAGATAGAACCATAACTTGGATGAATAAAGATGGTCAACTTTATCATCCAAGTAAGGTAATCATTACAAGATTAAAATAAATAAAAACTTTTCTTGGACAAATCATTACTTGGATGAATAAAAATTGTGGCTTTATCATCCAAGTACGAAAAACAAGAAAAGATTTGAAATAAAGACTTTTAAATGGAAATAAACATTAAAGATTAAAAGTTTAAATGTAACAAATCCCATCTCCACTTAGTTCATCATTTTAATGCACTATTGAAGTGCAAGATGAAGCTTTTAGGATCATGTGGGTATTTGGATCCAAGTTATATAAAGATTACATGAATAAATAAAGACTTGTAAAATAAAGACTTATAAATGTAAAGACATAAAGTAGATCGCATAAATGTAAATGACATAAATTAAATTGCATAAATGTAAATGACATAAATTAAATTGCATAAATATAAATGACATAAATGTAACAAATACTCCTCTCCACTTAGTTCATCATTTTAATACACTATAAAAGTGTAAGATGAAACCATTGGGATCATAAGAGTATTTGGATCCAAACATATATCTTTATAAAGACTACATTTTTATAAGTAAAATATGAACAAAGATGATATTCCAACAAAAGAAAAAAAGAAGGAGATGAAGATGAAGATGACAATAGAATAAAGATTCAACCTTTAATCAAGATTGGGGTAAATCATTAATTGATTGACCCAAGTTTGCTTCCTTTTTTCACTTAGAGATCTTAGACTCTAAGATTTCACTTAACATGGATGGATCATTGTGTATTCTTGATTAGATGGGACTAAAGATAAGAGGGATGCTACTCTTGGTAGTTCTTTACCATTATCTAAAGTAAACCACAATCTTTCACAAAGCCAATCACTCAATTTTGTAGAGAGAACAATTTTAGGGAGTAACTTTGCTAGAGAGTTCTTGATCCAATGAGAGAGGATGAGCTCCATATTTATAGGAGGAATTAGGGACTTGTTTGAAATTAAGAGTAACATTTTGGTCCCTCAACTATTAGCTTGTGACTTGCTTAGGGGCTAAGCAAAAACAGGATATTCTTTGGTCACAAATTGGATCCTTTTTTGGTCACAAAATGGGTTGAAATTGGATCATTTTTGTGCACAAAATGGGGGCATTTTCGGATATTAAATGGGCTGGGGGATTCAATGGTCCAGATAAAATCTGGGTAATCTTGGGAAGATCCAACGGTCACAGGTGAGTCTACTAGAAGGGGTAGTGGTGGCACAGGCGAGGTGAAGGGCCAATGGGTTTCAATACCCAGATCGTCCCCCCGGGCGAGCTCGCAAGCTTTACGGCCGGGGGTCCGCTCTGATACCATTTGTAACGACCTAATCCCATACACCCGACCCGCCCATAGGTACCACACACTAGCCCACCAAGAATCTCCTCAATTGGGTCAACCACAGCCCATCACAGGCCTCCAAAAGTCCAATGGATGATTTGATGCTTAGTAAAAATGTATGGGCCTTCTATATAGCACACTCAATTCCCACATATTTCCAATGTGGGATGGGGGATATCACAATCTCCCCTTCTCAAACCCTTGCCGTCCCTGGCAAGGTCAATCAATACCCAGATCGTACCCCCGGGCTAGCTCGCAAGCCTTAAGGCCGGGGTTCTGCTCTGATACCATTTGTAATGACCCGAGCCCGCAAACCCGACCCGCTACCTAATCGAAGACGTGATCTAGAGTTTCAAATAGGGGATCACGTATTGTAAAAGATCTCACCGACAAAAGGAGTCATGCGATTTGGAATTCGTGGAAAGTTAAGTCCTAGATATATGGGACCGTCTGAGATTCTAGAGCGAATAGGAGCGGTAGCCTATAAGTTGGCTTTACCTCCTGATCTGGCTGGTGTGCACAATGTGTTTCACGTGTCGATGTTGAGGAAGTACGTAGCTGACTCAAGCCATGTCATAGAGTACAAACAGTTACATTTTCAGGAAGACTTGAGTTATGATGAAAAGCCAGTGAAAATTGTAGACCGTAAAGATCAAGTATTGCGGAAGCGAGTGATTCCGTACGTAAAAGTGTAGTGGAGCAATCACACGGAAAGAGAAGCCACGTGGGAGCTCGAAAGTGAAATGCGTGATATGTATCCCACTTTGTTTGAAGATTAAGGTACTTTTAGTTTGGAGGACCAAACTCTTTTAAGGGGGTAAGAATGTAATAACCCGAAATCGCCCCTATATATTTTTATTTTAAAACTCTCTAATTATTATTTGGGCCGGGCCATTAATAAAAAAGATTGGGTTTAGTTATTGGGTCAAAATAGAAAATCCCAATTCATTATTTAAGAGGAAGAGGAATCCTTTTTAATTAGGGAAATTGGAAACCCTAATATATATAAACCCTCTCTAGTTTACCCTAGCCTCTCTATTAAGAAAACAAAGTAACGCAGAGAAAGAAAAAGAAAAGCGGGCAAAGAGAAAGAGGGAGCCGGTGCTTAGAGCAGCCGCGGAGAGAGAGAGAGGGGCGGAGGAAGAAGAAGAAAAAAAGAGAGAGAGAAGGATCGTTCATCAAGGTATTCTTGAACCAAATGTTTTCTTCCCCATCTTTGATAATATTAATCATTAGAGATCAATTATCTATGAACCCTAACGATGAACTAGGGTTTGTGGTTAGAACTAAAGAAGAAGACAATGGTTATTGTGTATGTGTGGGCGTGTGGCAGTGTATGTGTGTGTATGTTATTGTGTGTGCAGTGTCGTGTGTGTGTGTGTTTGGGTGAAGGCAGTGTGTGCGTGCGTGTGTTTGTGTGTGTACTGTTGTGTGTTTGTATGTGCGTGTGTGGTGTAAACAGTGGGTGTGTGTGTATATTGGGTGTACTGAGAATAGTATTTATACGTGCTGTGAATAGTGTATTAAAGTATGAAATTGAATATTAGAAAATAGTAAGTGAGAATAGAAACTATAAAAACCTAGGTATGGATTGATGAAACCCTAGGGGTATTTTGGTAAACCTAAAAGGGTATTTTGGAGTATAAATTTAATGGGTAGTACAAACCCTAGAATGGATATCAACCTTAAAGGGGTTTAAGAAATGAACTCATAAGGTTAAACAAGTAAAATAAAGTATACTGGGGACGGAGAATTAAAGTAAATTCGTGTTCCTAAGAAAGTATTGTTTACGTGTTTGTAGATCGTGCACGTGAAATTGCGAAGAGAAATAACGCAAGCCAAGGTAAGGAATTACGCTCCTAGTAGTATATTTGTTTTAAATCCTTTGTTAGGGTTCCCAATCTCTGATTTTGTTAAAGTAATCTACCTATGTGGCTAGGTAGTATTTTAAATAACTATTCCGTCCCGCGAATGTTAACGTTCCTTGTTATCCACCCTATTGATTATATTGTTGTTCAATTGGGTCATCATGTGTATGATTTGTATTGTGATTTTGGTGTCTACAGTGAAATGTACACATTTCTTTAAAAAGTGATCAAGTAAATTTTTAAAAAGTTAAGCTTTGTTTTGTAAAGCTCTTTAAAGTGATGTTTTGTAATAAGTAAAGTAACTTACAGTTATCCATAATCTCGAAACGGATAAGTGGACCCCTCTTATAGTTATCCATAGTTCTAAGAGGAACATGTGGACCCCTTTGCATTGCTTGATGAAATAACGTATGTTATCATGATACACCGATATTGGGTGCGGTCAGTAGAAACCCGAGCCCTGGGTACAGCGTGTGCTTAATCCCTAAATTAAGTAGAGTAAAGTGAAGTAAAGTGTTTTGTGAAAAGTTGTGTTTTGGAAACTGATTTCTGTAGCCACATGTTTTCAAAGTAATGAGTTGTTTTCATTATTGGTAAATGTTTTTCTTCAAACTGAGTACCTGTTTGATCGTTGAGTTATATCCTTTCACTGTTAATTCATTGTTACCGTTTGTTTCGGTTATCTCCTCTTAGTACCCGAGGGGATTCCGTATGAACTTACTGGGCATTGTTCGCTCATTCCTCCCATTCTTTTTTCTCTCCAGGTTATAAGTAAGCAAATCAAGGGTCGCAAGGTTTTGGCGGCGTAGGAGTTACCTTTTTGAATAAAGTTAGCTAGTAGTTATGAATCCCGTTAAGTTTAAGTTTTGAACTTTATATTCCGTTAGTTACCATCTTGAGCTAGTGACTTGTACTAGCCGTTTTGGGTTTGAATGTTGGTTAAAGTTTAAATTGTGGCTATTTGTAGAGCATCCTGGATTTGGGATTTATTCATATTAGTTATTATTTATTAGTTGTGAAAAGTTGGGGTGTTACAGGAGGACTTACCGCAATTGAACGTCGCCTTGGTTTCATCATCGTATTCATATTAGATGTTCTTGAAATGTTATCCGTGTAGTCTAATGAAAGTGGTGGAAGCAACGTGGCCCTTGGCTTCGATGAGCGAGTGGAGATGGTTGGGGTAAGTAGTTTGAGATTCTCCTAAGAGGAAGACTTATTTCAACCCCTGCTTATAAAGTTGAAAGACTCAAACTACCTAACATGTCTCAAAATATATGAATAGTATTTTAGATAATTACTCCTTCCGTTCCAAAATACTTATAATTTAGGATTTTCACACACATTAAGAAAATCAATCAATGCATGTCTAATTGACTAAATTACCTTTAATATTTTACATTTTCCTATTGCGGTAATTAAATATTTCATCTCATTCATTGTCTAAATGCATATAGGTCGGTTCCTCTTCCTCTTCTGATGCCATTGAGATCAAAATTTTTGCTGAATGGATATTACGGGTAGGAGATGGGGATGTCGGTGAAGATAATGATGGAGAAGTTGACATTAAGTTACCAGATGATATTTTGATAAGAGATACAACTGATCCTATTGCTACTATCGTTGAAAACACGTATCCTGACATATTGGAAATTGTCCAAGATCTTTACAAGCTTTAGTATTTCATGATAATATTATTCATGACTTTGGCAGTGCCACTGATCCCAATCTGGCGGTAACTTTCCCAAATTTAGATCCCTGTGCGACTGTCATATCAACATGGCGCGCTTGAAACGATGGAGTCTCTTACAATTATACTTCAATATCCATGTTTGTTCTTGATTAAAAGTAGAAAAATGGTCATTTTTAGGACTGGAAGTACGTACACCAGATTGGAGATGAGGGATAATTCGTTGGGGTGGGACATATTGCAGGTGTTGAGGATACTGGGTCATTGTTAGTTTGATGGGGGCCATGTATTAGTTTGATGGGGGGCATGTGTAAGGAGTTGCATGAAAATGCATGTAAGTGTATTTGCTAGGGCGATCATGATATCAATACTAATGTTATTAGCTTTTGATTATTTTTTTTAACATTGTTGATTTGTAGAGACTTGCTTTGAGCTTATCACAATGGAAAATTGTACTGGAGTTGATACTTTATTAAATTTGAATAACTTTAATTAATAAGAGACAATTTGTGTTAAAATAAAATAAAATTTATTTAAATGTAAGAAACAATAATGTCAGAGTCAATGTTGAATATCCTCCATGTACTACTACCTCCACAACAAAATTGATATTAAATATATTGTCTCAGAATGAATAAATATTTTCTAAAAAGTTATCTCACTAAATGATTTTTTCACAAAATTTTCATATTCCCTTAAAAATATATTTTTGCTTTTTTTTTTTTGCTCCTATTTTTGAAATCTGAGATATTCTAAGGATGGTGTCATAAAGTTGTTTCACGAAATGTATTTCGAGAGGAAATCCGCCAAATTGCTTGCTTTAAATTATTTCCATGTAGATCATTTTTTTAAAAAAATATTGTGTGCAAGTAGATCAATCAACTGTTGCTATTAAGCAAACTTTTGGAAGTTTGTTGTTGTGCTCGAGCCTGGATGTCATTGCCTACCTTGGTCCCTTCGAAATCGGCTTGCTGCTAAATTCTCCCTTAGGCTTCAACAGCTGGACGTCCAAAATGAGACCAAGACTATTGTCCATCCCCATCCCCTTTCCCTATCCATAATCATGTTCTTATCTTTCATAATCTTATATTTTTAATCATATAACTTTAATTATATTTTTTTTTCTAAGCATCACTGTGTTCCCGTCGAATCTCGACTGGTTACTCACTAGTAATAATATAAAAACTAGATAGTGTTACAATTTTTAGAGTGAGGCTCACATGCACCTCCAATATAGGAAAGTTGGGTAAATAATGTCAAATATGTCATTATCTTTAATTTGGCATAAGTAGTCAACTTTACATGTAGATTGATTTTTATATGATATTTTTGAATTTTTTATTTAGTGAAAGAAATGAATTATGATCGATATATAGTGAAAAATTACTAATTGATGCGGACGGAAGGCGTTGAAATTTTTTGAGTCATTTGAGTGCGTGCGCGAAAACGGTCGTAACTTTTAACTCCGGTTCAACCACGAAATGCACCGCATATCAAGTCGAACGTCAGAGCGAGACGAACAAAAGTCATTACCGTTAATTTGGTAGAAGTATCAACTTTGCATGTAAATTTATTTTGTATATGATAATTTTAATTTTTTAATTAGTGAAATAAATGAATTATGATCAATATATAGTGAAAAATTACTAATTGAGGCAGAAGGCGTTGAAGTTTTTGGAGTCATTTGAGCACGTGCGCGGAAACGGTCGTAACTTTTTACTCCAGATCATACACCAAACGCACTGCATATCAAATCGAACGTCAGAGTGAGACGAACAAAAGTCATTATCATTAATTTGGTAGAAGTAGTCAACTTTGCATGTAAATTTATTTTGTATATGATAATTTTTACTTTTTTTATTAGCGAAAGAAATGAATTATGATCAATATATAGTGAAAAATTACTAATTGATGCAGACGGAAGGTGTTGAAGTTTTTGGAGTCATTTGAGCGCGTGCGCGGAAAACGGTGGTAACATTTGACTCCGGGTCAATCACGGAACGCACCGCATATCAAATCGAACGTCGGAGCGAGACAAACAAAAGTCATAGGACGTAGCTCCTTGACGCAGGGTTTAAAATTCCAAAAAACATTGTTTAGGGCCTCAAACAGGCTGCTAAACTTTTTATAAGTTTTTAAATTTTTTCATAATTTTTCCTTTTGCATAATTAGGGTTTATTCAGTTTTACAGTTGCCGAACGTTTAAATACTTTGTTCTAGGTTTTTTGGAGGCAATTTTCGTCGTTTTATGATATTGATTATTTATTTCAATATTGATGCACGTTCATAAATTAGATAGTCGGGTTTTTAGTTATGTTAATTTTCAAAAACAAATTATTTATAGTTTTAGAAATATTTTTACTGTTTGAGAGTATATTCTGATTGTTTAATAGGTCGGCAAAATGTTTCGTATTTTGTGACAATGTCAATTTTTAACTTTAGAAGTTGTTACTGCAACTAACGAATATAGATGACATTAGTGTTGATTTTATTGAAGAAAATGGTATTTTGTCATGTTCAACTATTTGTTATCATATCTCGCGTTAGAGATGCAACTAACCTTAAGATAATGATATGTAACGATACATTTTCTTGCCAAACTGGTGTTACCATTGACAATATTTTCTTCAAAGATTTTTTTTTTCAATATTATAATGCGTCATTCTAATTTAACTCATCTAAATATATTCAAATTGAGTATAAGTAACACCACATTGAGTAACACTAATTTTTATTTTTATTTTTTCTGAAGGCAAACGATAATTCATTTCATTCACAATGAAAAAGGAGATGACACACCACAAAGATTGGAGGCTCACTCAGAATTACAATAGTAGTTCTATTTCGTAACTTACAAAAATTATATTTGATTTTTAAACATTGAGACGTACGGATTCCTTTCCAAGCGAAACTTGGAGACTGCCTCAATCTGGCATTTACGAAATTCCCCCTCGGGTAAAGTGTTGCGCTGAGCACGATATATGTAGAATCCGGGTTGGCGAGAAAACGCCTACCAAGCATCTCAAAATTTCCGAACAATCCTTGTGTAGTTAGAACATCAGAACTCACTTCATTGTGAGAAAATGCTAGAATCGTCGCAATTTTGAAAAAAAAATACAACAAACAAACAAATAAACAAACAAAAACAACATAGGCTCTCACAAAGGAGAGAATACAACGGCTCTCACTTAGGAGAGATTCTTATAATATAATATATAATGTACAATAATAGAAAACAACAACACAATTGTTTATAATTTCTACATTGAAATTAAAAACAATTGTGTTATTGTGGATTAAAACCAGAAAAAGGAAATGAAGTTTTCTCCAAGACTTGAATGGAAATTGAATGAATAAGATGGAAAATCAGATAGTAAGACTAATTAGTTAAAACAAAGGTTATGGCAAAATGCAAGTTTCTAATTTCTTTTTTATTTTCTAATTTTTCAAGTCGTGATTCATGCTCTTGAATCCACCAATATTCACCACCCAACTCACTCTAAAGAAATACCCCTCCCCCGTTCAACATTTACCCTTACGTGCCGACGAAATCCCCTCAACTCCAGGTAACTTTAACAGAACTAGCTTCCAACGCTCCAAGCGATATATAAGGCCGCTCCGCGTTCACAGTTCGTCTTCTCAAAGTCCTAAACACTTTCCAAACTGATCCAATCCCTTTTCTCACTCTCCTCTTTCTCCATGGAGAATTATTCCTACACATCTTACCCTAAATCCGACGACTCATCCCCACGATCACGCGAAATCGATTTCGAAAATACTCCCCCTTGGGAGGAAAATTCGATTTCCAACAACAATTATAAAGTCAAGTTCATGTGTAGTTATGGCGGAAAAATCCATCCCCGTCCTCACGATAATCAGCTCTCTTACGTCGGCGGCGAGACTAAAATCTTCGCCGTTGAGCGTGGTATTAAATATTCCGGCCTTATTGCTAAGCTCTCGGCTTTGTGTGAGGCTGATATTTGCTTCAAGTATCAATTGCCCGGTGAAGATCTTGACGCTTTGATTTCTGTAACCAATGATGAAGATCTTGAACACATGATGCACGAGTACGATCGGTTGAATCGCGCTTCGACTAAGCCGGCGAGATTGAGGTTGTTTATGTTTCCGGCTACTGGTTCGACTCCGAGTTTGACACCGGCGCAGAGTTTTGGTTCGAATGCTAGCGAGGGGAGATCTGAGAGGGAGCGATTCGTCGAGGCTTTGATTTCCGGTCCTGTTCAATCGCCTCCGGCAGTGCCTAATAATGTTGATTTTCTATTTGGTCTGGAGAAAGGCATGCCACCACCTGTGGTGGCCAAACACGAACCGATTACAGATCCGGTGGTTCATAAGCCGAGAGTAATTGTTCCTGGGATGATGGATGATAGGATGGTCGCAGCTGATCCGATACAAAGACACATCCAGGATCTGCAGAGGTTACGAATTGCAGAAGAGAAACAGGCGGCGTTCAGGAAGAATAGCGATGAAAATTTGGCCGGTGGTTACACCGGAGATTACTACGGTCAGCAAAAAGTTACGGAAAAAGTACATCCGGCGACATTGACGGTAAATGCACCTGTACATGTGCCCGTGTCCGCTGGATACTGGCCGGAGAAACAGGTCCCCTGTAGTGTATACCCACCATCGTCTACGATGATGGCGGATCAACCGGTGTACATGGTACAACCTCCACCCAACATGTACCACCCACCAATAGCAAGACCGGTAACCGGACCGGTTGGTCCAGCCGGTCCAGGATACTACGCCGTTCAACAAAGGATGCCAACTGAAGTTTACCGGCCGGAACAACCACCGGTCTACAACGTTTTACAGCAACAACAGCTACAATCTGCTCCGACGCAGCCTACGGTACCACAGCATCTGCCGGCGAAGGTGGCGGCCTACTCGGAAGGGATTAGAATGATCCAGACACCCAATAATGTAGGGATTACGGAAACAGGGCATGCAAAGGTGGGGTACGACGGTGGGATGGGGAGGCAACAAGTGTACTATACTGCACAGGGAGCGGTGGTTGCTCCACCACCACCACCGACGGCAGCACCTTATCAAGCGGCTATGGCGGCTGCTGCAAACACATACAACAAGGATTTGAGAACGGCCGGCAATTTCAATCAAGACGGCGGTAATGTTGTTCAGGCGAAGGTTTCCCAAGCTGCTGTGTGAAATTAAAATCTTGTACTGCTATTTATTAGTTTAAAAATAAGTACTTCATTTCGTGTTATATGTTCTGCAGTTTCTGCATAATATGATGCTCTATTTAATGAATTATTATCATTTTTATCACTTACCATGTTCTTTGTGTATAAATGTGGGAATTTAAGGACATTGTTTATGATTATTTTGTGGAATAGGTTAATGAATTTGTCTTTAAAAAGGTGCCGAAATTAGGGCTAGATGGGTAGGTATACCAGTTACATTTTACTTATATCATGTACTAACCAAGTTTAACTTGGTACATAAAATTATGTACTATTACCAACCAACTAAGTAGGTATACCAACTTAGTTGGTACGGTTGGTACTAGCCTATACCAAATGTAGAATGTAATTAAAAAAAAAGCAACTTGAGAGTAGTCTTTTTCAACAGGCAAATTGACATCCGCTTGAGTATTCTTATACTTGTATTGAGTTGTTACATGTTGTTATGTAAAGGCCACAAAGAAATATTAACCTGCATACCTTGTTGAGATATGAATCTAGCATGAAATCCGTCAATAAGACATTATCAGCTGAGAGAGAAAGAAACAAACAAGTACTCCCTCCGTCCCAGCACAAGTGACACCTATTTCCTTTTTTTGTCTGTTCCACTACAAGTGACACTACCTAAAATGAAAATATTTTAATACATTTATATTCAACCAACCCCACCATTTAAACACACTCATTCTCTCTCTTAATATTCCATCACTCAATTTATTCAACCAACACTACTATTTACCACACTCATTCTCTCTCTTCATTTTCTACCACACATATCTAAATTTTTCTTAATCTCCGTGTCCAAAAAGTTGGTCACTTGTGCCGGGACAGAGGAAATATATAAGAACAAGAGATTTTTTTTTTTTGGTAACTACTAGATTAAAAGAATCATGGATAAGTGTAATTGTATATATTCTTTTAAAACATGTTAAATTTGTTCATCCAAGCCACTGAATGGTCTCATATATGAAAAGCCAAATATGTATAAACATACAAATTATCTTTGAAAGAAATTTTGCATTCAACTTCATTTCGGGAATAGAATAAGGATAGAATATTGAAAGAAAATTTATTTTAAATACATAATAGTATTTTTAATATTATTAAAAATTACAATTGGTACTTGGTATACCAATCAAAATCAAATATCAGTACCGTCTACCAACCAATTCTACACAATTGGTACGGTAGTACATACCAACAATGTCGGTATACTGATTTGGCCGTACCAATTATAATTGGTACGGTTAGTACACGAGTTGGTTGGTACAGATTCACAAATTTTGCTAGCCCTAGCCAAAATTTCACAACCGTTATTTTTCAAGAAATATCTGAGTTACTAAAACTCATTTGATAGTAGAAAAAATTAGAAAATTAGATCTTTCTTACTACAGTAAATCAGATAAAAGGCTAAGAAAAATTAGTTAGTAATGCTGGGGAAAAAAAATCTTCAATAGCGCATCCACAAGTCGAGTACATGACCGGATCTGATTTCTAAGTAGTGGGTCAACATTTGTCTTTGATTTCTAAACGTATACTCCCTACGTCCCATAATTATGTAGATAAAATGAGTTGTGCGCGAGAAAGAGAAGAATAGTAGTAGTTAGTTGTTGTAAGTGTGAAAAGTGAAGTAGTAGAGAGAAAGTGGAGTAAGGAATAGTAGGTTGATTAGTGTTGTGAGTATAAAGTTAATGCAGAAGAGAGACTGAGTAGGAGAAATAGTAAAGATTCTTTGCCATTTTAAGAAAATGTAACTTATCAATGGGACGCCAAAATAAAAATAAAAATTGTCTACATAGTTATGGAACGGAGGGAGTAGCTCATACCTCAAGAAACATTCTCATCCAAAGTGTTATTTTTGAAAAAAAAAACCATGGTCACCTACGTTTTATGAGGCCGTCCAATAGAACAGAATGTTTTGCAGTTTGTTGGGAAATAGGCGTATAAACAATAACACACGTGAAACACAAATGAATCACACACACGAGAATACGATTTGTTAACCTGGTTCGTCAAACAAACCAACTAATTCAGGGGCATTACCAAGTCTATATTATTTCTCTCCAATAATATGTTATGGTGTTGAAATGTATTTGTGGCTGCCACATTTGTTTTTATATATGATAGAAAACAAAAGCCTCAGCAGAACCCTACTTGCTACCCAAGAAAAAGAGTCCAATGAAAATAAAGAAACCAATTCTGGTTGACAACACGGGCATGCGTGCACCAAGCCACAACCGTGCAAGACCTGGTCACCAGATCTACTTTTTGTCATTTTGTTGCACGACCGTGCACCCTACAAAGCACGGCCGTGCAACTGGCCTATTCCAGTTTTCGCCACTTTTTCTTCCCCTCGCTCGCAGTCCCTTATTTTGTCTTCAATCCCAACAATCTCCCACCTGGAGACAAAACCAAACCCTTGGCTACCCTCGTCATACTCCCACCCAAAAATGACTTCTCGAAATACAAATCTTCCTTCAATGGCTAACTGACCTTGGTAACGCTTGGCCCCTCCTTCTTCCTTAATGTTCTCGGTGAGTTGTAGCCGAGCAAAGTTTCAACCTAACTGTCAGATCTTCATTGCCTCGACTCTTCATCCCTAGTGATCCTCCCCATAAAAATTCGCTCACCCTTCTCATTCTCATCCATGAACCTTGCGAATTCACATGCTTGACACGGTCTTGGTTCGTCAATGTATTCCTAGCAATCCACTGCTTGCCCGTTCTGGACTTCGCCTAATGTTGGTGTTGTTGGCTTCATGTCCATTTTGCTAGTCGGCTTGACCCATTAACCCCCGATCTAACATGCCAATTTCTTGAGAAAAATTATTTCCTAAGTATGGCCCACTCGGCGTCGCCATCTTCACATCTTGGACTTCTTCCTAAATCCCTATGTGGCCATTGTTCTATGTGGTGTATGGCGATCTATACATCCAACCACAAGCTACCAAGTTAGCTCCATGGGTTATTTTCCATGACGAATGACCAAAGGTAACCACACAACCATCAGACGGCTGTTCCCGTAGCTCTACTCTTGACTTCATCCAACATTGCCACAGAAATCAAATTCCACTTCAAATCTGAAACAAGCCGCACATCCCCCAACTGCAAAACAGCTCCATTCGGTGTCTTGACTCAAACATCCCCCTTCCCCATGACTTTAACCGGATTATCATCTCCAAGATAACAAACCCCAAAATCTCCTGGAGTATTCTGTTCCATCCCTTCCGCAATATTTCACGAATGGTATGTCGCGCCCGAATCTGGAACCCACGGTTTTGTCGAATGGTTCTCACACAATACTAATGCATCTAATATTTCTCTAGAAGCATTCAATTCCCTATATGACTCCGAAAATTCCTTCCTGAAGTGCCCCCTCTTCCCGCAGTTGTAGCACTTGACCGATTTCTTTTCCTTAGGCTTCAAAACCTTGGGCTTTGGTCCGCTACCCCCGCTATTTGACACGCCTAGTGCAAGCCCCAATGTCTCCACCTTGCTTTACCTGCGAACTTGTTCACCAAGAATTACATCTACGATATCATTAAATTTTAACTTTGTCTTGCCCGCCGATGTATTCATCGCGACACCAGTTGTCTCCCAACTATCCAGAAAAGATGACAGTAAAATTAAAGCTTGTACGTCATCATTAATAAGAACACGTACTGAAGTTAATTGAGTCATGATGGCTTTGAATTTACTTACATGAACAATTGCAGACATACCTTCCACCATCCTCAGGTTCAACAATTTCCTCATCAGATGAGCCTTGTTTGAAGCTGATGGCATCTCGTACGTGTTCACCAACATCTACAATAATTCAACATTTGTCTACTTGTCTTGGCTTCCAATGAATTCCGCAGCATACTCTCGGATAGAGTTTGCCTCATATCCCCTAACGCAATCCGACCCAAGACAACCCACTTCGCATCCTCAACATCGCTTGGTTTTGCCGCCAATGGAAGATTTAGATCTTTACCATAGAGTTAATCATGCATCCTTATCTTGCAAACTTGATAGTTATCACCATTGAAAACCCCTATCAACGTCTTGTTGCCTATCCTAATTGCTTTCTCAAAATACCCACAAACACACCTCGATCCGAAGACAAACTCTAGAACGCTCTAGATCTTGGATCGAAAAACCCAAGCTCTTAATACAAGTTGTTGGGAAATAGGCCCCAAGCAATCAATAAATAAACAAGAACACACGTGAAACACAAATGAATCACACACACAAGAACACGATTTGTCAACCCGGTTCGTCGAACAAATCAACTTATTTGGGGGGCGTACCAATTCTAAATTATTTCTCTCCAATATTATGTTATGGTATTACAATATATTTGTGGCTGCCACATTTTTTTTATATGATACAAAACAAAAGCCCTAGAAGAACCTTACTTGCTACTCAAGAAAAGAGTCCAATGAAAATAAGGAAACCAATTCTGGCCGACAGCACGGGCATGCGTGCACCAAGCCACGACCGTGCAAGACCTGGCCATCAAATCTACCCTTTGTCGTTCTGTTGCACGACCGTGCATCCTACAAAGCACGGCCGTGCAACTGACCTATTCCAGTTTTCGCCTCTTTTTCTTCCCCTCGCTCGTAGTCGTTATATTTTCTCATCAATCCCAACACAGTTAGACTGCTTGCACTCTAAATCTGTACAGAACGTAGTACTAATTTGATTGCAGAAGATGAATTCAGATAAATAGGGTGCATATGAGAAGAAAAAACTGGATGTGCAACATTTAATATTGTAATCCGGAAGATGGGCTATGTAATTAAAAATTTAATTTGGCAATATATAGTAAAAAAAAAAAAAAAAAAAAAAAAAAAAAGGGGAAAGATGGCTCTATTCGTGAAAAGTGAAAGCAAACTGACTAATACTAGTATTTGAAGGAAGCAATAAGAGTTTGATATTTGGCTTGCTCAGACCCTTGTTCTTGAATTACGTTGAGTTTGTTTCCTTTACAATATTTTTCTCAATGATGTGGGGTTTGCCTTGTATAGATGGTTAGTTAGGTTTGAAAAGAGAAGATATTAGTAATTGACCAAGACTTATGAAAATGTTGCATATAGTTCTATGTCGTGAAAAAAATTTCTCATTTGATTTTTATGGTCAACATAAATGAACTTTATAAAAAATTAATATTAATCTAATCATCTTTGTAAAATTTTAAAATTAAAATTGATAAATTATTAAGTGATTTATCAATAATAATTGTTAGAATTTCACAGTGATCATTAAATTGATAATAATTTATGGTCAAAACTAATGTGTGTTGACTATAAACAATCAAATGAGGCAAACTTTTCCGTATAAAAGGAGTAAAAGAATTTGATCGAGTGTGTAGCGGTTAAGTTGTTATATTGTTTATGGCAGTGGTCAATTAGAAATTAGTCACATTTTTTTGTTGAATAAAAGATATTATTGAGGCCGCAAAATATTTTTCGAGCCTAATGCAAAATAAATCTATATTGTCCATTGTTCGAAAATGAAATGTTTATCATTAACGTATAATGCAAAATAACTCTCTATAGACGAAGTTTTATGTAAGACGGTCTTACATATGTGACGAATTTTGACAATAGAGAAAATGGGCTAGCCCCGCCCCTCTCAACAAGAGTCGTCTCATGTGTTAGACCGTCTCACACAAACTTTTGTCAAATCTTTATTGTCTATTGTGGGAAAAAGAATCAGTTATTACAGTTCACATTACATAAGGGAAATAACAACAGTATTCTGTTTATTCAGTCATTGTTGCAATGATTTTGAATCTCAAAGGATAAGGATTCGTATGAGAGTGAGTTGGAGGTAGCGTAGACAGGTGTAAACTTTGTGAGGAAACAAACAGCACTCCCAATTAATGGATTCGTCCCCCACCACACCACTCCACTCCTTGATATGTCTTTCTGTTCAAGTTTTCTTTATTTTATTTTATGATATTATGAAAGGTGTAACAAATGGTATTTAGCAACGTCAAATTGAAACCTCGTCACTCAATTGTCAAACGAGTTGTTGTCAATACTGTATTTGTTTTTGGGCCTGCGCTGCGTGGCACCTACTTAGACCATGTCCAATAATCAAACTACCAAAAAATATTCAACTACCCTAATATCACGATACCTCATCTTCTCTCTCCATCCACTTAATCATTCAACTACACTCTCAACTACCCCTCCCACAATAAGCTAGTTTAGTTTAAAATTCAACCCCTCCCAACTCATCATTCTATACCCATCACTTTTTATTTTATTTACAATATTTATTTTTATAATTAAATAAATAATAAAAATAATAAAATAATATAATTTATTATTAAAAATAAATTATTATTATTTTTATTTATAAATTTGAGAATTTTTTTAATTTTTTTTAATTCACACTTAATAAAAAAAGGATAATTAAGGAATTTTTAAAGAGAAAAGAGGGTTTTTTTTTCGGTGTCCAAATTAAATGAAACTTACATCAATTTATAGAGGGAAAAAAATGATAAATTTTGGTGATTTATTTTTTTATAAAAAAAATAATTTACTACGAAATAATTGAGCTCAAAAAATTTGGATAAAAAACCTCTCCGAAAAAAAAGAAAAAAAAAGCTGGAAACAAAAAAGGAAAAAAAAAAAAAAGGGGGGGGGGGAAAGCAGCAGCCACTCTCCGGCTTGGGAGGTGAGCTGCACTCTCCAAGTGCTGGCCACTCCCAAGCCGACACGCGTCTATTCGGGCCCCACAAAAAATCCTTCAACCCAGTTGAGCTTCTTCAACCCCCTCCTCTCAACCCCCTTATTGCACGCACTCAACTAGTTTAATCCCTCTCAACCCCCTCCTCAACTACCTTATTGGACATGGCCCGAGGATGGGTTTGTTTTTGTTTGACCCGCCTTCAACTTTGGACTAACTAATGCATTTCAATCTCTCTCTTTATTGTTTCACTTATTCAATCTTTTTGCTTTGTAAACTAATGCTTGTTTATACTCCCTCCGTTCTATATTTATATGGCCTGTACTTTTGTGAAACGGTATTATGGTGTGAGACGATGTGTTCACGGATCACCACGTCCGTCTATTTGCTGACCCGTCCATTCACTCAAGAAAAAATAATAATTTTGCCTCCAATTTTTTTTCCCCCGACATTTTTTTTCTCGGCACTGAATGTATCACTTTTTATTAAGGAATGTAACATTTTATTTTCAAATGTAACCTTTTTTTTTTTCTTAATTGTAACAGTTTTTATTCTGAAATAACCATAAATTTGTACAAAAATGATTGAGGATAATATAAGATTTACTCCAAAAAACTGTTATATTTTATTATAAAAAATGTTACATTTATTTGTGGAGAAAAAAATTATTAGTAAAACACTTAGTGATTTCTAAATTACAAAAGTTGAATATAATAATTGAAATTATGTAGTACTGTAAAATATTATTTGTGCAAAAAAAATTAAATAGTTTGATTGTCTTTTTAGAGAAAGTAAAAAATGGAATGCAACCGATTTTACATGAATTCTTACTCTTTTTTTAAAGAAAAAAAGGTAACATTTACTTTATAAAACTGTTACTTTCATCTATATAGCAAATTATAATCATATATGCATTCTGTTGCACTTCAATTATTATTTTTCTATTAAGTTATTTAATTTTTTCTGCAAAACTGCTATTACATTTTACAATAACAGTGTTACTTTTTAAAGACTACACTGTTATTTTTTTCATAACAACGTTTTACATTTTAGATGACGAACAGATCAGTTTTTTTGTTTGTTAAAAAACATGTTTTAAAAAATAAATGCATACCATATCGTGACATATCTAGTTTGATTCGTCTCCTCGAGACGAACGTAACAATATTTTCAGATTTTTTTTCGACTTCAAAATCTCAAGATATTGCATTTTAAAGTTATTAGAGTTTTTTTTTTTTTTTCCAGAAAGACACGTACCGCAACCTGGGAGGACGCGCGTCAGATCTGGGTGGGCGATGTCACGACCCGAAATCTAGGCTCTATTTTATTGGTAATAAATAATTATTATTTATTTATTTGCTTATTTATTTATTTAAATTATTATTTATTTAAATAATTATGTGTGCATTTATGTGTTATAATAATTATGCCTAGCATTTTATTTGGGTTAGTGTTGTATTGTTGGGTCTTAATTGTAGTAGGGAGTGCAAGTATTTGTGTGTAGTGTAGAGGAGGGGGCCTAAGTGTAAATTCTTTAAATCATTTTAACTACTCCCTCCCTACTCCTCATCTTCTCCCTACTCTTCCCCTTCTCCCTCACCCTCACCATCTCTCCCAACACAACTCTCTCTCTCTCTCTCTCCATTTGTGGGTAAGTTTTCTCTCTTCCTTCTCTCTTCATTTTCTTCCTCTTCCTCTCATAATCTCTCATTTCTTAAAACGTGAAACTTGTTTAGATCGTTGATGGGATCGCGTAGAATCAAAAATATTTGAAATCCGTCAACTTTGAGAAAATCCAAGTAAGTTGCTTTTCCCTCATTTTTATGCTAAAGTGTTCATTTCATGTTTATATAATACTTTAGTTGATATATTTGATGTTTGATTGAGTTTAGGATTTATTTGGAATTTATTTTGGTTTTTGGTTAAAAATAGTGATTTTGATGAATGTTGGGATTTGATCTTGGTTTTGGTTGATAAATGGAGTTGTTAAGGTCCCCTTTTTGGTTAGTTGTTGTTTGGGTACTTTGGGGATCAATTTGGGAGTGTTGCTTTGTGAGAAAATTGGTTTTGGGTAAGAATAAGGAAGAACCCAGTTCATCCTTGCCGAATTCCGGCAGAACAGGGGTTGTGGGCGACCGCCCACTTTTGGCTTGGGCGACCGCCCAGGTCATCAGTTTGATTGGTTTTTGAAGCTTGGTTTTGGGCGACCGCCCACTATTGGGTTGGCGCGACCGCCCAGGTCATCAGTTGGTCTGATGATTTGGTATTCGTTGTGGGCGACCGCCCATGGAGGTTTTGGGCGACCGCCCATACCAGCTGTTCGGAGTATCTTTGTTTTTGAATTGTTTTAAGGTCCAAGCCCGATCTAGGCTCGAAGTATCACCCTAGTTGACTTAAGTTAATGTTGTGGAACACTTTAGTGTTCGAGAATGATCCCTTTGTGACCGATTGTGTTATGAAATTCGATTAAAAATGGTTTGGGTTGGTTGGAACATCTTTTTGATGTATTGTTGGATTGATGCACTGTTTTAGTGATTTGTTTGGAATGGTTCCCTACTTTGGAATCAATGGTTGTTTATTGTGCTAGTATTTTATTACTTAGCCTTTACTTGAAAGTCCAGCTGGTATTTTGTGTGTGTTTGGGCGATGCGAAACATTATGATGGCACAGCCAAGTCCATTGTGATGTTGACCATTGTTTTGCCCCATTATTACCCTCCTCCAGATTGGCCTTGGATGTGAGAAGAGCTAGCTCCTTTGTGTGCATTTTAGCTTTACTTGGAGCATGACTTTGTGGCATGTCTCCCGTCCCTTGTGACACTTCATTTGGTTATTGGTTCCGGTACCGGGGGGTTTTCTCTTCGGCTTTCATGCTATTATGAAGATGTGATTTGTTGATTATTGAAGCTGCGCAGCGATCCTTTATTTGGATGTATCGGTTTGGAAACCTTGGCTAATATCTTTTGTTATGTGTTTATTTCCGCTGCTATCTGTTATGTGATAACTGCTATGTGCTATCTGTGATTTATTATGGATTAATGCATCATAGCATGTCATGTAGTTGCATTAGTAACTTATTGAGATTTATCTCACCCTTTCTTTTATCTTTGTTTTTCCTTAACCCCCCCAGGTGCTAAGGATTAGTTTCGCTGATCACGAGAAAGAGGACGTCGAGTGTGGATACATTCTTTTGGGAAAGTTGTTATAGGTTGGTTTACATTATATAAATGTGTAACCTTTTTGGGATAGTTGTACCAAACAATGACGTCATTAAGAACTGTACATTTATATTCTGTTGGGCATAAACTTGTGGAAGTTTATGATAGTTATATTTGGTTATTATCAAACTTGGATTTGTAAAACTTTGGATCATCACCTTTTGGTATCAAATGAAATTTTTAACTTCGGTATTTCACAATTTTGGTTTTAAGTCGACGTCCAGCTCGCGATCTCGGGCCCGCGGGGTTCGGGGCCGCGACAGTTGGTATCAGAGCCATGGTTTGGCTCTAAGTATAAGTCTAGGTGGACTAGTATGACCTAGGTGGGTAGTTGTGTTCGGAGTGAGTAACGGTTGATGTCTTATGCAGGTAATTGTTTGAAATGACTAGAAGGAGAGCAGGCGAAGGCTCTAGTGGGGCACAGAATCAGAATGACACAAGGGAAGAAGCACGTGCTATGTTTCAAGGCATGTTCGAGGCGGCCATGAAGGCCATACATGATCAAGGTCCGAGGGTAGAACAAGCACCACCCCGCTATGGATTGGAGCAATTTCTCAAACTTAAACCGGTTGAATTCAATGGGGAACCCGATGTTCGGAAAGCTGAGTTGTGGATTGAGTCGATGGAGAAGATTTATGAGGTATTTGGTTGCACGGATGAGGACAAGGTCCGGTTCGCGGCTTACAAACTTGTGGGAGCCGCCGAACATTGGTGGAAGGGTGTTAAAGCTAGTTGGGATGATACTCACACGGTGTATGCGTGGGAGTTGTTTGTGCGCAAATTCAAGGAACATTTCATTCCGGTTGTTGATCAAAACCGAAAGAAGATCGAGCTGCTCAACTTGGAGCAAGGTTTGTTGTCTATAGCACAATATTCGGCTAAGTTCACAGAATTAGCTCGGTATTGTGACTATTTGGTGAGGACCGAGGAACAAAAAGCTATGAGGTTCATTCGGGGATTGAAGACCTCCATCCGTACTCAACTTATTGCCCAACGGATTGTGACCTTCCAAGATGCGGTAGACCGAGCCTACTTGATAGAGCAAGATATTGGGGAGCACAAAAGGAAAACCGAGGTTGTGGGTATGGGTAAACCGGGAAGCCATGCTAAATCTCAACCTCAACACCGTTCCGACAACCGAGGTAACCCGGGAGCATCATCTCACTTTAAGGGGCAAACCACACCGAGGAATCTGGGTACTGCTCCGGGGATTCAGAATAGGAAGCCTTGTACCTTTTGTCAGAGGGTAGGCCATACGGAGGATAGGTGTTGGAAAAAGCAAGGCAAGTGTACCAATTGTGGTGAAATGGGGCACTTTGCGAGAGATTGCACGAGGCACCGAGGTCAGTCATCCGGGTCAGGGGTTGGTACTAATCAGGGTCAGAAAAGGGATGCCGCTGGGAAGCCCAAAGTTCAAGGAAAGATTTATGCCATGAATCAACAACAGGCGACCGATGATCCTTCGGTTATTGGAGGTATTGTTTCTGTGTCTAATGTGAGCGCACGAGCGTTAGTAGATCCAGGATCATCTCATTCATACATTTCCGTGCAATTTGCTTCCATGTTAAATGCTGCATTCGAGTCTTTACCGTACGTGCTAGAGGTGTCGACCCCTATAGGAGAATGCTTGATTTCTGATCGAGTCTTTCGTGCTTGTGATGTGGTTATTTGTGGTCGTGTCCTTTGTGTGGATTTGGTAGTTCTTCCTATCCAAGACTTTGATGTCATTTTGGGTATGGATTGGTTGAGCAAGTTTCATGCTTCCGTTGATTGCCGTAAGAAAACTGTTACTTTTTTCTATTCCCGATGTGCCTAAATTTGTGTTTGAGGCTAGTCCTCTGAGTAGAAAGGTTCGCTTAATTTCTTATATGAAAGCGAGAAAATTATTGCATAGTGGTTGTGAGGGGTATTTGGCTAGTGTTCTTGATACTAGGAAAGAATCCCCTAGTTTGGATAGTGTTCGGGTAGTTCGGGAATTTCCCGATGTTTTCTCTACCGAGTATGATATGCCGCCCGATCGTGAGATTGAGTTTTGTATAGACCTTTTGCCGGGTACGGCTCCAATTTCGAAAGCACCGTATAGGTTGGCTCCCGCAGAGTTGAAGGAATTAAAGGTCCAGTTGCAAGAATTGCTTGATCGAGGGTTTATCCGCCCTAGTGTTTCCCCGTGGGGAGCACCGGTTTTGTTTGTGCGGAAGAAAGATGGTTCGTTGAGATTGTGTATCGATTACCGAAAGTTGAATCAGGTTACGGTGAAGAACAAGTATCCTCTACCTCACATCGACGATTTATTTGATCAGCTTCAAGGGTCCGTGGTTTTCTCTAAACTTGATTTGAGGAGTGGGTACCATCAGTTGAAGGTTCGATCGGAGGATTCCGAAGACTGCCTTTCGCACTCGTTATGGTCATTATGAGTTCTTGGTTATGCCGTTTGGGTTGACTAACGCGCCTGCAGTATTTATGGATTTGATGAACCGGGTTTTCCATCCCTATCTTGATTCGTTCGTGGTGGTCTTTATTGATGATATACTCGTCTACTCTAAATCCCGAGAGGAGGACGAGCAGCACTTGAGGACAGTTTTATCCGTTCTTGCGAGGGAGAAATTGTTTGCGAAGTTTAGTAAATGCGAATTTTGGCTCGAGAAGGTGTCATTTCTGGGTCATGTGATTTCTAAAGACGGGATTTCTGTGGACCCGTCAAAGATTGAAGCTATAGTGGATTGGAAGAGACCTGAATCAGTGACAGAGATTAGAAGCTTTCTGGGTTTAGCCGGTTATTACAGAAGATTTATTGAGGGGTTTTCGAGGATCGCTACTCCGATGACTCAGTTGACCCGGAAGAATGTCCCGTTTGTGTGGACCGAGAAATGTGACAAGAGTTTCGAGGAATTGAAGAAGAGGTTGACTACCGCACCGATCTTGACTTTGCCTAATGGGAGCGATGGCCTAGTGATTTACAGTGATGCTTCGAAAGAGGGTTTGGGTTGTGTTTTGATGCAGAACAGAAAAGTGATTGCCTATGCTTCGAGGAAGTTGACCTCTAGTGAACAGAATTACCCCACTCATGATATGGAGTTGGCTGCGATAGTATTTGCGTTGCATAAGTGGAAGCATTACCTTTATGGAGCGAAGCTTGAGATTTTTACCGATCACAAGAGCTTGAAATACCTTTTCTCCCAGAAAGAGCTGAATAACAGGCAACGCCGATGGATGGAATTGTTGAAGGATTATGATTGTACGATCTCCTATCACCCGGGAAAGGCGAATGTGGTAGCCAATGCGATTAGTAGAAAGTCTTATGTGGCTTCGATGATGGTTCGGGAATGGAAAATGCTTGAGGATGTTCGAGATTGGTCTCCTCGTGAATCGAGACATGGGGCTATTTTTGCGAATATTAGGGTATCTCCGACCCTAATTCAGAGGATAAAGGAAGCTCAGAAAGAAGATCCCGAGTTAGTGAAGGTAATGGGTAAATTGAAGGAAAAGAATTTCGAGGATTTTTCTGTTAGCCCGATTGGAGTGTTGACTTTCCGTGGTCGTTTGTGCGTACCCGATGTTGGTGGGATAAAGAGGCAAGTTTTAGATGAGGGTCACAAATCGAGGTATACTATTCATCCGGGTAGTACGAAGATGTATCAGGATTTGAAGCAACAATTTTGGTGGGTTAATATGAAAAGGGAGATAGCGGAGTATGTTTCGAAGTGTCTAACTTGTCAGCAGGTCAAAGCCGAGCATCAGAGACCAGCGGGACTACTTCAGCCGTTAGAGATTCCCGAGTGGAAATGGGAGCATGTGACCATGGATTTCGTTACGGGACTACCTCGTACCCGTAAGAAGTATGACAGTGTTTGGGTGATTGTGGATAGATTGACCAAGAGTGCCCATTTCTTACCTATTGATATCAGATATTCGATGGAGAAGCTTGCGACCCTTTATATCGATGAGATCGTTAGATTGCATGGGGTTCCGGTTAGCATTGTGTCAGATCGAGACCGAGGTTTACTTCTAGATTCTGGAAGGCGTTTCAGGAAGCTTTGGGTACAGATTTGCGATTCAGCACAGCTTTTCATCCTCAGACCGATGGTCAATCCGAGAGGACTATTCAGATTTTGGAGGATATGTTGCGAGCTTGTTCAATAGATTTTTCCGATTCTTGGGATAGACATTTACCGTTAGTGGAGTTCTCCTACAACAACAGTTATCAGGCTAGTATCGAGATGGCACCGTATGAGGCCTTATATGGAAGAAAATGTAGATCGCCTATCTGTTGGGATGAGGTCGGTGAAGCGAAGATCGTGGGTATTGATTTGCTTCAGGATTCGGTTGAGAAAGTTAGAGTTATCCGGGATCGATTGAAAACAGCCCAGAGTCGACATAAGAGCTATGCAGATAACCGAAGGCGAGATCTTAGTTTTCAGACCGGTGACTTTGTGTTCTTGAAAGTATCTCCGAAGGTGGGTATTCGTAGGTTTGGGAAGAAAGGCAAATTGGCTCCGAGGTTTATTGGTCCGTTCGAGATTTTGGGAAAGGTTGGACTTCTATCGTATCGTCTTGCGTTACCGCCATCTTTGGACCGGTTACATAATGTTTTTCACGTTTCTATGCTTCGGAAGTATGTTCATGATCCTTCTCACGTGTTACCAAGGATACCGGAGGATATCGAGCCCGACATGTCTTATGAGGAACGACCGGTTCGGATTTTAGATGCCAAAGTCCAAGAATTGAGAAACAAAAGCATTGCGTTGGTTCGAGTTCTTTGGAGGAATCACAATGTTGAGGAATCTACGTGGGAGCTCCGAGTTGAGATCGAGAGGAAATATCCGTGGCTTTTTAATTCGGGTAAGTCTCGTTAAAATTCGGGTCGAATTTTCTTTAAGGGGGAGTGAATGTCACGACCCGAAATCTAGGCTCTATTTTATTGGTAATAAATAATTATTATTTATTTATTTGCTTATTTATTTATTTAAATTATTATTTATTTAAATAATTATGTGTGCATTTATGTGTTATAATAATTATGCCTAGCATTTTATTTGGGTTAGTGTTGTATTGTTGGGTCTTAATTGTAGTAGGGAGTGCAAGTATTTGTGTGTAGTGTAGAGGAGGGGGCCTAAGTGTAAATTATTTAAATCATTTTAACTACTCCCTCCCTACTCCTCATCTTCTCCCTACTCTTCCCCTTCTCCCTCACCCTCACCATCTCTCCCAGCACAACTCTCTCTCTCTCTCTCTCCATTTGTGGGTAAGTTTTCTCTCTTCCTTCTCTCTTCACTTTCTTCCTCTTCCTCTCATAATCTCTCATTTCTTAAAACGTGAAACTTGTTTAGATCGTTGATGGGATCGCGTAGAATCAAAAATATTTGAAATCCGTCAACTTTGAGAAAATCCAAGTAAGTTGCTTTTCCCCCATTTTTATGCTAAAGTGTTCATTTCATATTTATATAATACTTTAGTTGATATATTTGATGTTTGATTGAGTTTGGGATTTATTTGGAATTTATTTTGGTTTTTGGTTAAAAATGGTGATTTTGATGAATGTTGGGATTTGATCCTGGTTTTGGTTGATAAATGGAGTTGTTAAGGTCCCTTTTTTGGTTAGTTGTTGTTTGGGTACTTTGGGGATCAATTTGGGATTGTTGCTTTGTGAGAAAGTTGGTTTTGGGTAAGAATAAGGAAGAACCCAGTTCATCCTTGCCGAATTCCGGCAGAACAGGGGTTGTGGGCGACCGCCCACTTTTGGCTTGGGCGACCGCCCAGGTCATCAGTTTGATTGGTTTTTGAAGCTTGGTTTTGGGCGACCGCCCACTATTGAGTTGGGCGACCGCCCAGGTCATCAGTTGGTCTGGTGATTTGGTATTGGTTGTGGGCGACCGCCCATGGAGGTTTTGGGCGACCGCCCATACCAGCTGTTCGGAGTATCTTTGTTTTTGAATTGTTTTAAGGTCCAAGCCCGATCTAGGCTCAAAGTATCACCCTAGTTGACTTAAGTTAATGTTGTGGAACACTTTAGTGTTCGAGAATGATCCCTTTGTGACCGATTGTGTTATGGAATTTGATTAAAAATGGTTTGGGTTGGTTGGAATATCTTTTTGATGTATTGTTGGATTGATGCACTGTTTTAGTGATTTGTTTGGAATGGTTCCCTACTTTGGAATCAATGGTTGTTTATTGTGCTAGTATTTTATTACTTAGCCTTTACTTGAAAGTCCAGCTGGTATTTTGTGTGTGTTTGGGCGATGCGAAACATTATGATGGCACAGCCAAGTCCATTGTGATGTTGACCATTGTTTTGCCCCATTATTACCCTCCTCCAGATTGGCCTTGGATGTGAGAAGAGCTAGCTCCTTTGTGTGCATTTTAGCTTTACTTGGAGCATGACTTTGTGGCATGTCTCCCGTCCCTTGTGACACTTCATTTGGTTATTGGTTCCGGTACCGGGGGGTTTTCTCTTCGGCTTTCATGCTATTATGAAGATGTGATTTGTTGATTATTGAAGCTGCGCAGCGATCCTTTATTGGATGTATCGGTTTGGAAACCTTGGCTAATATCTTTTGTTATGTGTTTATTTCCGCTGCTATCTGTTATGTGATAACTGCTATGTGCTATCTGTGATTTATTATGGATTAATGCATCATAGCATGTCATGTAGTTGCATTAGTAACTTATTGAGATTTATCTCACCCCTTTCTTTTGTCTTTGTTTTTCCTTAACCCCCCCCCAGGTGCTAAGGATTAGTCTCGCTGATCACGAGAAAGAGGACATCGAGTGTGGATACATTCTTTTGGGGAAAGTTGTTATAGGTTGTTTTACATTATATAAATGTGTAACCTTTTTGGGATAGTTGTACCAAACAATGACGTCATTAAGAACTGTACATTTATATTCTGTTGGGCATAAACTTGTGGAAGTTTATGATAGTTGTATTTGGTTATTATCAAACTTGGATTTGTAAAACTTTGGATCATCACCTTTTGGTATCAAATGAAATTTTTAACTTCGGTATTTCACAATTTTGGTTTTAAGTCGACGTCCAGCTCGCGATCTCGGGCCCGCGGGGTTCGGGGCCGCGACAGGCGAGGCGGGGCGACTCATGGTGGATCCTTCTCACATTGTGAGACGGTCTCACATGGGTCTTTGTCCATTTATATTAACCATACTTGACTTTTTTTTTTTATCAACACAAGGAAAGTTTGACCAAAAATTATAGTCAATCTAATTATTCTAATGAAATTTTACAAATTGTTAATGATAAATTTCTTAATAATTTCTCAATGATAATTTTTAGAATTCATTTAGATGATTAGATTGATATTACCATTTAGACAAAGTTTACTCGTGGTGAAAAAAATTGTGACTAATATAAATGGGACGGAGGGAGTAGCTCATTTTCTGGTTTCATAATATATTTGTGTCTAGTTTATCCGCTATTCAGATTAGTTTTTTTTTTAATATTATTCTTAAGGGCTTCTCTGGTGCACAGTTTTAAAAATAAATATTTTTCAAAATATAGCTTCTTTTTGGACGCTACCAGTGGCGGGTCTAGGCCCTTTGAGGAAGGTACTTCGACCCCCCCTGAATTCTGTAAATTTTACAAATTTACTTTTTACAAATTTACTTTTTACAATTTTTGAATTTACTATATTGACCCCCTGAAAAGAAAATTTCAAGGGGGTCTAGATTCGCCACTTCACGCTACTATTTGGAGCGGCTAAAAAAGAGCAATGCTAGGGGCACAAAATAAGGTCACAAAATCTTGCTCACAAAATGAGGTGCCGATATTTTATTGGTTGCATCGATAATGGACCCGCCACACTCTAATTAAAAACACTAATAAAATCATCACACTTAGGATTTTGTGAGCTTGATTTTGTGACTTTTTGTGCCCCTAGTATTATTCGCTAAAAAAGGCTAACATTTTTAAAAAGCTCGACTTAAAAACTTTTCATTGATACGCTTAATTAGCAAACATCTGATTCTTTTTCAATCAATTTTGAACGCACCGCTCTACCAAATCTATATATATATATATATATATATATATATATATATATATATATATATATATATATATTAAAAAAGAGCTATGGTATTGACATGTGGACAAACAATGGAGAAAACTTGCATTTGGAGAAGCCACATCAACAACATACTAATAAATAAGTGACTTTTCATTTTCTTTTCATTAGCTAATACTATTAGCTAATAATAATAGTTACTAAAAAGGGTAACTATAATAGTTAACTATTATAGTAACTATTATTATTATTAGTAATAGTTAACTATAATAGTTAACCATTATAGTTAACTATTACTCTTATTAGTAATAGTTACTATTATAGTTAACTATATTAGTTAACTATTACTATTAATAGTATTAGTTAACAATATTAGTTACAATACAAGTTAAATATTACTATTAATAGTATTAGTTAATTATAATAGTTACTATTATAGTTAACTATATTAGTTAACTATTACTATTAATAGTATTAGTTAACAATATTAGTTACAATAAAAGTTAAATATTACTATTAATAGTATTAGTTAACTATAATAGTTACTATATTAGTTAACTATTACTATTAATAGTATTAGTTAACCATAATAGTTACTTTATAAGTTATTTTTTACTATTAATAGTATTGGTTAACTATAATAGGCTACATACATTAACTATTACTATTATTATTATTAGTTAATTATAATAGTTATTATATAAGTTAGATTATTAATTTTTAATATTAATTAATCATAATAGTTACTATATCAATTAACTATTACTATTAATAATATTATTTTATTATAATAATTATATTAATAATTATTATTACATAGACTAATCATTGCTATTAATATATATATTAACTATTACTATCAATGGTATTAATTAATTATAATAATAATTATAATAATAGTAATCATATAGATTAATTTTTATTATTAATAGTATTAGTTAAAATATTAATAATAGTAATCATATAGAGAAGGACTTCAAAGACGGTAAAACTTTCACTACCATAATTGCATTCTCAAAGATTAAAAAATCTGAGACATCTGATTAAACTAAAACAACTTTTAATCAGTTAATTCACGCATTTAATTGTATTTTCTAATTTCACTTGATGATATTTTTCAGTATCATAATGTCTTAACTTTACTTGACGGACTAGCTCGATAGGGATCCATTAATGATATCAGCGGCGAAGTCAAAAATATTTAGAAACTAAAAGTGGTCAAATTACTATTTGGATAATTTTGATAATTGTGGTATACAAATTTAGTATAAAGATGTCAAAATAATAATTTAGCGCAATTGTTTTCAAACTTAAAAAAATGTATAAATTCATCAATTTTAGCAGTAAAATATCATTTATAAATTTTTTTAAAATTACTAAAAAACGTGTTTTATTAAAGGGGCTCGAATGACTCATGAGCTTGACTTTAACTTTGCCCCATTATAGGGATGGCCAAACGGAACCGGAAAACCGGACCGAAAAAGCACGGAACTAGAGCAAACCGGCGAATAAACTGGAACCGGAGTAACCGGAACCGCCATTCATCCGGGCCGGTTACGGTTCACATAAATGGCGAACCGGACTGGAACCGGACCGAAAATCCTTTGTTTTTCAATAATTTTAAAGAGGGGACCGGAACCGGACCGGAACCAGAACCTAAGCGGAACCGGATTGTGCCAACCAGAACCGGAACCGGGGTAAGCACGGGCCGGTTCAGGGTCACATATATACTGAACCGGAACCGGCGGTTCCAAACCGGAACCGGGTCCGGAACCGGTTTTGGCCATCCATACCCCAGTATTGATGCATAGATATTTCCACATTAAAATACTTCCTCCGTCTCATACTTATTGCTACTAAATGAGAGTGCACGAGAATTAAGAAAATATATTGAAAAAGTAAGTATTGTAAGTAGGTAAGAGAGAGAAAATAAGTTAGTGGATAGTGTTGGATAAAATCTTATAGAAAGGAAAACAAATTACAACATTGATATAAAATATACAACAATAGAATGAAAACATGAAAAGAAAACGATACAACCATATTTGATCTCTTGTAACCTAGTCGTGTAAGAACACACTCTCCTTAAGACTAATTCGTCTCCCTCTCTACGAGTGCTTGAGGTTTCAATGGGCATTACTTTAGTCTCCCAGGAAAAAACGAATTAACCGGATGCAACTCCGCACTTGAGCCACCGGCGAAATGAATGATATGCTTGGACTAGATCACCAACAAAATATGTAAGGAGACCAATGGAAAAAGTACAAGATCAAGAATGAAAGGGAGATTTGCTAAAACAAGTGTTTCATTTTGTGTGTATTTCTCTCTTTTTTTTTTCTAAAAAAAAAAAAAAAGACTTGTGCGTTTCTCTTTATAGCTCAAACTCCCCAAAGGATTAGTTCTTCAATTAATCCATATTTTGATGACCAATTTAATCTAACAATTAAATTAGAAATCAATTGATTTGGAGTTACTTTTTAAAATCAATAATGGATATTAAACATTGGAAGTTACTCTTGAAAAATCATCTTAAATTAAAATTTTAGAAATTACAATTTGTTATTAACTTTTTGTAATTCCTTGAACTATACTTCAAAAATAAGTGGCAAAAACTATCAACTAGTTTTTCCATACTTTTCACATGTGAGACAAACTCACATTTCTAACTTCCATTTATTTATTTATTTGTGATATATATTTTTATCATTCAATCTTCAAATTGAACCAATAAATATATCATTTTCATGTTCTCACGGAGTGAACATGAACCCACGATAATCTTTTTCCAACGACAAATTAATGATTCTTGCAACGATATGTGTACAATTTCCTTCACACACAACACACTTTTCCAACAATCCCCCACATGAAGGAAATTGAGGACGAGCTTGGTGATAAAGTCTGGCAGACAAAAACAAGCATACGAAGGTACTCCGCTCGAACTAGCATATTTACTCTACTCACAATTCGATGGACGCGATCTCCTTGAATCGATATGTTTTTTGTGTAGCCGATCATATACTAGACACAAGTAATGTCCTAACACATTTCATTTCTCATAGCTATGTTCATTCATGGCCCTGAACATACGCCTGGTTCTGCGAGAGGGTCTAAGAATTTATCCTCACACAATTCTCCTCGAAGCGTCCCCACTTCTATCTCACATAGGTGACTTCTTAAAGGTAACCTATATTACCCCGCTCGAATTTCTCGAAGCGTAAGAGTCATTAAAATCCATAGGCTTATCCTTGTCCCTTCGGGATGTCACTAAAAGGAATGGACTTGGGGTTTGATCCCCATAGTGACGCACGAGTCTTTTAACAGTTAGGTGGTCCCTTTTGAATCTAGTTCTTGGGATCTCCAGTCATCTAGATTGGGTTTTCTGCTGTGATCAACTCTAAGAGGCTTATGTCTCATTCCCCTCCACAATTTACAACTAACTCTCAGTTCTAACCCTTTGGTAAACGGATCCGTTTTTTCCTTTGACTTCACATAGTCAAATTAGTTGAGAGTACTTTCTTAATGGTTTTACGTCTTTGACATATTTGTCAAGACCTACCATCATACAAAATGTTTTGTGTTCAATCTGTTGGTCCCAGAGACACAACAAGGGTATGAAAGAGGCTAGGGGGGGGGTGAATAGCCTATTAACAATTTCAACCCTTTTTCAAAATTCAACCTTATGCTTATACTTGAATTTTACGGTAGATGAAAACCACATGGTCAAGTATAAAATGCACAGCGGAGGTTTTCGTTGAAACAAGTTAAGAGTTGTTTTTTATAAGTTTAATGCGGTAGGTTATATTTGCGGTAGATAAGTGACGCGGTAGGAGTAGAGTGCGGTAGGTTATGCGGTAGGTAAAAGTGAGGTAGGTTGAGAGTGAAAACTTGTGTCTTAGAGATTTTTGGCAAATGATAAGTTAGTCAGATTTTAACTAAGGCAATGAGGTAGACAAACAAACACAATTCACAATTGTTCGTAAATCTGAGAGATCAAACACTAAAAGACAAACAAGATTAATATGAACAATAATAACAAGATGAACAAGACTTGAAAGTACAGTGCAGAAAATAAAGAGCAGTAAGTAAATGACACAATGATTTAGAAATGTTCGTTTTGTTTAAAGATCTACGTCCTTTACCAAGATGGTCAGTCTTGGATTTTGAATGAAGGATATATTAATTATCTTGAGTACAAATTACAAAGATGAAGAATTGAATTAACTCCTATTTTCTATGAAGAACAATCCTAGACTTAGACCAGTGTATCCCTAATGATTCAATCTATGTGATTGATCAATCGGGGTGAGTGTGTGTTAAGAATCAAGAGCTCTTTGGAATCTATATGATTTTAGAGCTTGATGAAACTTGTGTGATGAGGCTTGAGATTTAATCTTGAAGGTTTCTGGAGACTTGTTGAAGACTTGAAGGTTGAGTGCTTGAAGATTCGAAGGATTCTGGAAATCTTGAATATGATCTTCAATCACCAAGAATTTTAACAACAATTTCTCTCTTAGAATCTCAGCATAAGTTCAATGAAGAACTCAAGGACTATTTATAGCCTTGAAGGAGAAACTAGCCGTTGGAAATACTCGGGCTTTAAGTTGAAGGACAATGAGCTGTTGAATTCTGATTGGAGTTTATTCTGAGTTGTCCTTTTGTTGCAGAGTCATGGTGGTCCAACTGTACTATGGTGACAGTTGTATTCACATTTAAAATTTGAATTTGCAACGTTCTAAACTAACCAAGTTAAGGAAAAAATTGTGACCATGGTTCAGTTTGAATCAACTTGAGTTTCTTTAACCACGGTTCCATGCGGTAGAGTAAGCTATGCGGCAGACATCAAACATTCGGCAGGGTGATGGCATGAGGTAACCTTGATTATGCGGTAAGCTAGTATGCGGTAGGCAAGGGCCTTACCTTATATCTCCAGAGTTAGAAAAAATTGAGGGTTCTAATCTGCTAAGCCTATTCAACTAGAAAATGGACTATTCTAAATGAAGTAAAAGTACTTCTTACAATATATCCTAAAGTCCACAAAGAGTAAAATTAGGTTATGGGATCAATCAAATTAAAGTAATATGAGTGGTTTATAATAAGCATACCCAATAATCTCCCCCTATTTGATTGAGACCATTACCTACTATAACAAAGGCTAATTCATTGTACTTGGTAAAAACATGTTTTTAAGAATAAACATTTTATTAATATCATGTCCCAAGTCAATGCACACACTAAGCCAATGTTTTAGATTTCTATCATCCTAAAAAGAAAAACAAATTACTAATCCTAGAAGATAGAAATAACATTTCGCATTCCAAGATAAATAATTAAAGAAGGATAAAAATGCATCAAACACAATAACAACATACTCCAATCATGATAATCATTAAGGCATAGGAGTAAGCAAATGAGAAGCATTGTCAAGTTACAACTTCAAAATAAAACAAACAGAAAAGTAAATTGTTTTAAACATCAACATAAAAGTTTCAGATAACCACAGACGGTTATGTCAAATGGTAAGGTAAATCAGATGCGGTCAATGTCGATAAGATCTTCAATGAATTTTGCGGCAAGAGGAAAGCGGTAGGCTGGGATATCCAATCCTGGAATCAAGACTGGAGCAGTGAATCCATCTTCTTCTTCTTCCTCTTCTTCACCTTGAGATTGGACATTGCCATGACCAGCAATTGCTAGCTGATTTCCAGCTTCATTATCTGCGCGACTAAGATAAGTCAGAGCCGTATTGACTCTGTTGGAGAGAAGATCTATCTTTGTGGATTGGTTAGTGATTCTGATGTTCTGGGCCTCAATGCCGTCTGTCTAAACTTGCATTGCACCAGTTAGAGCATTGATCTTGGGAACAAATTTTTCAGCTACAGCCATAAGAGCGGCATTGGAGTGCGTGAGGACTTCTTCTTTGATCGCGGTTTGAACTTTCCCTATTTCATCCTTCACTTCCATCTTATCATTACCCATAGATTTTGAAAATTCTTTACTTGCAGCCTCAACACCTCTAATAATGTTGTTACCGATGAAATCAGTTTAGTTTTTAAGCAATTCAGTCAATACGGTAAAAGAGAGAGCGTCAGTTGAGGGTGCGGTAGATGAAGATGGTGCGGTAGAAGTAGAAGTATTGCCAGCTAAGGTATCCTTGATAGCCTTTGTTATAAATACACTCTCCCCCTTAATGGTCGAAACCAACTCAGAGGGAAGTGCGGTAACATCACGGCGGAGGGAGGCCTGATCAGACTTGATATCAATAAGTTCTTCCCTAAGGGCCACCATACTGGAGACCAGTTCAAAAACCTGAGCCTGAGTGTCTGCTTGCAACTCAGTTAAGAACTTGACTGTGGCAAGAAGCTCAGCAGTAGATGATGCGGTAGGTTCAGGTTGTGCGGTCGAGAGAGATGGTGCGGCAAGATCAGTAATCACGGTAGGAAGAACTTGCTCAACTCCTTGATCAGAAGTAACATTAACGTTGAGTGGCACGGTCTCATCATCATTCACATCTTCAATTTTAACAAAACTATCCAAATTTTCAGAAACAAAGTCTTCTTCAACATTCTCAACATCCATAGTCTTTTCTGCGGCAGACTTGTCACTCGCGGCAGAACTTTCGTGCTCTACTTCCTCAGAGATTTCATCAACTAAACCCTTGTCAATGGGCTTCTCAACAACGTCATCATCCTTCTCATTCTTAGAAGCATCTTCAGATTTCTCACTTTCCTCTGCGGCAGCATCATCTTCCTTCTCAGATCCAGACAATTCTTCCATATCAGCCTGTTGAGCATCCAGGACAAAATTCTTGGAAATCTTTGGAGGGGCAACCACTATATCCTTATCGGATGAAAAAACTGGGGAATTTACTTTAGGGGAAGGTTGTTTAGCTACGTTAGCCTTTTTAGAGATTTTGACCGGGCTAAGAGTATGGGATCTCTTCTTTTGAAACTTCTCCCCCTGACTTGGTGCTGGTTTAAGAGAGACGGAGGGTTTTTTATTTGGATGAAGTGGACACGGTAGGTTGCTTTTGTGCGGCAGGTTTGGATGGTTTAGGTTGAGGAGGTGGAGATTTAGATGGTACGGTATAGGAGGATTTGGAGACTTTGGATTTTGGTTGAGGTTCAGGGGACGGAGATGGAGACATTGGAGGTTTCGAAAGTTTTGGTGCGGTAGACTTGGCTGGTGCAGCTGGTGTAAGGATCCCGCCCCGTGCGGAAAACGTGAGGAGTATGGGGGCGAAACGCCAAACACGGTTAACACGCCAAAAATAACGGAGTCGCCACATTTGTTAATTATTTAACCCAACAAATGGAAAGGTTGGAGATTCTATTAGTTCGGAGGTCAGGTTACGTCTTGGGAAGAGTTTCACGTCACCCAAGCCGCCTCGGAAAAAGCCGAGTCTCCCTTGTGTTTGTTGACCAAAATGTTCAAGTGTGTATGCGTGTGTGTTTGAAAATGGGAGAAACTGACTTTTAACAGAAATCAGTTAGAAACTTAACAAGAAAGGTTTATTTTGCAATCAGTTTAACAAAATGGGGTAAAACTGGAAAAAAGTGCTCCCTGCCCAAACTAGCCGTATGGCTGGTTGAAACCATCCGTATGGCTCATTTGGCCGTCCCAGGTTTTTTTTACATATTTATCAGAAACAGTCCAGTTTCAAACAGAAACAGAGCATTCTGTTGAAACTGGACAGAATTGTGACTTTTCAATTAGGGTTGGATCAAAGTTTGGATGGTAAAGATTGAGACTTTACCACCCAAACTTGATCATCATAACATAAATAAGCCTAAACATCATAAATATGCAAGGGCTCTCTGCATATGTGCAATGGATCATCAAGCCAAAAGTAAAGACATAAATATAAATTGCATAAATCATAACAAGCCTTAGGTTATTCCTTTGGTTTAGAACCCACAATCATGCATAAAACATGAAGGGCACCATGGATCAAGGCTTGGTTCCAATTCATATAATTTGCAAGAAATGTAAAGACATTAATTAAATTGACATAAATATAACAAGCCTTGATCATCTTGGTTTGAACCCACAATCATGCATAAAACATGAAGGGCACCATTGATACTCCAAGGCTTGGATCACATTTGTATGATTGCATAAATTAAATGACATAAATTAAAAGACATTAAATAAAGAAAGAAATAAAAATAGAAGAGGAGATGAAGAGAAGATGAGACAAAGATTCAATCTTTAAGCAAGCTTGGGGTAAATCATTAATTGATTGACCCAAGTTTGCTTCTTCCTTCACTTAGGGATCATGGACCCTAAGCTTTCACTTAATCATGGTTTGATCATTGTGTTTTCTTTTGGATTAGATGGGACTTTAAAGATAAGAGGAATACTACTCTTGGTAGTTCTTCACCATTATCTAAAGTGAGCCATAATCTATCACAAAGAAAATTAATCAATTTTGATGAGAGGAGAATTTTGGAGAGTAACTTTGCTATCAAAAATTCTTGTTCCAATGAGAGAGGATGACCTCTATATTTATAGGGGAAAATGTTTCATTTTAGCCCTTCAACTATGGGCTTGGGCACCAAGCAAAAGGGGGATATTTTCACTTTAATCCCTCAACTATTGTCTTGTGACTTGCTTAGGGGCTAAGCAAAATAAGGATACTCTTTGGATATTCTTGGAGCATAAATTGGATCCTTTGGATATTGTTTGAGCATAAATTGGATCCTTTGGATATTCTTTTAGCATAAATTGGATCCTTTGGATATTCTTTTAGCATAAATTGGATATTCTTGTGAAGTCCTTTTAAGATTTTAAGGAATAATTCCAAAGTCCTGACTCTCTGAAAATTACCAGAAGGTCCCTCCCTTTCCAAAATAATTCCGTTAATGCCTAAAATACCCCTTTAACATTATTATGACCCAATTAAATCCCAAATTACCCCTTAATTCCAAAATTTGATTATTTAAGGATAGTAATCCGGATCGGGGTACTTACAGAGCCCCTCGGCAACTGCACTTTTGGAGAAAGCGGGGTTGTCGACAAAAGAAGGAATCCCGATCCAGTAAGCTACCAAGATGGTGACCAAAGGTGGTCAAGTAGCTGGACCCTTATCTTTAAAGGATTCCTACGTATCCCTATTCGAGGGAATCAAGCCGGTCGTAGTTCTGGTGAGAGAGTTTAAGGCTACTCGAACCTATAAGCATCCCAATCCGATGGGAGGACGGTTTGACCGATTTGGGTGAGAGGGTTTAAGGCTACTCAAACCTATAGGCATCCCAATCCGATGGGAGGACGGCTTGGCCGATTTGGGTGAGAGGGTTTAAGGCTACTCAAACCTATAAGCATCCCATTTTGATGGGAGGACGGCATAGCCGATTTGGGTGAGAGATTCTATGGCTACTCAAACCTATAAGCATCCCATTTTGGTGGGAGGACGGCATAGCCGATTTGGGTGAGAGATTCTAAGGCTACTCAAACCTATAAGCATCCCATTTTGGTGGGAGGACGGCATAGCCGATTTAGGTGAGAGATTCTAAGGCTACTCAAACCTATAAGCATCCCATTTTGATGGGAGGACGGCATAGCCGATTTGGGTGAGAGATTCTAAGGCTACTCAAACCTATAAGCATCCCATCTTGATGGGAGGACGGCATAGCCGATTTGGGTGAGAGATTCTAAGGCTACTCAAACCTATAAGCATCCCATCTTGATGGGAGGACGGCATCGCCAATTTGGGTGAGAGGGTTTAAGGCTACTCAAACCTATAAGCATCCCATTTTGATGGGAGGACGGCATAGCCAATTTGGGTGAGAGATTCTAAGGCTACTCAAACTATAAGCATCCCATCTTGATGGGAGGACGGCATCGCCGATTTGGGTGAGAGGGTTTAAGGCTACTCAAACCTATAAGCATCCCATTTTGATGGGAGGACGACATCGCCTATTTGGGTGAGAGATTCTAAGGCTACTCAAACCTATAAGCATCCGATTTTGATGGGAGGACGGCATCGCCGATTTGGGTGAGAGGGTTTAAGGCTACTCAAACCTATGGGCCTTAGGTAGATATCCATTCATCCTTTCCTAAACAGGCATGGCTCAAAGGCCGGGCTTGGTCAACTTGGCCCTATTCGGAGGGGATTGACTAAAGGGGGCTGGCATGGCTCAGAGGCTCAAATGATGGGCATGGCTCAGAGGCTAGACTTGATTAAATTGGCTCTATCGGAGAGGGTCGACTCAAGGAATAGGCATGGCTCAAAGGCTCAAATAATGGGCATGGGTCATAGGCAGGACGCGATCGACTTGGCTCTATTGGAGAGGGTCGATTCGAGGGTAACTGGTCTTACACCCGACTAAGGACTGCCGGGACACATGGTCAATTTGGTCAACTTTTCTCATGGCGGAGGGTCGACTACACAAACTGGTCAACTTATCTCATGACGGAGGGTCGACTACAAACTGGTCAACTTATCTCATGGCGGGGGGTCGACTACACAAACTGGTCAACTTATCTCATGGCGGAGGGTCGACTACACAAACTGGTCAACTTATCTCATGGTGGAGGGTCGACTACACAAACTGGTCAACTTATCTCATGGCGGAGGGTCGACTACACAAACTGGTCAATTGGTCAACTTATCTTATGGCGGAGGGTCGACTACACAAACTGGTCAATTGGTCAACTTATCTCATGGCGGAGTGTCGACTACACAAACTGGTCAACTTATCTCATGGCGGAGGGTCGACTACACAAACTGGTCAACTTATCTCATGGCGGAGGGTCGACTACACAAACTGGTCAATTGGTCAACTTATCTCTTGGCGGAGGGTCGACTACACAAACTGGTCAACTTATCTCATGGCGGAGGGTCGACTACACAAACTGGTCAACTAATCTCATGGCAGAGGGTCGACTACAAGGCTGGTCTTACGTCTCTCCGGAATGCCGTGACACCTTTGGTCAACTTTTCTCATGGCGGAGGGTCGACTATACAAATGGGTCAATTCATCTCATGGCGGAGGGTCGACTACAAGGCTGGTCTTACGTCTCTCCATACTGTCGTGACACATTTGGTCAACTTTTCTCATGGCGGAGGGTTGACTAAATGATCGGACTTACGGAGGAATGCCGGGACATGGTCAACTTGGCTCTATGGGAGAGGGTTGACTAAGCGGTCGGACTTACGAAGGAATGCTGGGACAACAAAACCCAATGGTCTTACGTCATGCCAGATGGCCAAGGACGAATTTCACGGAATCTAATGGTCTTACGTCACGCCAGACGGCCGAGGATGAATTTCACAGAATCTAATGGTCTTACGTCACGCCGGACGGCCAAATGGCAAATCTAACGAAACCTAATGGTCTTACGTCATGCTGGACGGCCAAGGACAAGGGTCTCAACCTATAATGACTATTCTGAGTCAATCTTTGACTTGGGTCAATTCCATCTTTGGGGAGTTTGACGAAAAAACTGGTCTTACGTCCGATTAAGGACTGCCGGGGACAAGGGTCTCAACCTAAAATGACTATTCTGAGTCAAGGTTTGACTTGGGTCAACTCTAATCTACGGGACAGTTGACACATTTTCTTGACACCGGAGAAGATCCTAGGGGTAACTGTTCAAACACATTGTGGACGAAAGAGTCCAAAACTTTTGGGAAAATCATTTTGAGAGGAGATCAAAAGCATTTTGCTTGAAACATGGTCTTTGATAAATGATGCCAAAAGGGAAAATTTCGGAAATGCTTATTCCTAAAGGCAAATCTTTTAACAAAGCATTTTAGTCAAATTTTTTATTTTAACTTAACCGTGAGGTTTGTTATGCATAAAGTCCTATGGAGCTTTGTCCATTTCTTAGGAGCGATCGGGAGTAGAGAACCCTTTTATCGTCGATGTTGGGGTAGCCCCATGTCTTTGTCGGTGTCGATGGAGGAGTAGCCCCAATATCATCTTCTGACCTTTGGAATGAGGTTAGGAACCCATCCCTTTTTCATGACGCACCCTTTGTTTTGCCTAGGCCGCCCTTGCGGGTTTTCAACCTAGCGGGCTACTTTTTTGCGTCTTTCATGGCACACCCTGTCTTTTGCCTAGGCCGCCCTTACGGGTTTTCAACCTAGCGGGCTACTTTTTTGGTGCCTCTTTTTCCTTTTTATAAGTGATCCAGCCGGCTCGATAGAATGGGGACTTTAAAATATTTTTCTTGGAGGAAACATGCAAGGGCATTTTATTTGGGAGAGAGTCCCTTTATGCGGGTGAGCTCTTTGAGAAATATATCATGAAATGGGAGGAAGCCCTTGCTTGACAGAATACAAGTGTTTAGCTCTTTCCTATGATGGAGAAAAGAAGACTTGTTGAGACATTTGAAATTTGCCTTAGTTAATATCATCAAAGGATTGCTTGAATGGACCATGTTTGTCATTAAGTCAGGATTATAGCAAGCAATTAGCCTTAGCATGTATAAATGTTGTGATCAATTAAGATTAAGACTCGATCAATGGCAAGATCAAAAGGTGTTTATGGGGAATTGGTCCTTGTCTGGTAAATTGGTCATTGATGGGACCGTGGGGGAGAGGCTTGGCTACTTTGGGAAAGCCATGGTTTGACCGTTCTTTCTCATGCTGTGACCGGACCCGAAGGTTGCCTGCGTTCCCCTCAGTTTGAGGAGCTCAGGTCGCCGTAGTTCGGCCTTAGGCCGTCTTTTGCTGAAGTTGGCTTTCTTTTGTTGTTGTCTCGGAGGACGTTGTTGCTCACTTTGCTTTGGGTGAACTCCTTGAGATGGACTTCTTGGGGTGAACCCTCTTTGGTGTGAACTCCTTTTGAGGCATACTTTGTTTTCACCATTTCCTTCCCTTCTTTCCATACATTCATTTCCTTTCCCTCTTCTCCTTTTTTTTTTGTGGGAGGAGGTAAACATTATCCCCAGCTCGCTTTCTCGGGCATTGGCTCCTTTGTAGCCTATTGGTGGCGTGCCTGTTACTTTGGGCTGACTTTGAAGATTTCGGGAAGCCCTATGCTTGGTCGTACACGTGTGAGCACTGTCAAATCTCGGTGGTCGAGCAACAACATCCTCACCTTTTCACTGTCTCGGGATGCCTTCGATGTGCATCAAGAATTGGTCTTGGAAAGGTGTATTGGGTTGTGCATCGGGGAAGTTTATGAGGGAAGACTTGCCATTAATGGTTTCTTCATGCCAATTGATCACAACATTTATTCACATCAAGATTAATTGTTTGCATTTAGCATTTCTCATTCGTGTTAGGTCCATTCGTCCTTAATGAGTCGTCATTGACTAGTATGCTTAGAAGTCAATTCTTCATTTTAGGGACGTAGCAATCAATTGATCATAACAAGCAAGGCAATTTCAATAGTAAGTGTATATTGCAAATAATGTCTCAAGTCTAGAGAGAAGAGAATGAAAATGACTCTTTTATTGAGATAACTTTGTACATACATGTCCAAGTGCGGACCTTTGCAAAAATAAAAAGACACAATCCGGGACGGACTTTTGTGAGAATCTAGATCCTACGAGGCTGGACGACTCATCATTTTTCTTTTTTTTTTTTTTTTTTTTTTTTACGGATGGGCTCCTATGACACGCGATGTTCCATTTTCTTCTTCGATTGTTGGAGGGTTTGTCGGCGGCACATTCCATGTCTTCCACGGGGAACTCGGGTTCCGTGTCATCGGGAAAGATGTCGCGAGATCTCCACTTGGCTTGACATTGCAACCACCGGCCCCATATTCGGCCATCTCCTTTTGGTGACTTCCTTTCAAGGGGCGTAACCTCGCGCATGGCATTCGGCGAAGGTACGGATCTCCATTTGATGTAGCCGTTTTTGGGCCTCTGAGGCATGGGCCTCTTCTCGTGGACGGTGTCCCAATCCTGCTCACGTGGATGGAAGTCTCAGAAGTCATTTCAGATGTGGGCTCCTTGGTTGATGTTTCCGGTGGACAAGACCGCAAAGGACTTTAGCATTTTAAACCTCGAGGTGAAATTATAACCATGATTTGAGAGGAACGCCTCATTAGTGGATTAGCCTTTTGGAAAAGAGTTGACCTCTTATTTTAAGAAAACTTGATTTCCAATCTTTTGAATGAGGATTGACACACGCATTTTTCTATTTGAGTAAAAGACTCACACATTTCCCTCTTTTTTTTTTCATAAGGATTGACACACACACATTTCTTTTGAGTAAAAGACTCACACATTCAAATGGGTTTAACGAAGAGACGAACATGACTTAAGTTGGCCTAATTCAAACGGGCTTTTGGGAAGAGGTGAGTGATTGACTCACTTTCCAAACGGACTTCCTAGGGTGACGGAGAGCGGCCCTAAGGGACCTAACTTAAAGGTTACGGGGACAAGGAGCCTCCTTAGCTTGTCGGAATATAGTCAGGATAACATGGGACAAAACCTTACTGGCGTGGGACCAGATGGTACTCACACTAGTTCGAGCCATCAAGGCGATCAGAGCAACTGAGATGGTCATCACATGGAGGTGCAAAATGAGGAGGCCAATGCTTGACCAAGGTATATTACCATGTAGTGCCATGACAGCTAAACTCGAAGGGGTCATGGGAACGAAATGGCATGAGGGGCGCAGAATTGGTCATCATGTGATGGCCCAAGGAAAGGGGAGAGAGTTACCCTAAGCACCTTTTGTTTCTTTTCTTTAACAGACGCTTTGGAGGATAACAGGGATCCATCCAAAGACTTGACTAACTTCCTAGGGAACTATGCCTAGGGGTTTAACAGGGACCTAGGAGACAACACCTAGGGGTTTGGCGGGAATTTCTATGGGGACCTAGGGGAAAACACCTAGGGTTCCAACGGGGATCTCAACGGGGACCTCGGATACAACACCTAGGGGTTTAACGGAGGTTTCAGCGGGGATCACAAACGGGATCACGACGGGGATCATAACGGGATCACAACGGGCATCACAACGGGGATCACAACGGGGATCACAACTGGGATCACAACGGGGATCACAACGGGGATCACAACGGGGATCACAACTGAGATCACAACGGGATCACAACTGAGGGATCACAACGGGATCACAACGGGATCACAACGGGGATCACAACGGGATCACAACGGGGATCACAACTGGGATCACAATGGGGATCACAACGGGATCTTAATGGGAATCACAACGGGAACCTTGGAAGGATAGTGGGGATCCATCCAAAGATCTAACCTCCTAGGGAACTATGCCTATGGACTCTAACGGGAGTCTTAGAAGGATAACGGGGATCCATCCAAAGATTTAACCTCCTAGGGGACTATGCCTAGGGACTCTAACGGGAGTCTTGGAAGGATAACGGGGATCCATCCAAAGACTCAATGAAATGCCTTTATGGAGGTCTTGGAGGATAACGGGGATCCGTCCAAAGTCTTAACGAAATGACGCTCATTAACGCAAGAATGCGATGCGTCAAGGCCAAGAAGCAAAAGCGGAGCAAAGTCATGCAATGTGAAATTATTTATTCATCCAAGTTTACTTAAAAAGCATTTTTATTCCAAAATGGTTGGAAAAGATTTCTCTTCTTTTTCGCAATTACTCTAATTCCTAGATCAGTGGAGGCCATCACTACGCCTATAGACCCCTCGTTTTTCACCTGTCTTGCACACTCCCAAGGATGGACTGTCCCGGGAGAGGGTCCTATAGGGCAAGCGGCTTCCACCGACCAAAAGAAACGAACCTAGGGTCTAGTGCATCGCAAGATTCCCAATGCGTGAGCCATCCCAATCATGATTAAGCCCCGGTTAAGATCGAGATTCTTCTTAGGGACTTAAGGGACTTCTGGCATAACCTCATCTTTGATGAGGGCTCTCGAATCTTATCCTTGGGCTTAAGGATGATTAGTATGGACCATTCATTAGGGCTTGACAACACGGTGTCACCCTATCCATAACACATGACTTAGGTTAATTATAGCCAATATTAACGTATAAGTCAAGGACCGGGTCAAAGTTGACCATGGTCACACTTGCTTTCACAAGGAGTCGTGAATCGGGCACTAACTTGGCCATAATTAATCTCAGACACGTATTAGGGACGTGGTAACGTGAGCTAGACCAAAAACCAACCAAAGTCTCGGTGTTTGTGTGTCACGGACAAGTGTGGTTGACTCGGCTCAGAAGGGGAAGTGGAATGGACCTGTGCGAGCTAGAAGGGCACAAGAGCACCAATCAAGATGCATCGTGGCATCCATCCCGGGTTTAAAGGGTATTTGGAACGTGCAAGGTCAAGTGCGCGTAGTGTGAAGCCATCTATGTTCCCTTTTGAGTCAAAATAGAAATTTTTGGTCCGTTTTATCATTATGAACAAGTATGGACAAGCATGAACAAACATGGGCAAATATGAACAAATATGAACAAACAAGAACAAGCAAGTAAGCAAGGCTACTTAACAAGTAAGGATCATAATTTATACATGGAAGGTTTGTTCACAACCAAAAAGATTGTGCTTAAACAAGAAGAATTTGAAGACCAAAATTTTTGTAAAAAAGGGTTATGCACAATGAGGCTTTGAAAATCCAATTTTATGTCCAAGAATTTGTGCACAACCAAGCTTTGAAAATCATTTTTGGCTAAGAAGAAGAAAGTAGAATGTGCACAGGTAGAGGCTGAAAATTGGAACCTGGCTAAGAAGGAGCAACAAGGCCATTAGAACGTTTCTGCCTTGCACAGAATTGTTGACTCGAAGCACTTTGTGGATCATCCCAATGTAGCCGTACGGCTAAGGCATCCTGTCCATTATTTTTTTTGCAAATTTTCAGCTTCTAATCCTCAAGCCCCAGTCCATTGCATTTCCAGGACGGTTCCATTCCTTGTAAATCAAAACAGAAACACAAAACACACAAATTAGGCACAAAGTCAACAAATGGGGACGGGAGTTTGACCCACACATAAATGTCCCCAAAGCTTCTAAAAAGAAGTTTGAGAACATTTAACTCCCCAGCGGAGTCGCCACTGTAAGGATCCCGCCCCGTGCGGAAAACGCGATGAGTATGGGGGCGAAACGCCAAACACGGTTAACACGCCAAAAATAACGGAGTCGCCACATTTGTTAATTATTTAACCCAACAAATGGAAAGGTTGGAGATTCTATTAGTTTGGAGGTCAGTTTACGTCTTGGGACAAGTTTCACGTCACCTAAGCCGCCTCGGAAAAAGCCGAGTCTCCCTTGTGTTTGTTGACCAAAATGTGCAAGTGTGTGTGCGTGTGTGTTTGAAAATGGGAGAAACTGACTTTTAACATAAATCAGTTAGAAACTTAACAAGGAATGTTTATTTTACAATCAGTTTAACAAAAAGGGGTAAAACTGGAAAAAACTGCTCCCTGCCCAAACTAGCCATATGGCTGGTTTAAACCATCCGTACGGCTCGTTTGGCCGTCCCAGGTTTTTTACAGATTTATCAGAAACAGTCCAGTTTCAAACAGAAACAGAGCATTCTGTTGAAACTGGACAGAATTGTGACTTTTCAATTAGGGTTGGATCAAAGTTTGGATGGTAAAGATTGAGACTTTACCACCCAAACTTGATCATCATAACATAAATAAGCCTAAACATCATAAATATGCAAGGGCTCTCTGCATATGTGCAATGGATCATCAAGCCAAAAGTAAAGACATAAATATAAATTGCATAAATCATAACAAGCCTTAGGTTATTCCTTTGGTTTAGAACCCACAATCATGCATAAAACATAAAGGGCACCATGGATCAAGGCTTGGTTCCAATTTATATAATTTTCAAGAAATGTAAAGACATTAATTAAATTGACATAAATATAACAAGCCTTGATCATCTTGGTTTGAACCCACAATCATGCATAAAACATGAAGGGCACCATTGATACTCCAAGGCTTGGATCACATTTGTATGATTGCATAAATTAAATGACATAAATTAAAAGACATTAAATAAAGAAAGAAATAAAAATAGAAGAGGAGATGAAGAGAAGATGAGACAAAGATTCAATCTTTAAGCAAGCTTGGGGTAAATCATTAATTGATTGACCCAAGTTTGCTTCTTCCTTCACTTAGGGATCATGGACCCTAAGATTTCACTTAATCATGGTTTGATCATTGTGTTTTCTTTTGGATTCGATGGGACTTTAAAGATAAGAGGGATACTACTCTTGGTAGTTCTTCGCCATTATCTAAAGTGAGCCATAGACTTACGGCAAAAGTCTTTTGAGGTAGTGTAGACACCCCATTTTGGACGTTCATTTATAATCACACTACTTCTGTGTCTCGCCTTTGATTTGGGTCAAAACTCGTTAAGTTGGACATGTTTTGTTAAGTTTCTGACTGACTTTGTTAGTCAGGGGCCAAAATGAACATTAAAACTGCTGCAGAGGGAAAAAATGTGATTCCAGCACATGGATGTCTCGTACGAGACATTGATGTCTCGTAAGAGGTATCCCCCCTTGACAGTCGGGTTTTGGTCAGTTTCCTTGTTGATCTTAACCCCTTTTCTTGGCAAACACTTAAGCAATCCGGGGAAAATCCCATGGACGATCCTAGAGTCCAAATATACCTCTGTGGGAATCAAGTCTTGGATTCGCACCTCAACTTACCTTCTTGGCCAAAACCCTAGGTCCAAAACCCCTATAAATATAGTTGTTGTTGGCTAGAATGACTAATGGTGAATTAATGGTCAAATCTAGACCCCAAATCTGATCAAAGAAGCTCTCATAATCAGCCCCTCTCTGATACCCACGAAATTTGGAAGATCAAGGCCTTTAGTCAAGGCCATCCATAGGATTCTTGAAGAAAACGCTTAGGTAAAATGTTTGCTTTCTATCTTCTCATCTCCTTCTTTGCTTTGAAGTATTGTGATTCTATTAAAGGATCAGCCTAGAGCCTCTCCAATCCATGGAGATGGTCTCGAAGCACATGATATGACATCCCAAATAAATAAGCAATTATTTATTTGTTTGTTTGTTTTTCTTTTGGTACATGAATGCATGATTTTGAAACGATGATGATGATTTATTAGCAAGACCAATCCTAGATCGGGTGAATTGGGTGCTCCTTGACCTTCCCAATTCATAACTTAACCCCCGAATCCAGACATCTCAGTCCGTGTTCCGACAATAACATGGTGGCGACTCTCAAATCAATAAAAAGGTAAATCGAAGGATAAAAGCGTTCCTCGAAGGAAAACCTCGCGTGCAAACAGGTAGGGATTGGAACCTTATAAGTCTTTTTATTCTCATACAAGTCCTTGATTCTGACCGTGAGACCCATCAAGTTGGAAATCAACCTACTGTTCATGCGGTATTTGGTCTCGCCTTCTTCAGCCGCATCTTTGTACGAGAGAATGTTGGCTTGCAGGACATCATACATAATCTGGCCCCAATCTAGTCGTTTGCCAAGATAAATAGCTGCACAGATCATCCATTGGGTGTGGTTGAAGTTGGCATGATTTCCTGTTTTGCATAAAAAGGCATGGTCCACCAAATGTCCAATGTGATACATTATTTCACCAACATCCTTCCTTTGAATTTTGAGAATATCTGTCATGCCGACAAGCTTCTTAGCTAGATCAGAGACTCTTGCTTAGAAATCTCATCATAACCATCCTTACTTTTCTTTATGCCCACGGCATGAGCGATGTCTCTATCATCAAAAGCCATATAAAATCCCATAACAGATGCTTGAATGAATTTAGGGTTTGACTCAGGCTCATCAGCACTTTCCATTTTAACAGCCGTGTTGAAAAATTCGTCAACGAAGGCAGGCAGGTGAAAATCATGATCAAGTATAAAGAAAGGGAGAATCCCATACTTGTTCATTCTACCCAAGATGTTGCGGCCAATGGCATCCTTTTTAAGGTCCTCAAGATCTAACACTATGCCAGAGATAAAGTGATTTAAATCCTGAAATAAACAAGGCAAAGTTTAGAATTTGAGGTAGGTCGTGCGGTCACTTGACAAGTGTATAAAGAAATGATGGCACGGTCAAGTGAGGCACGGTAACATAGGGTTTCGGAAGGGAGGTTAAACACGGTTACCGCAAACACTAAAGTGTGGAGCCAAACTAGATCAAATCATGAACAGTGTACAAACAGGAAAATTATGAAATAGAGAATCAAAATGAATTAAAAATATCGTTATGCCAAGAACACGAAGAACACTTATGATGAACACGAGGAACACCAATATCCAGAATCCCAGAAAATGACAGAAAATGAAGCGAAAAACACATAATCATAATCGGAAATGCAGATAAAATAATAAGATCACATCAATTTCAAGAAACAAACAGTATTAAACCGAGAAATTAAAAGGGGAAAATTAAAAAAAAACGAATATATTATAAACCCATTTGGTAGAACATGGATGAATACTTATAAAATCCAGAAGAAATCCAGAAGTATATGAGCCAAAACTAAGAGAAAATCATCAATCCAAGATTTTAACTACATTGAGGCAAGAAATTTGGGAAAACAAAGAATATGAAGGGTTTATCGAAATTTCTACCAAGAACACAAAAAAAACTGAAAAGGTGAAAATCCATACCATAACAACGACGGGAGGAGTAGATTGAGATGGAATAGAACTGGGAATTTCGAATCAATTTTGAGGATTTTTTGGAATGATGCTTAGACATTATATAGAAGTGAATCGAGAGAGAGAGAGATGAATGTCGGTTTTGGAGAGAAGTTAGAGAGAGAAAGTATTTGGTTTTTCTAAAAAAGTGATATGACCAGAGTGGTGGAGAGGTAGAAGGAAGTGGAACAGTTTTGGTGGAGGGTGGTTTGCAGAGGTCAGAGAGATGGGAATATGGGAGGTTAACTCTGCAAAAGTACTGATGTGACCTAGGGTTGTCAAGTATCATTAAATGCAAGGTGACTAGGTGTCAAATCAACAGCCAATGAAGGCTCAATAAATATTTAAGGAATATAAATTAAATGCGAAAATTAAATGCTCCAAATAATTTGAATTAAATAAAAGCGAGGGAAAAGATGGAAGTTACCTTTATGCCCTTGAGGTAGATAAGATCAAAATATCTGAAATATCTAAGTTAGAGTGACTTATCTGGGGTCCTCGAAATGCGGTAACCATAGAGGCAACCATGCTATGCGGTCGATGGAGGTACTTACCTTGCTTCCTGTTAACTTCTATAAAGCAGTGAACTCATGTCATCGTTGTCATCTCAACTTTGAAGTGAATTTTCACTATGCGGTAATATGATATATGCGGCAGCATATCTTTATGCGGTAGCAATAATGATGCGGCAACATAGAGGTGCGGTCAAGTGAGGGATTGAGAAATCAATGTTGTTTGCTTGACCGTGATATGTTTGCCGTGTACCTACTTTTGAACTTAGATGAACATAAACATTAGTACATGAAATTTTATAGACAAGTTAGAGTTAGAGTTCTCGCATACCCATTTCTCCTCTTAGATCCCTAAATCTCTTGGAATCGAGAGCCTTTGTGAGAATGTCTGCAATCTGATCATTAGTACTCACATACTCTAGATGGATATTACCTTTTTCCACATGATCCTTGAGAAAGTGGTATTTGATATCAATGTGTTTGGTCTTGGAATGCATGACAGGGTTGTTGGACACAGCAATGATAGATGTATTGTCACAGTAAATTAGACAATTTTCTTCTTTGATTCCGTAATCGACCAGTTGTTGCTTTATCCATAGTACTTGGCAACAGCAGCTTCCAGCAGCTATATATTCAGTTTCTGTGGTAGATACAGAGTCTGAGGCTTGTTTCTTGCTTGCCCATGAAACTAGTATGGTACATGCTGCATAATCTGCATCTGAGTAACCTATAAGATTAAAAGTTGAATCTTTAGAGTACCAAAGTCCAAGGTTAATAGTCACAGATAGATAATGAATAATATGTTTAACAGCAATAAGATGTGCTTCTCTAGGATCAACTTGATAATGAGAACAAACACAAACACTAAACATGATATCAGGTCTACTAGCAGTTAAGTATAGGAGAGAGCCAATCATACCTCGATACAAGGTTTGATCAACCTTCTTACCTTTCAAGTCTTTATCTAGCTTGTTACCAGTAGCCATAGGAGTGTCGTAGGCCTTTGCATTTTCAAGTCCAAATTTCTTGATGAGATCTCTTGTGTACTTTGCTTGGTTGAGGAAGATGCCTTCAGCACATTTTTTAATTTGTAGCCCAAGGAAGAATGTTAATTCTCCCATCATGCTCATTTCAAATTTGCTTTTTATGAGCTTCTCAAAACGCTTACACAACAATTCATTAGTGGAACCAAAAATAATATCATCTATATATATTTGAACTAATAAAGTATGATCATGATATTTAGCAATGAATAAAGTTGTGTCGATCTTACCACGCTTGAATACTTTCTCTAGGAGAAATTTAGATAGAGTATCATACCATGCTCGTGGAGCTTGTTTGAGTCCATACAAATCTTTACGGAGTTTGTAGACGTGATTTAGAAATTTGGGATCTTCAAATCCGGGTGGTTGAGCAACAAAGACTGTTTCTTGAAGTTCACCGTTGAGGAATGCACTCTTCACATCCATTTGATATAGCTTGAATATTTTGTAAGAGGCATAAGCCAAGAATATCCTTATAGCTTCGAGTCTTGCAACGGGGGCAAATGTTTCATCATAATCAATGCCTTCTTCTTGTCTGTAGCCTTGTGCAACCAACCTAGCTTTGTTTCTTGTGATGCTTCCATTCTCATCCATCTTATTTATGAACACCTGTAGATACCCCGGGGGACCACGGCTTGGCTAGAGCGCGTGAATTATCCTAGGATGTCTACTTGATTTTAAGAGTCGCCACCTATATTTTAGAGGAACATAAGAAAAACCTAAAAAGAGCCAATTTTATATACAAAACCAGAGATTCGGGAAAAGATGGGTTCGGGGGTTAGGTGACGGAGTGGGAAGTACTTAAACACCCACTCTGCCCCGCTTACGCGGGTCTTGCTACTTTTGGTGTTCTAATGCTAAAAAGTCATTCTATTGATATTAAAATGTGCTAACAATTATATAGTAAAGAAAAGGGGAATTAAAAGAGAATTGTTTTATTGATTAAATGTCAAAGGTTACATTAAGAGAAGAAGAGTAAATTAAACTAGAGTGCAAATGTAGGGAGATAACCTTAACCAACTTTAATATAGTAAAGTGATTATTTGGTCATGTCCCATTGATGGGGATTGCATACATTTAAGAAGAAGAAAATAGAAGAAAAATGAAGTTGTACCTTAAGAAGAGGACTTCAAACGTGGACTTGAAAATGGTGTTTTGTTGTGGAGAAATTGTTGTAGAACAATTTTATGTAGAGTCTTGTTACGAAGAACTCTTGTTGGGAGAATTTGTGTAGAGAATTGTGTATAGTGTGTGTATAGAGAAAATTCAAGTCTAAAAATGAGGTCCCTTTCCAAGGTAGGAGATGATAGTTTTTATAGGTAAAATTAGGAGGGAAAGGTTGGAGGGAAATTGGTCAATCCACGTGAAATGGAATTGACAAATCACAAATAAGATAACTAAAATATTAAATAAATAATAAAGAGAAAATCCAATAATAATAAAAAGAAATATTTTGTTTTTATGAAGAATGGCTAGAATAAAGGATTTGGGAGTTATGAAATAAGGGGGAATGAATGTGGATGTAAAAAGGAGGTGTTTGTGATCAAGAAGAGATTTTCTAAATAAGAAAAGGGAGGGAAAAATGGTGCTATCCGTTACTGCCAAAGTGGGAAGCGGGCGGGTCCGGCCTATTGGACCAAACGCGCGCGCGCCCCATGACTATTACGGGAGGCGCCCGCGGGTGAGAATAACAGAATGACAGAATGACTCTAAAAGTTAAATCTGTTATGCAGTTTAGTCCAAAACTAACAGAATCAGTTAGGAACTTAACAGAAATAACAGAAATTAACGAAATAAGTTAAATAAAAATACTATGTATGCAATCAGGGTGAGAGGTCCAAAGCGGGGTGTCTACAGAGCCACTCGGCGACGTGGATTGTGAAGCAAAACGCGTCGACGAAAGGAAGACAACCGCCGAGGACATCGAAAGAGAAAAAGGTGATGGTTGAAATTGGAGGAGGCGCCACCACGGCCACAAAAAAGTGTGGTGGCTTGAGGCGGCCCACCACTGCCACAAAATTTTTAAAAAGGTGTGGTGGCTTGAGGCGGCCCACCACGGCCACAAAATTTAAAAAGTTGTGGTGGCTTGAGGCGGCCCACCACGGCCACAAAATTTTTAAAAAGGTGTGGTGGCTTGAGGCGGCCCACCACGGCCACAAAATTTAAAAAGGTGTGGTGGCTTGAGGCGGCCCACCACGGCCACAAAATTTTTAAAAAGGTGTGGTGGCTTGAGGCGGCCCACCACGGCCACAAAATTTAAAAAGGTGTGGTGGCTTGAGGCGGCCCACCACGGCCACAAAAATTTTAAAAAGGTGTGGTGGCTTGAGGCTTGAGGCGGACCACGGCCACAAAAATTTAAAAAGGTGTGGTGACTTGAGGCGGATCACTTTCTGCTGGGGATGAAGTGCCTTGAGTTGCAGATGTTGTTGACCTTGTGGTGGTACCTGTTAAGTGTGTGCTTTGCAGGTATATGTGCTTGTGACATGTATGAGATGTGGAATGGTAGTTATGAGGGAAATTGTGCTTGTGGTGTGATGTGATTTTGAAGCACTTTTGCATGAGAGGGAATTTTTGTAAGAATGGAGAAAGTGATTTTGTGTGCGGTGTGATTTGAGGAAAGCCTCGGATGTATTCATACCTTCATATACCATTGCCGTTGGATGGATTAGTGTTGTGGTGGTGGATGCCTTGATGTCCATGCTTTGGAGAATGATGATGTTGGTGATGATGAATTGTTCTTGCCTTTGATGGAGTGTTGGCGAGATGGTATTCTGGGTGATGGGTTGGTTGTGCCAAAAGGCTGCCTACGTATCCCTTTAAGAGAATCAGACCAGCGTAGTTCAAGGATGATGGAGAATGCTGGGGGAGAATGCTAGGAGCAAAGCAAAAAAGGAAACACATATTTTTGCGCAAGAAAAGAAAAAAGAAAATAATTTTTTTTTTTTTTTTTTTTAGAAAAGAATATGCACACACGTGAGAAAAAAGATTTTTTTTTTTAGTTCGTGGGTGAACCATTTTAACCATTGTGTGTTTGTAAAGCCAACCCAAGATCAAGTCATGTTCAATCGAAGTCCGGATTGCCTCGCTTGAATGTTGTTGCCGCGGTGTCCAACGAAAATTGATGTCTAGCCCCAAGAGATTTGTCGTTTATGGGGCTTCAAAAGGACTATTGATGCCGAGATGCCAAGGGGTTGATGACTTTAAATCCCCTCGAATGCTGAACTTTGAGTGGCTTATGAAGCCCCAAGATGAATCAACTCTTAGCCCATTCAAATAAACTGTCTTTTGTTGTCGACGTGGTCATTGATACCAAGCTTTGAGAGATTGATAAGCCCAAAATGTCATGGGCTTATCAGGTTTGTAGATGGCGGGATGTGGAGACCTTTCGGTGTGAAGCCTCAAATTTTCTTGGAATCGGCTTAGCATTATATTGGGAGCGGATGGCTCTATTGGGAAGAACTCTTGAAGGAGATCTCCTTCTTTCTCTTGTTTGGAGATGGATGGCCCTTTTTGTGGTTGATACCCAAATGGCGGAAGGTCCATGTTGAAAATGTAGTACGGTCTTCGGGAGACGTCTCGTGGGAGATGGTGATGTTGTTGCAGATGATAAGGTCTTGGTGTGATAAAGTCCCGAACGGTATGTTTGCTCGAGTCTTCTTGAGTTGAACCGACGGCGGATCTTCGGATACAGCCTGTGTTTTTGATCTTGGAGAAGGGGGTGCTATATTGCAGAAACATTGGGATTGGCCGTAACCCTGCTTATAGAGTTAACATATTGGCATTGCCCGCTATAACTCAGCCGGGTGAGTCTAGCATATTGAATTTTTTTCCTTTTCTCTAAGACTTCCTTCAGAATCTCGCTGTGAGTTCTAACAAGAATCATCAAATTCATTCATATCATCGGAGCCTTCATTTAAAACCAAGAGGCCTTTTGACTGGAAGTGTTGAGGGACCATTGAAGTTTGATCCCTTTCATGGAGCCATAAGTCTACTCCCAAATTGCATTGCTCGGGTACCACTGCCCAAAAGCTTGTTAATTGCGAAGCCCCAATATTTCCCTTTGCTTGGATTGTTGTAATGCCGTAGCCCAAAAGATTGTAGATTACGAAGCCCCTTGAGACCTTTCAGTATAAAGCTTCAAATGTTGCTGGGGACATTGAAGTGAATTGCTTCTTGCCGAGGGAGCTTTTAAGACTTGACCGTAGCCCCTAGAGTGCAATCATTGATTGCGAGAAAGGTCTATCCTTGATTGGGGGAACGAGCACGGGCACACATAACAAGAGGGCTTTTTGACATCCCTTTTGAGAGACTTTGAGGATAGTCTCACACATCTTTCTCGAGCATAGCCCCTAGGGCTTATTGATTGTCAAATGAAGCAAAAGAAGACCTTGTTCTTGAGTCACATAGCCCCTAGGGCATCACCATTTGTTGATCAAAGTAAGAGTGACTCATCCTCGTGCGAGGGAACAAACATGAGTGACATGGCAAGAGCTACTTCATTTCTCGGGAGCCTTTCAGCGTACTTTAGAAGCACATACTTGCAGAAGCTTTAAAAACTGAGACACATGTTATTGCTATTTGCTGCCCAAGCCAATGGAATAGCTAGGGATTATTTATGCAACCTCGTACCCTTTTATGATGGGCTCGTTCTCGGATGGGTCTTGGTTACCACGGGCCTTCTTTTCATGAACCCAAAAATGCACACTGCTGGAGAATGATGCCGATAACCCAAGACAACCTTTGATGGTGCCATATCTTGTTGAGCCTTTTGCAATCCCAAAGTTGACTCGGTGGGGAATTGATTTGTTGAGGAGATCCAATGTAGAGCTTTTGCAGTTGTCTTCCTTAAAGGCCGGAGATCTCTATTTCTCTTTCCCTTCTCTCTCTCACTCTCTCATTTTTTTTATGACGCACCCTGTTTTTTGCCTAGACCGCCCTTTCGGGTTTTCAATCTAGCGGGCATCTCTTTTGCGTCTTTTTTTTTTTTTGACTCGATTAATGAGGAAGTGTGCATTGACTCTGGCTGAGGAGATAAGACATGTGATTTTGCGGTGAAGACCTTTTGTCACTAAAGATGAGTGACATTGACTCGACTAGGGAAGTGTCCCTAGTATTGACTTCATGTATGTATATTTTTTGAATGACTCACGAAGACAAGTAAGTCATTAAGAGAGAAGAGAAAGAAAGCCCCAGTTTGATTGCAAGAAACTGGGAGTATCGCAAAAAGAAGAGAAACCCCTAGACTCGACAAGGAATGGAAATCGATTCCAAATCTAAGAAAGTTGTTCAATCTTTTGGTGATTAATTCATTGGCAAATGAATCGTACAAAGATGTCATGACAAGTTCGAGAGGAAGGCTGATCACCATAACGCGCTAGGGCTAAACATATCTTCTTTCTTGTATGACCGGACCCGAAGGTTGCCTACGTTCCTCCAGTGTAGAGGCTCAGGTCACCGTAGTTCTTGTGGATCCTTCATTCGTCGAGATGGAATGGTTTCATCGTGATTGTTGTCGATGTTGCTTCGTCCTTCGTTTGGTGGAATGATGTTGTTGTTGTGAACTTCTTTGAATGAAGGGGATTTTTTTTTCTTTTTTCTTTTTTTTTTGTACTCTAATTTTTGCCTAGGTGGATTTGAGGATTTCAACCTAGCGAGCGTTTTTTTTTTTTTGAATCCCCCTTTGAAACATTGCTTGATTTTTCTCCATGGTTGTTACTTCACCTTTCTTTGGCTTGATTTCACCATTGATGTTTTGATGTCTTCGTTGTTGATGCCGTCGTCGATGTTTAGTCCCTAGGCGTTCAAGCGATGGACTTCGTTCTAAAACTTGTTGAGACATCTTTTCATCATTTTGCCAAGAATTAGATTGAACAACTTGGAAGAGTGTATGAGGATAAGAACGACTTTTATTTGATAATAAGACTCGACATTGAACATGGGACAAGAGAAAACTTTAATGCACACTAAAGAGGACTTTGACTTTTTTTTTTTATTCCTATTACTAGGTAGAGAAAGAGAAACGGAGATTGTTGCTGTAGTCCCCATTGTCGTTGTAGCCTTCCTTGCGGCATGATCTCTTGTTGAGACCCTACTTCAAATTTGAGCCCCTTCCTTGATGAGTTCTTGCATGTTCTCACTCTCTAACTGTTGTTCTTCAACCACGGTAAACTCACCATTGTAAATCAAGTCTTGGATGATGTTGCGGATGGAGAAGCAATCCTCGGTGAGGTGACCGCTGCATAGGTGATAGTCACACCACTTGTGGTGGGCATGGTTGCGACGCAATGGTTATGGTTGCTTGTACCCTCGGAGAGGAGAAATTTGTCCCTTTGCTTTGAGATCTTCATAGGCCTTGGTGACGGTCATACCTTGGAGGGGAGTGTAGACACGGTCGTTGGTAGAACCTTTGTGACTTTTGAGAGGCAAGTCACTTGAATATGCCTTACCGTTGACCTTTGCCTTGTTGTCAGTGAACTCCCGTAAATGGGCCTTAAGTTCGGACACTTCTTCCTTATGAATTTTCCTCTCGAGATCAAGACGGGCTTGCCATAAATCATCCTTACGGCGGGCATCCTCGACAAGTCTATCCATTTGTTCCCCCATGGCTCTTATTATGTTAAAGAGCCTTTTGTTGGACACGGAGATGTTCTCACCCTTGTTGTTGTTGCCGTTGGAAGCCATTGGACCTATTGAGAGAACACGGTCGATCTTAGGTTGGCCCCACAAACATATTTTGAGTAAAATAATTAACCCACAAACAAAGGAAAAAGACTCAACCACATAAGAGAAATGACTCTTTTTTTTTTCAAAGTCGGAAGGACGTGGTCCTTTTTGGGGTTTCTAGAAAAATAGTGGAATCGTCACACTAGTATATAGACCTTATCGCGGTCCCATATACTCATCGGATTCCACCACGCTTGTGAATCCTACATGTGTCGGGATTAAACTAAATTAATGTAGTAAAGCATACATGCGGGGACGGATTTTTTATTTTCGTCCATAATGACCACTTGGGATGGAGTTTTATTTCGTCCAAAACAACGAGTGGCATGTATGATTTGAAGACATTAGTTTAGGGAAATCTCGGCACATGGAAACCGACTTGAGTCACGGAGTGTTAGACCCTAACTAGAATTGTGTGGTTTGTGCTCGGCTAAAGAGAGGCTTAAAGGTCACCCCCGACATGTAGTCATGAACTACGCCACGGGCTGAGGTTGACCGCTTCGGAAGAGTCAAGGTCTAGTGGAGCTTGAAACTTGCTAGGACGGTCCTCGACGGGTTTGGGGTTGGACTTGTGCGACTCGATAGTGAGCAGTTGATAAGAATTGTGTGCGTAGTGTGAGGTCTAACAAGTGACAAAATATTTTTTTTTTCAAAGGAAATAAAAAAAAAAACAAATAAGCACGTATTTACAACTTTCGAATCACCCGTGTGACCGATAAAAAATGAACAGGAAATAAAAGCTGTTCTGTGCAGGCTCGGTGCCCACACACTGTCAAAACTGTCATTCTGTTCACTGTTTCTGTTTCTGGGAAATGCCCAGTAGCACGCGCATTCAGAAGCCTACTCGGGAGGCGCGCGCGTTAGACTGAGAGAAGTGGAGGCGCCCGCTTCTGGGAAGTACCTGCAAATCAGCGGGTTCAAGGGATTGCCTTGACCCTAAATTATAGAACTTTTTCCCCTGCAGTAAACGTTAGCATAGAAACATGGAATTGAAGGATAAGACGGGAAGCGGGCGATTCTGGTAATTAGGGTCGGACGTGCGCGCTTTAGGCCAAGAAGGCCGGAGGCGCGCGCTTCCTACCCTTTTTACCAGAATGCCCAGAAAACAGATATAAGGACACCAAAAGATGAAAACGCAAGTTTAACCCTCTACACTCCCTACCCCGGGGGACCACGGCTTGGCTAGAGCGCGTGAATTATCCTAGGATGTCTACTTGATTTTAAGAGTCGCCACCTATGTTTTAGAGGAACATAAGAAAAACCTAAAAAGAGCCAATTTTATATACAAAACCAGATATTCGGGAAAAGATGGGTTCGGGGGTTAGGTGACGGAGTGGGAAGTACTTAAACACCCACTCCGCCCCGCTTACGCGGGTCTTGCTACTTTTGGTGTTCTAATGCTAAAAAGTCCTTCTATTGATATTAAAATGTGCTAACAATTATATAGTAAAGAAAATGGGAATTAAAAGAGAATTTTTTTATTGATTAAATGTCAAAGGATACATTAAGAGAAGAAGAGTAAATTAAACTAGAGTGCAAATGTAGGGAGATAACCTTAACCAACTTTAATATAGTAAAGTGATTATTTGGTCATGTCCCATTGATGGGGATTGCATACATTTAAGAAGAAGAAAATAGAAGAAAAATGAAGTTGTACCTTAAGAAGAGGACTTCAAACGTGGACTTGAAAATGGTGTTTTGTTGTGGAGAAATTGTTGTAGAACAATTTTATGTAGAGTCTTGTTACGAAGAACTCTTGTTGGGAGAATTTGTGTAGAGAATTGTGTATAGTGTGTGTATAGAGAAAATTCAAGTCTAAAAATGAGGTCCCTTTCCAAGGTAGGAGATAATGGTTTTTATAGGGAAAATTAGGAGGGGAAGGTTGGAGGGAAATTGGTCAATCCACGTGAAATGAAATTGACCAATCACAAATAAGATAAATAAAATAATAAATAAATAATAAAAAGAAAATCCAATAATAATAAAAAGAAATATTTTGTTTTTATGAAGAATGGCTAGAATAAAAGATTTGGGAGTTATGAAATAAGGGGGAATGAATGTGGATGTAAAAAGGAGGTGTTTGTGATCAAGAAGAGATTTTCTAAATAAGAAAAGAGAGGGAAAAATGGTGCTATCCGTTACTGCCAAAGTGGGAAGTGCGCGGGTCCGGCCTATTGGACCAAACGCGCGCGCGCCCCATGACTATTACGGGAGGCGCCCGCGGGTGAGAATAACAGAATGACAGAATGACTCTAAAAGTTATCTCTGTTATGCAGTTTAGTCCAAAACTAACAGAATCAGTTAGGAACTTAACAGAAATAACAGAAATTAACGAAAACAAGTTAAATAAAAATACTATGTATGCAATCGGGGTGAGAGGTCCAAAGTGGGGTGTCTACAATACCCACTTTGTACCAATCATTCCTTGATCTTGTGGCCTTGGAACTAAGGTCCAAACTTTAGATCTTTCAAAATGGTTGAGCTCTTCTTGGATGGCAACAACCCAACTTGGGTCTTGGAGTGCTTCATCAACTTTCTTAGGTTCAACTTGAGATATGAATGTAGTAAGTGAATCATAGTTTGATCGTCTTGTTCGAACACCAGAATGCAAATCACCAATGATATTCTGAATTGGGTGATCTCTGACCTCACGAACTTCTTGAGGTATATCTGGTTGAGTTGATGGTGGTTGTAAATCTTCTAGCGGTACATCATTTATAACATCCTAATCATAAGTAATTTGAAGGATAGGTTCTTCCACATTAATGGTTGTTTCAACTTCAACTCCGTTTGAGGTAGCAGCAGATGTGGTAGCTTCTAGTGCTTCATATGAAGTAGATGGAGGCGCAGTTGAGGTAGATGGGTTTCCTTAAGTTTATTGATTTTGCGGTCGAGTTATACCTGTCTCATTAATCTCAACAAAATCATAAGCAACATTTGGAGCCATATGTGGCTCAAGGAGAGAATGTTCATCAAAAGTAACATGGACAGATTCAACTATCTTAAGAGTGGTTTTATTAAATACATGAAAAGCTTTTGAATATTTAGCATACCCAATAAATATACCTTTATCGGCCTTAGGAGAAAATTTACCTCGATGTTCTTTACCGTTGTAGAGTATGAAGCATTTGCATCCAAATATCTTGAAGTATGCTATGTTGGGGGTTCTTCCTCTCCAAAGTTCATAAGGAGTTTTGTTGTAGGTCTTATTGATGAGGGATCTATTCTGAGTGAAGCATGCTGTGTTGACGGCTTCAGCCCAAAAGTATTGAGGTAGCTTTGCTTCAGCAATCATTGTCTTTCCAGCCTCTATCAACGTTCTATTTTTCCTTTCCACTACACCATTTTGTTATGGAACTCCAGTAGCAGAGAAATTGTGGTCAATACCATGATCATCACAGTACTGAGAAACACCGTTGTTCTTGAATTCTATACCATTGTGGATCGAACACTAACGATGCCACCTTCTTTCTGTGTTTGGAGCTGTCAAAAGAGTGCAGTCAAAATGTCATAACAATCGTCTTTGGAGATCATCATTTCGACCCACGTATATCTTGAGTAGTCATCTACTACAACTAAGGTATATCTATTTCCTCCAATACTTGCAGTAGAAACAGGTCCAAACAGATCCATATGTAGTAGTTTCAAACATCTTGAAGTTGAATGTTGGGTATGCCCACACATATCTTAGTTTTTAATGTATTAGGATTTATTAGATTTGATTGATCCATCACCTAAGTTTTATTTCATGGACTTTAGACCCACATGTAAGAAGTATTTATACTTCATTTTTTAAGTTGTCCATTGTTATAGAATAGGCTTAGAAATAGGGCAAGAAGATCAAGATTCAAGATAAATCACAAGTTCAGTTTGAGCCACGCGCCTATGCGCCCCTTTATGCTATGCGCCATGCGCCTTTCAGCGCGCGCGCATATAGCCTCGCGCCTCAAAGATCCACGCGTGTTGTTACGCGCCTCAAATGGACCATGCGCTCTAATGGCTCAACGCGCCTCATCATGGTTGATTTTACACTCAGTGATTTAATGAAGACTCGAAGACTTGAAGAGAATTCAAATTACGCCAATGATCCAACGGTGGTTAAAAGATGCATATACGCCCAATCTATTGACACGTGTCCATAACGGTCACATTTATGTTGAGTGTCAAAATGGCTATAATATATGCATGCTCCAATCAACGAGCGACAGCTCATCTTATCCACAAAGATTTCCAACGGCTAGTTTTTTGAAGTTCACTATAAATACCCCATAACTTCAACATTTTGAAGTTGCTGAGTTTTGCTAAGAATTTCAAGAATTTCTCTCTCAAAGCATTTGTTGAAGATTTGAAGATTGCCTTCGTTTTTCCAGATTTCTCAAGAACATCTTCATACCTTCATCCTTAGCCCAGATCTTCAAAGCCTTAACACTTTAGTTTCTTGTGCTCTCCATCTCAAAGATCTAAAGAGCCTTGATACTAAGAACACACACGCACCTCTTTAAGATTAATCATTTAGATTCATCTTTTAGAGATACACCGGTTATTGTTTTGGATTTGTTCTTTCATAGTAATAGATCTTGAGTTAGTGTATAAGCTCAACATTGTAATTTGTAACACTCCTCATTATATAAGATCTCGATTAGAAATCCAAGACTAACCATCTTGGTAGAGGACGTAGATCTTTCATTGATCGAACCTCTCCAAATAGCTCGTGTTATTATCTTGTTATTTCTTTCAAGTTATTATTTTCACTCACTACTTGCTTGTTTACTCATTGTAGATTGCTTGAACTGAATTGTGTTGTGTTTGTTATATCATTTGCCTTAGTTCCTTATTTCACTCACTTTGAGCCAAAATACTTAGTGTGTGTGTTGCGCTCCCTTTATCACTTTGCGCCTATTTTCATTACTAAATTCCGCTGTGCATTTCACTCACTCACTTAGGCGCATTTCATAACGCTTACTTGATAAAGTGCGCATTCGCAATTGAGTTTTTCAAGGGTACGAAAAGAATTTTAAAACAGCTATTCACCCCCCCCTCTAGCTATTTTTCATACCCTTGTTGCCCTTTGGGACCAACAAGTGGTATCAGAGCTAACACCTTTATAAAACATTTTTCGTTTTTCAAGCTTAACAGCTTGAGTGCCGATTCTAAATGGCAAACTCAAAACCTATGGCAACTGCAAACTACACTCACGTTCCGGTCTTTGATGAAGATCATTTTGACGTGTGGAAATTCAGCATATTGACTCATCTCAACTCAATCGATGAAAGGCTCCATGACACCGTCGTTTATGGACCTTATATTCCGATGAAGGCGAATCCAAATCCACGCACCAACGCTGCTCAACCTACTGTCCTAAAACCAAGGGAAGAATGGACCGAGGAAGAAATTAGAAGAGTTGCAAATGATGGAAAAGCAAGAAACATTCTTCTAAGCACTCTAAGCACGGCTATGAAACAACAAGTCATGCATTGTGCTACTGCAAATGAGCTATGGGATGCTATTGAAGAGCATATTGAAGGAGACACTGTTTGCAAGGAGAACAAGAAATACGAAGTACAAAAGAGATTCAACAATTTCTCTCAACTCCCCGGTGAAAACTTGAGGCAAACTTATGAACGCTACTGTGAAATTATCAATCTATGTATTTCACTTGGCATGAAGTTTACCAACAAAGATTTGAATGTAAATTTTCTACAAGCTTTTGGATCAAGATACCTACATAAATCTAGCGCTCTTGAAGACGCTGGAACTTTAGATGTTTGGACTTTAAGGAACCTATATGCAAATCTCAAAGTTTACGAACTCAAACTCCAACGAATCAGCGAAACTGAAGGAAAGTCAAAATCTATGGCTATGATGGCGCACAGAGAAGCTGCGCCTACACCTGCGCCTACTCCTGCGCCTGTACAAGATGAGAAAAGCTCCGATCCCAAAATTTCTACTTCTGAGCTATTAGACATGGATGATGAAGACTTCGCTTTATTTGTGAAGAAATTTCAAAAGTTCAGAAAATTCTCAAGACCCGGCTCAACCAACAAATTTCAAGGATCTACCAGCAAAGCTCCTCAAAAGTTTTCAAGGAGCAGTGATTCAAAAAGAAAAGAAGATCTTGTTTTTTTTAATTGCAGGAAACCCGGACATTTTGCATCAAGCTGCCCGATCCCCAAATTTGAATATATGCAGAAGAAGAGCAGCCATACTCCCAAATTCACTCCCAAGTTCACTTGTCACAAGGGAATGGTTGCTGAAGAAGAAGCACCAGCAAATGAGCACAACACTTGGATTGAAACAGACTCCGATGAGAGCGATGAAGATTCCGATGATGGACTCGTCTGTTTGATGGCAAATGATGATGAAGTTGATGCTTATGATTCTGATGATGACTTCTCCAAGGATGTTCCCGATATGAATGCCTTGAATAAACCTATCAAGAAATCTGCAGGTTTTCAAGAAGTGAAAAAGAAGAAAGGACCAACCATCAGCGAGCTCGTTGAACAAGGATTTCTCACTCCGGCTCAAAACGATGGTGGATTGTTATTCTCACGATGTGATCTTGGAGCAAGGAACAAATTGAGAAAAGGAGCATACATTAGACCACAGGTTGAACCAACTGCTCAAATCTCCAAAATCAATGATGAAGTGATTGCTGAACAAGAAAAATTGTTCAAGAAGGCTGAAAAGGTAATCACTAGATTTGATAGTATGAAGGAAGCTTTAGCACTATCATGTGATGAAATTTCTCAGCTTAAGACCGAGAAATCTCTACTTAAATCTGAACTCACCCTCCTTAAGGAGCAGATAAAGAGCATGACTCCTCTTACTGTTAAAAACACTTTTCTAACAGAACAGAACTCACTTCTTAAAGTTCAAAACGATGAATTGGTTGCTCAAATCACTGATCTTAAAAAGATTACAAATGAGTGGTCCAATTCTCGTGTCACTATGGAGAATATATTTGAGTCCCAAAAAGTCAGTGGTGATAAAAGTGGCTTGGGATTCTCATCAACTAGTGACAACTTTAAATGTGATGTCTGTGCTGAAAGAGATAGTGAATTTACCAACCAACAAACTTTTGAAATTCCCAAGGAAAAACATTCTAATTCAATGGGTAAAGGACAGGAAAAAGTCAAGAGACAAACATTCCACTATGTCTACCCAACGAAGCAATTTGGGAAAGCTAATGGGAAAGATATAGCTACAGATGAACCATCTCCTAGCAAAATCATTCTTGAAAATAGGCGCGCTCCTTCTCCGAGTGCTCATTATGCGCCTAAGAGCCACGCGCCTCATCGCCGTGCGCCTCCTAGCCCTATGCGCCCTCCGAGAAAAAGCGCTCCAAAATTTCAAAAGAAAGATTTTGTTAAGTCTAGTTCATCTGACCCAAAGAAGAATGCCATCCTCAAGAAAAGTAAAGAGTTTGTGAAAACTCACGTGATTGGTGGCTTTCATCATTGTTCCATTTGTGATTGTTCAGGACACAAGGCCGTGGAATGCCTTTTGCGATTCACTCCCAATGCCAAAGGACGTAAAAATCCTAAGGTCAAGCAAGAGTGGGTTGTCAAAAGTTGCTAACCCTAGGACCCAAAAGGAATAAAGGGGACCTGCTTAAATGTCTATATTTCAGGTTCTTTGTTTCATGGCTGGATCTTCAAAAGCTAGAAATTATGAATGGATTCTCGATAGTGGGTGTTCAAGACACATGACTGGAGATGAATCCTTATTAGAAGATGTCCATGAAGAAAGAGGTCCCTCCGTAACATTTGGCGATAATAACAAAGGTCAAGTTGTAGCATATGGAAAGCTCAAGAAAGACAAAGTGTGCATTGAAAGAGTCTCACTCGTCGAAGGGCTCAAGCACAACTTATTATCCATATCTCAATTCTGCGACAAAGGATTAGAATGCCATTTCACTTCAACGCAATGTCTTATCAAGAATGGCAAAACTGGAGCTATCTTACTCACGGGATATCGTAAGACAAATATTTATATTATTGATTTCCATAGTTTGAACTCTAGTACTAATCTTTGTTTTGTAGCAAAAAGTGTGAACGAAAATAGTTGGCTGTGGCACAAGCGCTTAAGTCACTTGAACTTCAAGTATCTATCTAAACTCAGCAGGAATAATCTTGTCAAAGGACTTCCCAAGGTTGCTGATCATCATGACAAAAAGTGCGCCGCATGTCAACTTGGCAAACAACCGAAGCAGTCATTCTCAAGCAAGTCTAATCCTTCAACTACTAGATGTTTGCAACTGCTTCACATTGATCTATTTGGACCAGTTTCCACCGCAAGTATTAGAAGAAACAAGTATACTCTAGTTTTGGTGGATGATTATTCAAGATATACATGGGTAGAGATGATGATTACAAAAGATGATTGTTATGATATTCTCACTACCTTATTTCGACTGCTCCAAACCCAAAAAGAAGATGACATCGTTAGTGTTCGATCCGACAATGGAACAGAATTCAAGAACAACGGTGTTGCTCGATATTGTGAAGATCATGGGATAGATCACAACTTTTCAACCGCCGGAGTCCCTCAACAAAATGGTGTTGTTGAACGAAAGAATAGAACGTTGATTGAAGCGGGAAAGACGATGATAGCTGAAGCTAAATTGCCTAAGTACTTTTGGGAAGAAGCTATCAACACCGCATGTTTTACTCAAAATCGTTCCCTCATCAACAAACTTCACAACAAGACTCCGTATGAACTTTGGCGTGGTAGAACTCCCAACATTGCATTCTTCAAGATATTTGGTTGCAAATGTTATATCCTCTACAACGGAAACGAACATAGAGGTAAATTCGATGCCAAAGCCGACGAAGGTATTTTTGTTGGGTATGCCAAACACTCTAAAGCTTTTCGTGTTTTTAATAGAACCACATTAGTGATAGTTGAATCTGTACATGTTACATTTGATGAACATTCTCTCCTTGAGCCACATTTGGCTCCAAATGTTGCTGATGATTCTATTGAGCTAAATGATACAGGTGCTCCTATTTATGTTGCGCCCACTCAAGATCAGAATCTATCAACACAAGGAAATCCATCTACATCAAATGCGCCTAATTCAATGCATTATGCGCCTGTTGAATCCTCTATTGCGCCTCACTCAAATGATGCGCCTCATGATTCCTCTTACGCGCCTATTTCTACTGCTGCATCTGGTGTTAACCCAAATTTCAATTCTGAGCCAGTTCAACCCCCAAATTTCAATGACTTTGAATCTGGTGAAGATGTACCAATTGAAAACCTTCAAATTACTACAACTCAACCTAACTTACCTCCTGAAATTCGTGAAGTTAGAGGTCACCCAATTGCTAATATCATCGGTGATCTACAAGTTGGTGTTCGTACAAGGAGAGCTACAAACTTTGATGCTTACACTGCTTTTATCTCTCAAATTGAACCGAAGAAGGCTGATGAAGCGCTCCAAGATCCTAATTGGGTTGTTGCAATGCAAGAAGAACTCAATCAATTTGAACGATGTAAGGTTTGGACTCTAGTTCAAAGACCAAATGATCATGGAGTGATTGGTACAAAATGGGTGTTCAGGAACAAGATGGACGAGAATGGAACCATCACGAGAAACAAAGCAAGATTGGTTGCACAAGGCTATAGGCAAGAAGAAGGAATTGATTACGATGAAACTTTTGCGCCCGTAGCAAGACTTGAAGCTATCAGATTATTTCTAGCTTACGCCGCTCACAAGAACTTCAAGTTATATCAAATGGATGTGAAGAGCGCGTTTCTAAATGGTGAACTCCAAGAACAAGTCTATGTGGCTCAACCACCTGGGTTTGAAGATTCACAATTTCCAAATCATGTGTACAAACTCCAGAAAGCTTTGTATGGACTCAAACAAGCACCAAGAGCATGGTATGATACACTATCCAAGTTTCTCATCGAAAAAGGCTTCACTCGCGGTAAAATCGATACAACTCTTTTCATTGCCAAACATAATGGTCATAAATTACTTGTTCAAATTTATGTTGATGATATTATATTTGGTTCAACTAATGAATTGTTGTGCAAGCGTTTTGAGAAACTAATGAAGAGCAAGTTTGAAATGAGCATGATGGGAGAACTCACATTCTTCCTCGGGCTTCAAATCAAGCAAATGAGTGAAGGCATATTTATCAATCAAGCCAAATACACAAAAGACTTAATCAAGAAGTTTGGACTTGAGAACGCTAAAGCATACGATACTCCAATGGCCACAGGCAACAAACTCGACAAAGATCTAAAAGGTAAACGTGTTGATCAAACGCTCTATCGAGGTATGATTGGCTCACTCCTTTATCTTACTGCTAGTAGGCCCGATATTATGTTTAGTGTTTGTGTTTGTGCTCGCTATCAATCCGACCCTAGAGAAGCACACTTAATTGCTGTGAAACGTATTATAAGATATCTCTCTGGCACTGTTAACCTTGGACTTTGGTACACCAAAGATTCGAACTTTAAACTTGTAGGTTACTCAGATGCGGATTATGCAGCGTGCACAATTGATATGGAAAAGCACAAGTGGCACTTGTCATTTCCTCGGATATAGACTTGTGTCATGGGCAAGTAAGAAACAAGCTTCTGTATCTGTTTCAACAACCGAAGCCGAATATATCGCTGCGGGAAGTTGTTGTTGCCAAATACTCTGGATGAAGCAGCAATTGGTGGACTATGATATCATCGAAGAAAATTGTCCCATCTACTGCGACAATACATCAACAATTGCAGTTTCTGAAAATCCTGTCATGCACTCAAAGACCAAGCACATCGACATCAAATATCACTTCCTCAAAGACCACGTGGAGAAAGGCAATATACATTTGGAACACGTGGGAACCGACTATCAAATCGCCGACATTCTAACGAAAGCACTCGACGCGAAACGGTTCATATTTTTGAGAGGCGAAATGGGTATGCTTGAACTCAACTAAATTCAATATAGTTTTGTCAATACTAATGATTTTATGTTTATGTTGAATTATGAGTATATTAGGTACAAATGATTAAATCAATTTTTCAAAGTTTCAAGGAAACTATGCGCGCCTAATACTTCTGCGCGCTCAACTCTTTGCGCGCCAAATTCTTTCGCGCGCCTAGCATTCAATGCCTCTTAAGTCATTTTGCGCGCCTAGATGAGTATGCGCCCTGTTAAGGTAATGCGCTCCTTCATGCGCGCATTAACTATTGCGGCTCAATCATTTCTCAAAATTCAATTTCAATGATTGAACGTATTAAATACACAAGTACCAGGTATGTTCATTCTGTTCATTTATTATAGGAATCTATGTCTTTTGACATTCCATTAATTGTTCAAGGGTACTTGTGCAATTAAATTTTTCCCTCGTTTTACGCTTTTCAAAAATTTTATTTTCTGGGGATTTATTTCTTGCACCCCAAACTTACACCAAAATAGATGTTTTTGGGGTTTGTGCAAAATTAGTCAAAATTGCTCATACAACTAAAGGGATAGTGGAGCAGTTTTTTCTTTTACCCAATATGTCACATCATGACTCTTTATGTCATTCTGCATTTAATGCCCTTCAAATCCATATATCCCTCATTAATGCGCCTTACACATGTCATGATGAGCCGCCGTTTTTCAAAATCCCTCATAAATACACATCCTTTCAACTTTCCATCTTTTTAAATTTTTGACAGTATTATTTCCATATCAGTGCAATTTTTTTTCCCAACCTATATATACACTTCCCTTCTCTCTCTCTCTTTCTCACCAACTCCCTCATCTCTCTGCACCTCCCTACACTCTCTCTCTCTCCCAGTCTCTCCGTTTCTCTCTCTCTCTCTCTCTCTTTCGTTTCTCTATTTTTTCTTATATATATCGTTAATGGGTCCGAAGAAAGCTACAAAATCTACCCAAGACGAAATGGTAATGAATTCTAACTCTTAAACTCTTTAAATTTCTGAATTTTTTTCCTGTGTTCGTCTTTTTCAAAAAACCCGAATGCCCATTTTTCTTGATTAATCTTGCTTCGGTGATCCGTTTTCAAAATCGTTCGTTAGGTTATGTTCGTTTTGCAATTTCGAGTCTTTATAACTAACTTTTTCAACGATCAATTCGCTATTTGGTGCGAATCTGAAAAATCACCATTTTCGACTTTTCGGTTTTTAAGATCTTTGAATCCATTTTTTTTGGATTCGTTGTTGATTTTTACTTGTTTTGATTTACATATTTGTTATCCTTGTCTTCGTGCGGTCATTTTGATATATTGTATGCTTGATTTGGTGAAGTTTCACGAATTATGTGTTCTTGGTGTTCTTGGTGTTCTTCGAGCATTCAAGACATGTTCTTCGTGTTCTTCATTATTTCTGCTTGACTTGGGTCTCATAAATTTTCAAAACTTGTTTTTCAAAATTTTCACTTTTTGATTCTGAAAAATTGCATATGTATGTTTGCATGTGTTTGTGTGTTTTTATACTCAGTTTACATTTCTACATAAGTAATGCGCCTATATATGAATTCATGCGCCTAGTATGATTATGCGCACATTGACATTATGCGCCTCAAAGAGATTCTCGCGCTCACATGCGTTTGCGCCTCAATCCTTTATGCGCCTAATATCATTATGCGCCTACACTTATTATGCGCCCCAATTCATACTTAGTCAATTCTTATGTTCAAACTTTTCTTAGTATATTTCATAGAACCTTAAATATGCGCCTTGTATTTCTCTGCGCCTCATAAATTTCATGCACCTACCATAATTATGCGCCTAGATTCATTGTTCTCTCTTATGTTCCTATGACTCTTTGCGCCTAATTATTCTATGCGCCTCAAATTTCATGCGCCTGGTATACACTTTGCTTATTTATGCTTCTATGCGCGTAATTCACACCAATTCCTTTAAATGTTTAATTTGTCAGGATCTATCTAACTTCAGACCTGGTGAAACATTTGATTTGAACGAGCTATCTGCTGACCCTATGGGTGTTGAAATTATGGATTATATCAGACTGGCTGGTCTTCTCCCTTTGTTCACTCTGGAGCAACCTTTCTACTCTCCGCTCCTCGTTGATGAATTTTTCTCTACAGCAGAATTTGTAGAAATTCCAACAGACATTGAAGGAATGGTGCGCTATCGCATTCGCGCAGTAGTTCAAGACGTTGAGATAACCATGTCTGCCGGCACTATAAAGAACGTTGTCAACTTCAACAAAACTGGCCCCTTGGGTGTAGCTGGCAAAGTCAATTCCTATTCAGCCGCCGCTCAAAACATTATGGCGCGTTCCCTTCTTCGTATTCCTACGCTTCAAAACAATATCAAAACGGTGGAAATTAGAGATGGTGGTGATTTATTGGCGCATATTGCGCATCTGGTTGGCACTTCCATTATCTTCAAAACTGGAAATGTCAACAGATTTACTATGGAGCAGTGGGAATTCACAGCTGCCATCATGGCAAAAACCATCCTCAACTGGCCTCAGATCTTATTTACTAATCTTCAGGACCAGATTGACAAGTACAATAAAAACAAAGCTGACGGCAAGACAAAGTTCAAGACTCACTGCCGTATTCTCACTAAAATCTTCCTCTCCTACCCTGCGCTTGCAAATTTTCTTGCTGAGAACCCAGCCTACCAGACCACTGATGTCCCTGTTTTTGGTAAGGACAGTTTAGTGATGAAGAGGCGCAGAAAGCGCATGGCCAAGCGCGCGCCAAGGGTGAAAGGCGCTCAGTTGGTAGATGAAGCCACTGAGTCAGATGAAGAAGCAGCTGGCGTAGATGGTGAAGAAGAAGCTGCAGTAGCGCCACGCGCAGAACATATTCCTGGCGCAGTGAAAGGCAAAGGCAAAGGGATTGCTGAAGAACCAAGCAGACCTGCTAAGCGCCCCAGAACGGGCACTGAAGAAGAAAAGGAGCTGAAACGCGCTAAAGAAGCCAGTAGACTGGAAGCGCAGTTAAAAAGAGATGAAGAATTCAGATTGAAACAGGCTGCTGATTTATCTAAATCTGAAAGGCGCAAAGGCGCAGGATCTAGCGCTGATGCACGCGCGCCTGCCCATGATGCGCCTCCAACCGTTCATGCGCCTACTCAAACACCATCTTTTGATCGTCAACAAGTCAGAGATAAAATTTCTGCAGATTTATTTGGTGAAGATATTGAGGATCAAGCTCAGGGGGAGCCAGATCAGTTAAGGCGCAAACCATCATCTGTGCGCCCAAAGGCTCCTGCGCCTCATCCTGAAGAAATTTCTTCAAGCGCAGAATATATTCCATCTCCTCCCCGCGCTCCTACTCCGCGCCCCTCTACTCCTGCGCCTCCTTCTCCCACTCCTGATATGAGTGTGGTTATTTCTCTTCTAAAGCAACTCCAGCAAGGCCAGTCTCAAATGAACTCACAGTTGGAGCTTCATACTTCAATGCTTACCCAGCAGGCTGATGAGATTGCTGCCATTAAGGGGGAGATAAAGCGCATAGATGCCAACATCAATGACAAACATTTCCTGACTCCTCAACAATGGAATGACGCTATTGATCAAATGAATGAGCTCTTCAAAGGCACTCTTGCCTCCCTTCATGAGCGCATAGATGGTGGCATTAAACTCACTGATGGCCAAGATTTCATTAATGCTATAAGGGAGGTAGAGTTGAACATAGCGGGTGATATAAGGAAGTTGTTTGAAATGGCGGCTGGAGATAGCCAAAAATTGCTGAGTGTGGTTGATAAACTCAAGGAAGTTAAGGATGAGCTAGAAATCCTAAGTTTAACTGTGTATGGTGCTGATCCTGGCGCAGAACCCAAAGCTTCTGAAACTCCTGCGCCTCCAGCTCCTGAAACTCCTGCGCCCTCTTCAAGCTCTGCTCCCAGCGCGCCTGTTGACATTAACTCCCTGCTTTCAAAGATTGATGTTTTGAAAGAGTTAGTTGTCACTCACTTCAACGCCGCACACTCCAGCGCAGACAGGCGCTCAGATAGGATTTCCTCTGACATTGTTTCAGCGCAGGCTGCTATTGAGGCTAACTTTCAGAACGTTGCAGAAAACGTTGCTCATCAGCAAGCCATTACTCAACGCACCATTGATGAATATCAAAACATTAATGTTGGTCATTTGCGCTACCTCAGAGACGGCGTCACAGACACTCATGGTTTAGTGAACCGTGCCTATCAACTTTCTAAACAAATCCAGCGCTCCGTTTCTGAAATTGAAGAAGGTTTGAAGGAAGATGACGCGCCTCCTAATCATTAGTTTTCTTTGATTGTAAGAATTTTTTTTTGTAAATCCCTTTTGAAGATAGTGTTTTTAGTGCTTACTTGTTTTAGCACATCTTTTGTCCTTGTTCTATTCGAAACTTGTAACTTGTAACTCCTACTTCCCAAGTTTTAATAAGAACAATGCATCACTTATTATCAAACCTTGTTCACTCAAACTCCTTGTTTGTAGAACAATGAATATTGTTTAAATTCATATGCATCATATTGAATTGTTTCATACTTTCATGCATTAAGTTTAAACTTGGTTTAAACACATTTTAAAACTGAAAATCATATATCATCTTGAATGTGTTAAACTGTTGTTCCTATCTTTCCATATGTAACTCTTTATTCTTATTGGAATAGATTAGGAATCTATATCTTGGACTAGTGTGTACATTAACTTGAGACATGATTTACCAATTTCATTCATTTGGACATGTTTTTATCAAGCATAATGTTTGTCATTGATATAGTAGGTAATGGCATCAATCAAATAGGGGGAGATTGTTGGGTATGCCCACACATATCTTAGTTTTTAATGTATTAGGATTTATTAGATTTGATTGATCCATCACCTAAGTTTTATTTCATGGACTTTAGACCCACATGTAAGAAGTATTTATACTTCATTTTTTAAGTTGTCCATTGTTATAGAATAGGCTTAGAAATAGGGCAAGAAGATCAAGATTCAAGATAAATCACAAGTTCAGTTTGAGCCACGCGCCTATGCGCCCCTTTATGCTATGCGCCATGCGCCTTTCAGCGCGCGCGCATATAGCCTCGCGCCTCAAAGATCCACGCGTGTTGTTACGCGCCTCAAATGGACCATGCGCTCTAATGGCTCAACGCGCCTCATCATGGTTGATTTTACACTCAGTGATTTAATGAAGACTCGAAGACTTGAAGAGAATTCAAATTACGCCAATGATCCAACGGTGGTTAAAAGATGCATATACGCCCAATCTATTGACACGTGTCCATAACGGTCACATTTATGTTGAGTGTCAAAATGGCTATAATATATGCATGCTCCAATCAACGAGCGACAGCTCATCTTATCCACAAAGATTTCCAACGGCTAGTTTTTTGAAGTTCACTATAAATACCCCATAACTTCAACATTTTGAAATTGCTGAGTTTTGCTAAGAATTTCAAGAATTTCTCTCTCAAAGCATTTGTTGAAGATTTGAAGATTGCCTTCGTTTTTCCATATTTCTCAAGAACATCTTCATACCTTCATCCTTAGCCCAGATCTTCAAAGCCTTAACACTTTAGTTTCTTGTGCTCTCCATCTCAAAGATCTAAAGAGCCTTGATACTAAGAACACACACGCACCTCTTTAAGATTAATCATTTAGATTCATCTTTTAGAGATACACCGGTTATTGTTTTGGATTTGTTCTTTCATAGTAATAGATCTTGAGTTAGTGTATAAGCTCAACATTGTAATTTGTAACACTCCTCATTATATAAGATCTCGATTAGAAATCCAAGACTAACCATCTTGGTAGAGGACGTAGATCTTTCATTGATCGAACCTCTCCAAATAGCTCGTGTTATTATCTTGTTATTTCTTTCAAGTTATTATTTTCACTCACTACTTGCTTGTTTACTCATTGTAGATTGCTTGAACTGAATTGTGTTGTGTTTGTTATATCATTTGCCTTAGTTCCTTATTTCACTCACTTTGAGCCAAAATACTTAGTGTGTGTGTTGCGCTCCCTTTATCACTTTGCGCCTATTTTCATTACTAAATTCCGCTGTGCATTTCACTCACTCACTTAGGCGCATTTCATAACGCTTACTTGATAAAGTGCGCATTCGCAATTGAGTTTTTCAAGGGTACGAAAAGAATTTTAAAACAGCTATTCACCCCCCCTCTAGCTATTTTTCATACCCTTGTTGCCCTTTGGGACCAACATTGAAGGTGTCGTCTTGCTGGAGAAAGATGCTTTTGGTTGTTTGCCTAGTTGACATGTTGTGAACTTCTCATCGTGGTGATCAGCTACTTTGGGTAGACCACGATCTAGATTTTCTCTACCAATCTTGGAGAGATACTTGAAGTTTAAATGACTAAGTCTTTTGTGCCACAGCCAGCTATTCTCACTAACATTCTTTGCTACAAAACAGAGATTAGAAGAAATGCAAGATAAATTAAAATTAACAACATAAACATTTTTCTTACGAATCCCTTTGAGCAAAGTGACGCCGGATGTGCCATCTTTGATGAGACAGAAGTTTGAGGTGAAATGGCATTGCAATCCTTTGTCGCAGAACTGAGATATTGAGAGTAAATTGTGTTGTAGTCCAATAACTAGAGAGACTTCTTGGATGGTGATTTTTCCTTTTTGAATGACTCCATATCCTACAGTCTCTCCTTTGTTATTATCTCCGAAGGTTACTGATGGACCTTTCTCTTCACGGACATCTTCCAATAAGTTGATATCTTCGGTCATGTGCCTTGAACAGCCACTATCGAGATACCATAAGCTTGAATTATCCTTGGAGTGTCCAGCCATTAAGCAGAGGACCTATAGAATAAACATTTAAGAACAAGGTCCCCTTTATTCTTTTGGGTCCAAAGGGTTAACAACTTTTAACAACCCACACTTGCCTCACAAAAGGAGGTTTAAGTCTTCTGGGATTTGGTGTGAATCTTAAAATACATTCAGCAGCCTTGTGACCATAATCATCATGCACAGAACAATGGTGGAAACCACCCAACTGAGGGTTAACAAAATTCGTTGAGCAACATCATTTACTAGTATGGATGAGGTCTCCTTAACAAAATTCATCCTTTTGAACTTTGCTGCCTTGCCGCCACGTGCGGTCGCCATCTTCCTTGGTGCGGTAGCATGACCTTGAGGCAAGTTCTTGCGGTAGAGAGCACTATCTACCTTGCTAGAGCAAGCCTCTGCGGTAGGTTCATCCATGGCAATACCTTTCAACTTTGCCTTGCCAGTTTGTTTCTTAGGGTAGACATAGTTGAACTCTAGTTTCTTTGGTTCTTGTCTTTGACCCTTTGAAACATGATGTTTAGCCTTTGACCCTTCCAAAGTTTGTTGGGTAAATTTCTCATCTCTTTCACAACAAGATGTACATTTAAAGTTGTCACTAGTTTGGAATCCTAAGCCTTCCTTATCACCACTAGACTTTTGGGATTCTAAGATTTGTTCCATAGTGACATGAGAATTGGTCCACTCATTAGTAATCCTTTTAAGGTCATTTATCTCAGTAATCAATTCATCGTTTTTAACTTTAAATATAGCATTTTGTTCTTCTAAGAAACAGTTTCGATCAGTAAGAGGAGTCATACTCTTGATCTGCTCCTTAAGGAGGGTGAGTTCAGATCTTAATAGAGTTTTCTCCGTCTTAAGCTGGGAAATCTCTTCAGTTGAAAGTGCTAAAGCTTCCTTCATGCCAAAAAAACTTACTAATTACCTGTTCAGCTTTCATGAACATCTTCTCTTGTTCATCTGGAGAAATGTCAAACTTGACTTGAGGTGTGGTAGCTTGAGCTTCCTTCATTTTGGGATTAAATAGAGCCTTCTTTGCTGCACTCACATCACATCTTGAGAATAGAAGATCACCATTCTTTTGAACTGGAGTTAGGAATCCTTTATCTGCAAGTTCATCAGCCGTATAGCTCTTCCGTTTGGGTTTCATACTTTGTGAGAATTTATTTTCATGATCATCCTCATCATCGGAGCGAACGACTAAAGAAATGTGACCTTCTTCAGAATCTTCATCGCTTTCATCAGAATCTGACTCTATCCATGTAGCTAACTTTTTTGAGGAAGAGTCTTCTTCAGCCATCATTCCTTTTTGCTTTGAATACCTTGGAGTGAAGTTGCTTTTCTTCTTCATGTATTCGAATTTAGGAATTGGACATTCTGATGCGAAATGACCTGGTTTCCTGCAATTAAAACAAACGAGATCTTCTTTCTTCTTGGAGAAGTTGAAGTTCTCTTTCTTCTTTGAGGGACTGCTCCTTGAAAATCTTGTTGGAGATTTGCTTGATGATCCGGGTCTTCCTGTCTTTCTGAACTTTTGAAATCTTTTCACGAACATAGCAAAATCATCATCGTCCATATCAAGTAAATCTGATGTGGAGATTTTTGGATCTTCTTCTTCGATCACTTCTTCCTTTTGTGCGACCAATGATAAGCTTTTAGTCTTTCCCTCCATTTCTTCAATGTTATGGAGTTTGATTTCAAAGACTTTAAGGTTGGCATAGAGACTTCTGAATGATATATCATCTAGAAGCTTGGTATCTTCAAGAGTATTTCCTTTGTAAATATATTGAAAACCAAGAGCAGCTAGAAAATTAACATTGATTTCTTTCTTGGTAAGCTTCTTTCCGAGTGCTGTATAAGTACTCACGATCTCACAATAACGATCATAAGTGGCTCTAAGTGATTTACCGGGGATCTTAGTAAAGTTGTTGAATCTTCTTTGAATTGCGAACTTTTTGCTTTCTTTACAAGCTTGATCTCCTTCGATGTAATCTTCAATTGCATCCCAAAGATCTTTTGCAGTAGAACATTCCATAATCTGTCAACGCTGTGAAGTACTCAAGGTATTTAAAAGTATGCTCTTTGCTTTCACATCCATTCCAACTAATCTTTTCTCTTCATCAGTCCATTCAGCTTTTGGTTTCTTGATTGATGGTGTGTCTGCATTGGTTTCTGGATTCGGATTAGCTTTCATTAGGAAGTATGGTCCAATGGTAAGACAATCACCGAGTTGCTCGTCCATGGATTAGAAATGAGTTAGAATGTTGTGCTTCCATACGTCAAAGTTATCTTCGTCGAACGCTGGAACGTGAGTGTAGTTAAACGTTGCCATAGTTTTCTGACTTGCCATTTTGAATTGGCACCCAAGCTGTTAAGCTTGAAAAACAGAAGTTTTATGAAGGTGTTTGCTCTGATACCACTTGTTGGTCCCAGAGACACAACCAGGGTATGAAAGAGGCTAGAGGGGGGGGGGGTGAATAGCCTATTAAAAATTCAACCCTTTTCAAAATTCAACCTTATGCTTATGCTTGAATTTTGCGGTAGATGAAAACCACGCTGTCAAGTATAAAATGCACAGCAGAGGTTTTCGTTAAACAATTTAAGAGTTGTTTTTGATAAGTTTAATGCGGTAGGTTATATTTGCGGTAGATAAGTGATGCGGTAGGAGTAGAGTGTGGTAGGTTATGCGGTAGGTAAAAGTGAGGTAGGTTGAGAGTGAAAACTTGTGTCTTAGAGATTTTTGGCAAATGATAAGTTAGTCAGATTTTAACTAAGGCAATGAGGTAGACAAACAAACACAATTCACAATTGTTCATAAATCTGAGAGATCAAACACTAAAAGACAAATAAGATTAACATGAACAATAATAACAAGATGAACAAGACTTGAAAGTAAAGTGCAGAAAATAAAGAGCAGTAAGTAACTGACACAATGATTTGGAAAGGTTCGATCTGTTAAAAGATCTACGTTCTTTACCAAGATGGTCAGTCCTGGATTTTGAATGAAGGATATATTAATTCTCTTGAGTATAGATTACAAAGATGAAGAATTGAATTAACTCCTATTTTCTATGAAGAACAATCCTAGACTTAGACCAGTGTATCCCTAATGATTCAATCTATGTGAATGATCAATCGGGGTGAGTGTGTGTTAAGAATCAAGAGCACTTTGGAATCTATATGATTTTAGAGCTTGATGAAACTTGTGTGATGAGGCTTGAGATTTAATCTTGAAGGTTTCTGGAGACTTGTTGAAGACTTGAAGGTTGAGTGCTTGAAGATTCGAAGGATTCTGGAAATCTTGAATATGATCTTCAATCACCAAGAATTTCAATAACAGAGTCATGGTGGTCCAACTGTACTATGATGACAGTTGTATTCAAATTTAAAATTTGAATTTGCAACGTTCTAAACTAACTAAGGTAAGGACACAATTGTGACCATGGTTGAGTTTGAATCAACTTGAGTATCTTTAACCAAGGTTCCATGCGGTAGAGTAAGCCATGCGGCAGACATCAAACATTCGGCAGGATGATGGCATGAGGTAACCTTGATTATGGGGTAAGCTAGTGTGCGGTAGGCAAGGGCCTTACCTCATATCTCCAGAGTTAGAAAAAATTGAGGGTTCTAATCTGCTAAGTCTATTCAACTAGAAAATGGACTATTCTAAAAGAAGTAAAAGTACTTCTTACAATATATCCTAAAGTGCACAAAGAGTAAAATTAGGTTATGGGATCAATCAAATTAAGGTAATAGGAGTGGTTTATAATAAGCATACCCAACACAATCAATCGCCGACTGACTTCTAGCAATACAACCAATTGCTAGCACAAGCTTTATCCCTTGAAATATCTTCTATAAATTGGCGTAGCCTCTCAGCTTTCTCACCACATTTATCTAAATCTATAAACTTTGATTCCGCTATGGATCTATTTATAACTCTTTTATTTAGAAGATTTATATGATATAGTCGCTTCCGCTAATAAGAATACAAAACCACTCGTAGACCTTAATTTGATTTCATATATCCAAATAGCATCACTATATCCTTTAATTATTGATAGATGTCTAGTGTAGTGTAATCTGTGATCTCGATTGTATCTCAAGTACCTTCGTACTTTCACTATACATTTTGGATTACTAGTGTACCAACTCACTAGACTTTCAATAATTCTTGAGTTTTCAACTCGAGAAACAATGTCACTTCTATTTTTCAATAGATGTTGACTCATGTCTGTTAGGTTCTAGCTATTGCTAAATTATCTTTGATAATTTCTCAAGAATTATCCATTAGATTTCTTAGAAATTTTCACTTCAAGGATTGCATCCGCTAAACCCATATCTCATAACCTTTTCAAAATTTTTAAGAACTATATCGTAACTTTCTTAATGCAAATTCATTAGTTCTTATTGAAATTTGAAATTCAAATGTCTCATTAGCTAAACTTATTTTAAGTTCAACATATCTTCAATAGATTTAACCAACATTATGACATAATGTTAGTACCCGATCTGAAGATAAAGGGCTTCCTAGACCTTTAGGAACCTCTGAGGACCTTTTAGGAAATTATAACCTGACAGGAACTTATCCGACAGCTTTCCAGAGTTCTAGATGGACGAAATCAGTTATAAGTCGAATTCTATCAGGATATTGATGAAATCCAGAGAACAAAATGATAAGATCTCATCGATATCTTGATAACCACGTGATCCGGAAAGACTGGCCACGCGGCCAGTATGGGAGTTTCCACGCGGCACTTCTTCCATCCCCAGTTCCTTATAAATAGGTGCCTCAGCCTCACAAATCAGATACACAATTCTCTCCCCAAGTTCTAGAGTCTAAACTGAAGACATAACTCTCTCTCCAAGCCTTTCTAGCAATCCCGAAGGTCCGGCGAATCCTCGTTCAAGATTCGGCTTCGTTCTTGTCAAGATTGGTGAGGTTTTCTATATTTTACTAGTATAGATCTGATTTATGAATGCTTTCATTATGTTTATACATTCATATTCATATGATTCATATTGTGTTCTTCATGTTCTTGCTAGAATTCATATTATTTTCTATATGTTGGGTATCGATCTTCATGCTTATGTGTTATTTCATACATGTTCATGATGTTCTTATTATTATGTTAGATTTAACTTGCTAGATCTATAATTGTAATCCCTATATATATGCATATCCGATGATGATTAACGATATCTAGGAACTGCTTCTAAACCCTAAATTGTAGGTAAATATTCCCATGATCATTAGCTCTCTTAAGATGAATAATCATTATTCTAGGATGTGATCATATTGTATGTTTCTTTCTCCTCCCCCTTAATCATGCATGATCCCTATTCTTCTCTCTATTCTAATTATCAATGAACTACGCTGACCTGAGCTTCTCACGATGACAAGAACGTAGGCAATCTTCGGATCCGGTCTCAAACACTAACACACACTGATCATGATAGAAAGACCGATTCATCGGGCGATAAGAGTGATCACTTGATATTCTTCTCTTATTGTAATTTGACCCCCGAACCCTATTATTCTCATAAATGGTTTTCTCAATGTTTTAACAACAAATAAACCAACGTGGCGACTCTCAATTTCAATCGGACGTACTCACAGTGACGACTCTGCTGGGGACTAAATGTTTTGAAAACCTTTTTCAAATCTTAAGAGGGTCTGACTTTCATAACTTCATGATTTTGTGTGTGTTCTAACTTCCCCGTGCACTCATTTTCTTCAAAAAACTGCACTTCTACAAATTATCACATTTTTGTAGAACTAGTTCTAACGATTTCCTGCAGGTTTTTGTGTTCATAGTATGTTTCAATGTTCTAGATCTGCTCTATTATGTTCGTTTCATGCTTAAATGCTATCACTATGAATTGTCATTCTAGTATAACTCTTCATGCATTGCACATCATTCCTAAAAATCGTAATCAAATCGCACACTACTGTAGATACCCCGAAAAAACCACAACTTGGCTACAGCGGTGGAAGGATCCTAGGATATCTATTTGATTTTAATTGTAGAGTCTCCACCTATGTTATTATGGGAACATATGAAAAACCTAAAGAAATAGCCTATTTTATATTACGAAACCAAAGATTCGGGAAGAGAAGGGTTCGGGAGTTAGGTGATGGAGTAGGAAGTACTTAAACACCCACTTCGCCCCGCTTACGCGGGTCTTGCTACTAAAGGTGTTCTAATGCTAAAAAAGTCCTTATTTTATTAAATAGTGATAAAAATTTACAATGTAAAGAAAAGGGGAATTAAAAGAGAATTATTTTATTTATAAATTTATGCTAAAGATTACATATCAAACAATTACATTAAGAAATGAATGGTAAATTAAAATGGAGTTTAGAATGTTGGAATGTAACCTTGACCAAACTTCAATAGTGAAGTGGCCTTTTGGTTGTATTCCTTTTTATGGAGATTGCATACACATTAGAAGAGATGGAAGATGAAGAAAGCAAATAAAGAGTTTTAATAAAGAGAAGTAAAAGAGTTTAGAAAAAGAGGATGAACATTGTACCTTGTGCTTGAATGTGGAAGAACCAATTTGTCTATAGTAACCACTCTTGAAAATGAACCTTTTAGTTTTAGAGAGTTTTTTGAGTCAAGAATCCTTCCTCTCCTTTTCCATGGTGGAATGAAGAGGTATTTATAGGTGTTAGGGAAGTGTTTGTGGTCACAAAGATGGCCTCTTCCCGGATCAAGCCAAGGCATAATGGTTTTGGGAGTTACAAATCAGAAAAGGAGGGAAATTTGGCAAAATTTGGGATTCTGGAGGTGGGAAGCGCGCACGTCCCACCCCCCTATGGGAAGCACACGCCTCCCACAAAGGAAGGCAAAGGCGCGCACGTTCCACCTTCAGAGAATCCATATTTTAGCCCAAAAGTTAACCCCGTTATGCAGTTAAGCCCCGAAATTAACGAAATCAGTCAGAAACTTAACGAATACCACGAAAGTCAACAAAAACAAAGTAAACAAAGACTCAAGGTTGACCTTGTCACTTAGTCAAATCCAAGACTAACGGAGTAAGTAAAGAACTTAAGGAAAGTAACAAAAGTTAACGAAAAGTGACAAAACATAACAGAAAGGAGAACGACAGAGAATGTGTATGCAACATGAGAGGTCCAAGGCGGGGTGTCTACAACAACCACTAGTCCGTGTCACACTGCACACCTTACTCCGGATAATCTGCTGAGTGCACAGCTTAGGCGATCCTGTCGTCTCTGTCTTCGTGGCACCCGGTTTATCTAACTCACTGTGTACACTTGCGAGCGGTTGAGGTTAAACCTTGTCCGTGTTTAAACCATGCACCTTGATCGAGTTAAGAACACTTATCAAAACAGTAATCTTAACCTTAACTAAAATCATTCATCATGCTGCATGAGTCTACCTTAGATTAACTCTAGTCAACCGTTGACCCGTCTAGGTCAACCCGTCTTTGACCCGTCTAAATCCACCCATCTAGGTCAACCTATCGCCTTGACCCATCTAGGTCGAACCCTCATCCTCGACCTGTCTAGGCCAACCCGTCACCTTGACCCGTTTAGGTCAAACCTTTATCCTCGACCCATTTGGGTCAAACCGTCATCCTCGACCCGCCTAGGTCAAACCGTCTTCGACCCGTCTAGGTCAAATTCGTCACCTTGACTTGTCTAAGTCAACCCATTACCTTGACCCATCTAGGACAATCCTTCATCTTGACCCCACCTTTAGTCAAGCTAGCCGATCTTAGATGACCCACCTCTTGGTCTACCCATGTCCAACCTTACCCAAGACACTTAAGTCAAAAACCACCTTACATAGGGTCCCTTCACCTTTACTTGACCAAGGACCGAGTCATCTCTCTTTCTTTTTTACCTCTACGGTCATCTTCTAATACTTATGGTTTTTAAAAAATCACTGACCTCTTGCGGTCACTCTCTCACTTATTTTACTTAACCCGAACTACGGTGACCTGAGCCTCTCATTGTGTGGGACCTCTCCTGCATAGAAAGGGGAACGTTGGCAGCTCCGGCCCAGTCAAACTTTTAGTCTTTTCATTCAAAGAACATTTCAAAAATACGGAGATCGAGTCTTTTCATAAAAATGATTTTATAAACGATGCCTTGTCATTAATTATGAGTCTAATTCAATTCAAAGACTTAACTTCTCCACCAACAATTACAGAATCACGCATCATGTCTGCTGAAGGGAACACCACAGTCACAACCGAAGCTTCCACCTAAGGTCTCGAGACAAATCTCTACCCCAACACCTTTCTCAGGGAGGAAGCAGCCCACTTCAACGCCATTCTTAACGAGCAAAAGGTTCATCTTAACACCGCTCTCAACAAGCAAGTGGCCCACTACGAGACTATCCCCAATAAGCAAGCGGCCCACTATGAGACTATCTTCAAAGAGCAAGCAACCCTCTCCCGAACTCTTCTCGATGAACAAGAAGCCTTCTTTGAGACTGTTCTCCTCAAGCGTAAAAACCGCTTCCAGAAAGTGGTGTACAAAGCTCTAAAGGACACCGAGGAACATATCCAGTCTGACATCTATGGCATCTACAAGCACCTCAACCGCACTCTCCCTCCTGCTCTGTTTCAACACCCGTACGCTTCTCAAATATATGGGCCACCACCACAAACTCTCCTCGTTGGGATTTCTCCTATGACTACCCATCAGCAAGGGATACCGATGCCTAAACCACACTCCAAGTTGGTTCGTGACAAGAAGGACGAGCATGAGTACGATGACTTGGGTATGCCATTAGACAAATGCTTCAAAAGTCTAGTTCAAGCCGGCAAGTTATCTCCTCTCCTCGACTACAAACCAAACTTTGCAAGACAAGACTTGGATCCCTCCAAATATTGCAAGTATCACCAATACATCGGATATAACACCGAGAATTTCCTCCAACTGAAAAGGAGGATCCAAAGCCTCATTGATAGTGGAGCCATCACCCGCCAGAGGAATGCGTGGGTGTAAGAAAAGTTCGAGCAAGCAAGAGTCTGCACCGGGGCTACCTCCTTCAAAAAATATATATATAAATAAAAAAAAAGTCTTTCAGTCTTCGTAGGTTCTAGAGAGTCTTTTAGTCAAAGTCCACCTCGGACGTTAGTCTTTTATTTTTACTAGCAAAAGTCCACTTTGGACCTTAGTTAGATTGTTAAAGTCCATCTCGGACTAGTCTTTTACTTTCAATAATAAAAAAGTCTTTATTTCTTTTCTCTCTAGACTTGAGACATAATCTTGCATATATACATCAACTCCATGAAAATTGTATTAATCTTAATTTACAATTGATTGCTATACCTTTATATGACGAATTAATCCCAAATATATTTGTTAATAAAGACTCATTAAAAGGTAAATGGACCCGCAAACCATCACACATAATTAAACAAACAATTAGTCTCAAAATAAAAAACGCTTTGATCAATCGAATCGTTTTCTTGTTTCTATATACCATCTCTAAACCTACCCTCCTTGTGTACACCCACTGTGTGCACCCTCTATATATACACCCCACATGTACACCCACTATGTGCACCCAGCATACATATTCCCCTCGTGTACACCCACTGTGTGCACCCACTAAATACTCCCCATATACACTTCCATTCTTCCCATGAAGAAGACGATGACTCCAGAGCTGCTCACCATTGAAGAAGCGCCCGCACAATCACAAAGTGTAGACACCCCGATCTCGCACCGCTATTAAACCCCGATTAATTGGTCTAAGCGCGATAATCGACCGAAACCCCCAGATTTGGCTGTTCGGGACTACCGAGCGCCTTATCGGTGCATCTGATGAATAAACCGAGTCCGGATTCATGATCAGGGCTCAAAACCGAGTAAATATGCATTTTCTAAAAAATCGCGCGCGCGGACCATTTAATGGGCCCCGCGCTGCTAAAAAAGCCTTTAACCGGTCATCTAATGCATTTAATATTATACTATGCTATTCCTTGCTTTTTGATAAATAACAGACACACTGGAGCGACCACAAGATTATTTCGAGCAACTTTCATGTTGGGCCCGCGGACAACCGGGACACCGGAGCGTGCACAATGGAGCAGTTGCGGAGCCAAAAGCCGGAGCTGGAAAGGATGCCCACAAGAGCAAGTTTTGACCAGTCAACAAGGTGCCACGTGTCATTCTGGCTGGCTGAAAAAAGAAGAAAAAAATAAAAAAAATTGACTTTGACCGGGTTGCACGGCCGCGCCCTTTAGGCTGCACGGCCGTGCAGGCCTGAATCAGCCTTTTTACAGATTTTTCTCCCTTATTTTCAAACTTGATCATTTCTTCTTCTTCTTCTTCAAGGTCCTCCTCCCTCCTTCATCACCTCCATCAAGCATCAGACCTCCCCCCTCCTCTACCCCTATGGTAGGGGTAGATTTGTCCTAAAAAACTACCTCCTTCCTCCCTCCAAAAATTGCCTAAGTTTGGCAACTCTTACTCACTCTCCAACAAAAAAAAAACACATACTACTGTAGACACCCCGCATTGGACCTCTCATGTCCCGATTCCATACACATTCTTTGTCTTCCTCTTTTCTGTTAAGTTTTGTTACTTTTCGTTAACTTTCGTTACTTTTCGTTAAGTTCCTGACTTACTCCGTTAGTCTTGGATTTGACTAAGTGGCAAAGTCAACCTTGAGTCTTTGTTTCATTTATTTTCGTTGACTTTCGTGATGTTCGTTAAGTTTTTGGACTAATTCCGTTAGTTTTGGGGCTTAACTGCATAATGGGGTTAACATTTGGGCTAAAATATGAATTTCCTGAAGCTGGGATGCGAACGCCTTTGCCCTCCTTTGTGGAAGGCGTGCTCCTCCCATAGGGGGGGGTGGGAAGCGCACACTTCCCGCTTCCAGAATCTCAGATTTGGCCAAATTTCCCTCCTTTTCTGATTTGTAACCCCCAAGGCCATTATGCCTTGGCTTGATCCGGGGAAGGGCCATCTTTGTGACCAAAAACACTTTCCTAACACCTATAAATACCTATTCATTCCACCATGGAAAGGGAGGAAGAATTCTTGAGTCAAAAACACTCTAAACAAACAAAAGTCCATTTTCAAAGGTAGTCATTATACACAAAGTTTGGTCCTTCCTCTTGCAAGCACAAGGTACAATGTCCATCTTCTTCTTCTAAATTCTTGTTTTATCTTATATTCTCTCTTTATCACTTCTTAAACAAAAAACCTTTTAAATTACTTTCTTTATCTCTAATGTGTATGCAATCTCCATAAAAAGGAATACAACCAAAAGACCACTTCACTATTGAAGTTTGGTCAAGGTTACATCCCAACATTTTAATTCCACTTTAATTTACATTCTCATTTATTAATGTAATTATCTAGCAATAATTCGACATGTAATCTTTAGTATGAATCAATAAATAAGCAATTCTCCTTTATTTTTCCTCTATAAATTTCCCCTTTCTTTTCATTATAATTGTTAGCACATTTCTCTTATCATTAAATTGAAGGACATTTAGCATTAGAACACCAAAAGTAGCAAGACCTGCGTAAGCGGGGCGGAATGGGTGTTTAAGTACTTCCCACTCCTTCACCTAACCCCCGAACCCCTCATCTCAAGAATTTTCGGTTTCGTAATCAATAAAAAAGGCTATTTTCTTAGGTTTTCTCATGTTCCTCTAAAACATAGGTGGCGACTCTAAAATCAAGTAGACATCCTAGGATAATTCACCGCTCTAGCCAAGCCGCGGTCCCCGGGGTATCTACAGTGGCGACTCCGCTGGGGAATATAGAGGGTTAAACTTGCATTTTCTGCTTTTGGTGTTCTTATATCTGTTTTCTGGGCATTCTGGTAAAAAGGGTAGGAAGCGCGCGCCTCCGGCCCTCTTGGCCTAAAGCGCGCACGTCCGACCCTTATTACCAGAATCGCCCACCTCCCATCTTGTCCTTCAATTCCATGTTTCTGTGCTAACATTTACTACAGGGGAAAAAGTTCTATAATTTAGGGTCAAGGCAATCCCTTGAACCCGCTGATTTGCAGGTACTGCCCAGAAGCGGGCGCCTCCACTTCTCTCAGTCTAACGCGCGTGCCTCCCGAGTAGGCATCTGAATGCGCGCGCTTCTGGGATTTCCCAGAAACAGAAACAGTGAACAGAATGATAGTTTTGACAGTGTGCGGGCACCGGGCCTGCAAAGAACAACTTTTATTTCCTGTTCATTTTTATCGGTCACACGGGTGATTCGAAAGTTGTAAATTACGTGCTTATTTGTTTTTTTTTATTTCCTTAAAAAAAAAAATATTTTGTCACTTGTTAGACCTCACACTACGTGCACAATTCTTATCAACTGCTCACTATCGAGTCGCACAAGTCCAACCCCAAACCCGTCGAGGCCCGTCCTAGGAAGTTTCAAGCTCCACTCGACCTTGACTCTTCCGAAGCGGTAAACCTCAGCCCGTGGCGTAGTTCACGACTACATGCCGGGGGTGACCTTTAAGCCTCTCTTTAGCCGAGCACAAACCACACAATTCTAGTTAGGGTCTAACACTCCGTGACTCAAGTCGGTTTCCATGTGCCGAGATTTCCCCAAACTAATGTCTTCAAATCATACATGCCACTCGTTGTTTTGGACGAAATAAAACTCCGTCCCCAAGTGGTTATTATGGACGAAAATAAAAATCCGTCCCCGCATGTATGCTTTACTACATTAATTTAGTTTAATCCCGACACATGTAGGATTCACAAGCGTGGTGGAATCCGATGAGTATATGGGACAGCGAGAAGGTCTATATACTAGTGTGACGATTCCACTATTTTTCTAGAAACCCCAAAAAGGACTATGTCCTTCCGACTTTGTAAATAAATAATAAAAAAAAATCATTTTTCTTATGTGGTTGAGTCTTTTTCCTTTGTTTGTGGGTTAATTATTTTACTCAAAATATGTTTGTGGGCCAACCTAAGATCGACCGTGTTCTCTCAATAGGTCAAATGGATTCCAACGGCAACAACAACAAGGGTGAGAACATCTCCGTGTCCAACAAAAGGCTCTTCAACATAATAAGAGTCATGGGGGAACAAATGGATAGACTTGTCGAGGATGCCCGCCGCAAGGATGATTTATGGCAAGCCCGTCTTGATCTCGAGAGGAGAATTCATAAGGAAGAAGTGTCCGAACTTATGGCCCATTTACGGGAGTTCACCGACAACAAGGCAAAGGTCAACGGTAAGGCATGTTTAAGTGGCTCGCCTCTCAAAAGTTACAAAGGTTCTACCAACGACCGTGTCTACATTCCCTCCCAAGGTATGACCGTCACCAAGGCCTATGAAGATCTCAAAGCAAAGGGACAAATTTCTCCTCTCCAAGGGTACAAGCAACCACAACCATTGCGTCGCAACCATGCCCACCACAAGTGGTGTGACTATCACCTATGCAGCGGTCACCTCACCGAGGATTGCTTCTCCATCCGCAACATCATCCAAGGCTTGATTGACAATGGTGAATTTACCGTGGGTGAAGAACAACAGTTAGAGAATGGCAACATGCAAGAACTCATCAAGGAAGAGGCTCAGATTTAAAATGAGGTTTCAACAAGAAATCATGCTACAAGGCCGACAACAACAATCTCCGTTTCTCTTTCTCTACCTAGAAATAGGATTTAAAAAAAAAAAAAAAGAGTCAAAAGTCCTCTAATGTGTGCATTAATGTTTTCTCTCGTCCAATGTTAAATTTTGAGTCAATCATTAAATAAAAGTCGTTCTTGTCCTCATACACTCTTCCAAGTTGTTCAATTAATTCTTGGCCAAATGATGAAAAAATGTCTAAACAAGTTTTGGAATGAAGGCCATCGCTTGAACGCCTAGGGGCTAAACATCAACGACGGCATCAACAACGGAGACATCAACAACGACGAAATCAAGACGAAGAAAGGTGGAGCAACGATCATGAAGCAAAGTTTTCAAAAAGGGATACAAAAAAAAAACCCCTTCATTCAAAGAAGTTCACAACAACAACATCATTCCACCAAACGAAGGACGAAGCAACATCGACAACAATCACGACGAAGCAACAATTCATCACGGCGAATGGAGAATCCATAAGAACTACGGTGACCTGAGCCTCTACACTGGAGGAACGTAGGCAACCTTCGGGTCCGGTCTCACGCAAGAAAGAAGATATGTTTAGCCCTAGCGCGTTATGGTGATCGGCCTTCCTCTCGAACTTGTCATGACATCTTTGTACGATTCATTTGCCAATGAATTAATCACCTCAAGATTGAACAACTTTCCTAGATTTGGAATCACTTTCCGTTCCTTGTTGAGTCTAGGGCTTCTATTCTTTCTGCATACTCCCAATTTCTTGCAATCAAATTGGGGCTTTCCTTCTCTTCTCTCTTAATGACTTACTTGCCTTCGTGAGTCATTCAACAAATATATACATGAAGTCAATACTAGGGACACTTCCCTAGTCGAGTCAACGTCACTCATCTTTAGTGACAGGAGGTCTTCACCGCAAAATCACATGTATTATCTCCTCAGCCAGAGTCAATGCATACTTCCTCATTAATCGAGTAAAAAAAAAAGAAGACGCAAAAGAGATGCCCGCTAGATTGAAAACCCGAAAGGGCGGTCTAGGCAAAAAACAGGGTGCGTCATAAAAAAAAATGAGAGAGTGAGAGAGAGAAGGGAAAGAGAAATGGATATCTCCGGCCTCTAAGGAAGACAACTGCACAAGCTCTACATTGGATCTCCTCAACAAATCAATTCCCCACCGAGTCAACTTTGGGATTGAAAAAGGCTCGACAAGATATGGCACCATCAAAGGTTGTCTTGGGTTATCGGCATCATTCTCCAGCAGTGTGCATTTTTGGGTTCATGAAAAGAAGGCCCGTGGTAACCAAGACCCATCTGAGAACGAGCCCATCATAAAAGGGCACGAGGTTGCACAAATAATCCCTAGCTATTCAATTGGCTTGGGCAGAAAATAGCAACAACATGTGTCTCAGTTTTCAAAGCTTCTGCAAGTATGTGCTTCTGAAGTACGCCGAAAGGCTCCCGAGAAATGGAGTAGCTCTTGCCATGTCCTCTCATGTTTGTTACCTCGCACAAGGATGAGTCACTCTTGCTTTGCTCAACAAATGGTGACGCCCTAGGGGCTATGTGACTCAAGAACAAGGGCTTCTTTTGCTTCATTTGACAATCAATAAGCCCTAGGGGCTATGCTCGAGAAAGATATGTGAGACTATCCTCAAAGTTTCTCAAGGGATGTCAAAAATCCCTCTTGTCATGTGTGCCCGTACTCGTTCCCCAATCAAGGATGGACCTTTCTCGCAATCAATGATGGCACACTAGGGGCTACGGTCAAGTCTTAAAAGCTCCCTCGGCAAGAAGCAATTCACTTCAATGTCCCCAGCAACATTTGAAGCTTTATACCAAAAGGTCTCAAGGGGCTTCGCAACCTACAATCTTTTGGGCTACGGCATTACAGTGATACAAGCAAAGGGAAATATTGGGGCTTCGCAATCAACAAGCTTCCGGGCAGTGGTACCCGAGCAATGCAATTTGGGAGTAGTCTTATGGATCCATGAAAGGGATCAAACTTCAATGGTCCCTCAACACTTCCAGTTAAAAGGCCTCTTGGTTTTAAATGAAGGCTCCGATGATATGAATAAATTTGATGATTCTTGTTAGAACTCACAGCGAGATTCTGAAGGAAGTCTTAGAGAAAAGGAAAAAGATTCAATATGCTAGACTCACCCGGCTGAGTTATAGCGGGCAATGCCAATATGTTAACTCTATAAGCAGAGTTACGGCCAATCCCAATGTTTCTGCAAGTACTGCACCCCCTTCTCCAAGATCAAAAGCACAGGCTGCATCCGAAGATCCGCCGTCGGCTCAACTCAAGAAGACTCGAGCAAACATACCGTTCGAGACTTTATCACACCAAGACCTTATCATCTGCAACATCACCATCTCCCACGAGACGTCTCCCGAAGACCGTACTACATTTTCAACATGGACCTTCCGCCATTTGGGTATCAACCACAAAAAAGGACCATCCATCTCCAAACAAGAGAAAGAAGGAGATCGCCTTCAAGAGTTCTTCCCAATAGCGCCATCCGCTCCCAACATAATGCTAAGCCGATTCCAAGAAATTTTGAGGCTTCACACTGAAAGGTCTCCACATCCCGCCATCTACAAACTTGATAAGCCCATGACATTTGCGGCTTAGCAATCTCTCAAAGCTTGGTATCAATGATCTTCTCTTGGGGCTTGCCCACGTCGACAACAAAAGACAGTTTATTTGAATGGGCTAAGAGTTGATTCATCTTGGGGCTTCATAAGCCACTTAAAGTTCAGCATTCGAGGGGCTTTACAGTCAGCAACCCCTTGGAATCTCGGCATCAATAGTCCTTTTGAAGCCCCATAAACGACAAATCTCTTGGGGCTAGACATCAATTTTCATTGGACACCGCGGCGACAACATTCAAGCGAGGCAATCCGGACTTCGATCGAACATGACTTGATCTTGGGTTGGCTTTACAAACACACAATGGTTAAAATGGTTCACCCATGAACTAAAAAAAAAGAATCTTTTTTTCTCACATGTGTGCATATTCTTTCCCTTCTAATCTTTAAAAAAAAAAAAAAAAAGATTTTTCTTTTTCTTTTTCTCCTTCTATGTGCAAAAGTATGTGCTCTACTTTGCTTTGCTCCTAGCTTCTCCTCCAGCATTCTCCATCATCCTTGAACTACTCTGGTCTGATTCTCTTAAAGGGATACGTAGGCAGCCTTTTGGCACTCCAACCCATCATCCAGAATACTATCTCGCCAACACTCCTTCAAAGGCAAGAACAATTCATCACCATTAACATCATTATTCTCCATCCAAAGCATGGACATTCTTCATCAAAAGCATCAAAGCATCTACCACAACATCACAAATCCATCCAACAGCAATGGTAAGTGAAGGTATGGACATCATTCATCTCTCTCAAGCATATCTCTACTATAAAAAAACCACTTCACACACAAAATCACTTTCTCCATTCTTACAAAAACTCTCTCTCATGCAAAACTGCTTTCAAATCACATTGCACCACGAGCACAATTTCTCTCTTCATTTCACACTTCATGCATCTTCTTGCACAAACACATATACCTGCCAAGCACACACATAGCAGGTACCACCACGAAGTCAACAGCATCCGCTACTCAAAGCACTTCATCCCCAGCAGAAAATGGTCCACAATCAACCATGCCTGCATCCCCACGATAAAGTCAACAGCAGCTGTAACAGCAATTTGGTCCACGGTGATCCCGCTACCAGCAAACGGATCCCGCACCAGCAAATGGATCCCGAACCAGCAAACGGATCCCGTAATCAGCAAACGGATCCTGCAATCAGCAAACGGATCCCGCTTCAGCAAACGGATCCCGCTTCAGCAAACGGATCCCGCAATTAGCAAATGGATCCCGCAACCAGCAAACGGATCCCGCTTCAGCAAACGGATCCCGCCATCAACAAACGGATCCCGCATCAGCAAACGGATCCCGCACCAACAAACGGATCCCGCACCAGCAAACGGATCCCGCATCAGCAAACGGACCCCGCATCAGCAAACGGATCCCGCTTCAGAAAGACGGATCCCGCCATATCCTTTCTATATAAATAAAGCCGCTCACACAGGGAGCGCACCCCCATCTTTCACAATTTCAAAATTCCCCTCTTTCTTTTAATTGCGGCCGTGGTGGGCCGCCTCAAGCCACCACACCTTTTTTAAATTTTGTGGCCGTGGTGGGCCGCCTCAAGCCACCACACCTTTTTGAAATTTTGTGGCCGTGGTGGGCCGCCTCAAGCCACCACACCTTTTTTTTTTAAAAAAAAAAATTGTGCCCGTGGTGGGCCGCCTCAAGCCACCACACCTTTTTAAAATTTTGTGGCCGTGGTGGGCCGCCTCAAGCCACCACACTTTTTAAAAATTTTTTGTGGCCGTGGTGGGCCGCCTCAAGCCACCACACCTTTTTTAAAAAAAAAAATTGTGCCGTGGTGGGCCGCCTCAAGCTACCACACCTTTTTAAAAATTTTGTGGCCGTGGTGGGCCGCCTCAAGCCACCACACCCTTTCCATCCGCGAAAGCCTCTCATACAGGGAGCGCACCCCTATCCATCGCAAATTTCAAATTCATGTTTTATTGAGTCTTTGCTTTCTCTTGTCGATGTCTTCGGCGGTTGTCTTTCTTTCATCGACGCGTTTGCCTTCGCAATCCACGTCGCCGAGGGTCTCTGTAGACACCCCGCCTTGGACCTCTCATGTCCCGATTGCATACACATTCTTTGTCTTCCTCTTTTCTGTTAAGTTTTGTTACTTTTCGTTAACTTTCGTTACTTTTCGTTAAGTTCCTGACTTACTCCGTTAGTCTTGGATTTGACTAGGTGGAAAAGTCAACCTTGAGTCTTTGTTTCATTTATTTTCGCTGACTTTCGTGATGTTCGTTAAGTTTTTGGACTAATTTCGTTAGTTTTGGGGCTTAACTGCATAACGGGGTTAACATTTGGGCTAAAATATGAATTTCCTGAAGCTGGGATGCGAACGCCTTTTCCCTCCTTTGTGGGAGGCGTGCTCCTCCCATAGGGGGAGTGGGAAGCGCGCGCTTCCCGCTTCCAGAATCTCAGATTTGGCCAAATTTCCCTCCTTTTCTGATTTGTAACCCCCAAGGCCATTATGCCTTGGCTTGATCCGGGGAAAGGCCATCTTTGTGATCAAAAACACTTCCCTAACACCTATAAATACCTCTTCATTCCACCATGGAAAGGGAGGAAGAATTCTTGAGTCAAAAACACTCTAAACACACAAAAGTCCATTTTCAAAGGTAGTCATTATACACAAAGTTTGGTCCTTCCTCTTGCAAGCACAAGGTAAAATGTCCATCTTCTTCTTCTAAATTTTTGTTTTATCTTATATTCTCTCTTTATCACTTCTTAAACAAAAAACCTTTTAAATTACTTTCTTCATCTCTAATGTGTATGCAATCTCCATAAAAAGGGATACAACCAAAAGACCACTTCACTATTGAAGTTTGGTCAAGGTTACATCTCAACATTTTAATTCCACTTTAATTTACATTCTCATTACTTAATGTAATTATCTAGCAATAATTCGACATGTAATTTTTAGTATGAATCAATAAATAAGCAATTGTCCTTTATTTTTCTTCTATAAATTTCCCCTTTCTTTTCATTATAATTGTTAGCACATTTCTCTTATCATTAAATTGAAGGACATTTAGCATTAGAACATCAAAAGTAGCAAGACCTGCGTAAGCGGGGCGGAATGGGTGTTTAAGTACTTCCCACTCCGTCACCTAACCCCCGAACCCCTCATCTCAAGAATTTTTGGTTTCGTAATCAATAAAAAAGGCTATTTTCTTAGGTTTTCTCATGTTCCTCTAAAACATAGGTGGCGACTCTAGAATCAAGTAGACATCCTAGGATAATTCACCGCTCTAGCCAAGCCGTGGTCCCCCGGGGTATCTACAACTACACCCTCCTCTCTCTCAACTCTTTCTCTCCCAATTCTATCTCTATTCTCAGTCCTCTATCCTCCACCACATCTCCACCATAGCACCACCACCAAACACTACCCTTCTTGCACCAAAATAACCCAAAACAATCCAAACAAAAACATACTCTCACTTAAACTCAAGCTCTCTTCAAGCAGCACAACCATCAAACTCAAACAAAGAAGGAAGTCTTCCCTTGGAAAGACAAAGGAAGCACACATCTCCCGCTTTACTATGTAAGTCTTCCCTTGTAATTCCTAAATATGCAAGAATGTAAGTGATTGAGTCATTTGTATAAGAGTCTAGCCATTAGTTGGCTAGACTCCTTCATTTCTTGTTTTAATCATGTAAGAAACTATGGTATGGTCATGAAAATGATGATATTAATGTTTGAATCTAAAGTATATTATGTATATATGAGTTTGTGCTGATTATGTGCCTATTTCTTGGTCAAACTTGAGGTTGTTCATGCACATATATGCTCCGTGTCCCTGAATATCATGAATCTGCCCTTCTTACTTTTTTCTCATGTATATGCATACTTATACTAGTCTTTGATGTGAAGTAACACTCTTATAATTATACCAACATGCTAAATAATAATCTCCTTGAGTTTCATAGTTTATTTTTGGGTTTTGATCATGTTTTGGAGCCTATCTTTATGGCTTAAGCAAACAATTTCTGCATGCTGTTGAACCAACGATTTACATGCTTTAAAAGCTTCATCTTAAAATAGTTTTTAGACCTGGGTCAAGGCACGAAAGTTTTCCCCTGCATGTTGAAGTTCATGCCCGTTAAATTCCATGTCCATATTCAATGATTAGCTCGTGATTCTATGCTTGATTTTGGGTTGTGGATATGCTGTCCTGTTTATTCTTTTCGGTGACATGTTTCATTCTTGTGCTTAAAAACCAGTGAAAACTTGGTTATTTGGCTTAATTATAAACACAAGTTTTGTTCCTAATAAACTAAAGGAAGTGTACATATTTTAGAAACATTTTTTGGACCAATGGAAGTGCCCTTTTCATTCATTTTCTTCAAGCTTCAACTTTCAGAATCTGCACTCCCAATCTCTGACATCGAAATGTCAGAGATCTTTTTAACCACTTAAACTCATCCCATGAACTCCAAATTTTTGTAAATTCATGATTTTGATGTTCTATTCAACTTTCGTTTTTGTTACTGTGTCAAATTAATGAGTTAAAATGGGTAAAATTAGTGACTAATGTGCCATGCTGCTGGAAATCTTTTCTGGGCAGATTCTTGTAAATATCTTCTTTGATAATTTTTGAGTCTAAAGATTAATCTAAAAAATCCAATAAATTTCACAAAGGTGTTTTGATATTATGGGAGTAATTCCCAGTGTTAGTTTTGGATTTGGATCAATTTAGGACAGATACATCGGCTCGGGGACGGAAAATGACGTCAACCTCAATGATCGAACCCGTGGCGAAGACCTCCATTTAATTATGAGATTTGTCTCCCATTTTTGTATATATATATGTATATCCTCCATCGTACTAAATCCCCTCCCCCTTATACATTTTCTTTTCTTAATATGTACAAAACCACTTTCAAAAAACCCGATCGGGAATCCACCCAAGCTGGTTCCCGACCGTGACTTAAATGAACATACCTAGACTAGGAGACACCTTTGTGTATAAATACATAATATTCCAGTTAAGGCATAAAGAAAACAATCTTTCAAGATAAGGCATAAAATAAAGCATAGGCGGAAGCATGCTAGAGTCCGTAAGGGCGAGAGGAGTGCTGCTAATCACCTTCTCTTCTCGTAACCGAACCCACTTCAAATCAAAAATGGGGTTTTACCTCTATTTTCCCAAAATAAAATGAGGTGGCGACTCTCTGCTTTTTCAAAACCAAAGTAGAGAAACCGCTATGAGAAACCGAGCGGATTCAAACCGCATTCGCATGGACCATATTCTCAAAGGTTACCGCGCGGTCTCTCACACAAAGGCTGTCCGTTCCCAACATGGTGATGCACTGGGGCTGTCTGTCCTCCTCGAAGATGTCAACGAAATGCAAGGGACTATTCAAACCCCCTCTACGAGATCTACCTCCCAAAGGCGAAAGCAAACTAGGGGCTCATCTCCAACGTTTCATATGTAATAATAATAATAAAAAAAACTCGCTAGGTCGAAACCCACAACGGGCGGCTTAGGCAAAAGTTAGAGCAATTGCACAAAAAAGAAGTCCGCTAGGTTGAAAACTCGCAAGGGCGGCCTAGGCAAAAATAAGGGTGTGCACAAAAAAAAAAAAAAAATCAAACAAAGAAAAATAGAAGGGGCTATCATCATAGGAAAAGTAGAGGTCCCACTTTCTTTTCACTTCTTATTTTCTATTTTTCTTTCTTTCCAAAGGAGTTCAACTCAATTCGACGGCAGCGGTCCAAAGCAACAACTACAAATGAAGCGGTCCAAAGCAATAACTACAAACGAAGCGGTCCAAAGCAACTACAGACGACAGTAGCAGACCACCACTCAAACCCGGTATCATCATCAACCGGATCATCCTCGAACTACGCAGACCTGAGCCTCTCACACCAAGAGGAACGTAGGCAACCTCACGGTCCGGTCAACGCAAAATATACACAACCTAGCTCGAGCCAACTTTCATTCTTTTCTCGCTTCCCCATACACCACAATTTCTATTCTCTTTCTCGATTAATCAAGGAGTTTATTATTTCGAGACTACTTGTCTAAAACATAACCATAAGATACATAACTAATCAACGAGGTCCATTCTCGAGCAATCAAAAGACAATTCTGAAAAAAAAACAATTTTCAAATGTCTCGACAAGTCTTCTGTTCTACAATCTAGGAAAGAGCTAAACACTTACTTTCTGTCAAGGAGTGGCTTCCTTCCTTTTGTACATGTATACACTTAGTCGTCCAAAGAGTCAAAATGTGAGAACTCCATCTTGTTCTCTCTCTCTCACCATAACAAAAAGGCTCCTGCAAGTCGTCCGTACAATTATGTCTTTTTCTTTATTTCGAGTCGACTGAAAATAAAAATAAAAAATAAAAAACGATGCTAAAAGAATATACCCACGTAGATTGAAAACTCGCAATGGCGGTCTAGAGAAAAAAACAGGGTGCGTCTAAAAAGGAAGTAGCATTCCCCACCGTATGCCCTCACCAAACTGGGGCTGCCCTAACAAAATGGGGCCATTTACTGATGCTCAAACAAGATCGTTCCTCGCAGAAAGACATCTCTCTCCACCGAAGCTCAACATGGTTGATGTAACGCCCATCCTTAATCTCGTTAAATATTTGACTTATTTGTTAAATTCTTGATTTGCTTGTTAAATTTCTTGACGTGCTTGCTTAAATGCTTGAACTTGCATATTATGTGCTAGTTTTACTTGAATTAATTTATTAACTGGTTTAGAATATTAAGGTGGTTAAATGTCTAGTTTTGACTTTAGGGTCATTTGTGAAAATATGACTTTAGGGGCCTTTTTGTAGAAAGTGAATCTTGAGGGGCCTAGGTGTCATTCTTTGAAAGTTTAAAGTATATCTTCTTGGTTGCTTCTCTGAGGAAGCTTATCTCCCCAAATTTCTTACGCTCTCTCCGTGTAAGCAAAAGCTAAGGTTAGGATTCTTCCTATTCTCGACTCCTCGAGCTTAATTATCCATCTGTTCGTGATTCTGGTCCCGGATAAATGTTTGTGGCGTTGAATAGAGTGTTTCCTGCCGAACAGAAATTAATTTGGGTCAACTTGATTTCGGACTAGGTAAGTTATTGACTCCCCCTTACTTGTAATAACATGCATATATGTTATTCCCGATACTTGTTCTTGTTAAAATTGTGTTTTGAGCAATTTTCGTGATACTTGTAAAATTGGGACGAAGGGAGTATTTCTATACTAGTAGTACAGAGAACCTAGAACTTGAACCTAAATACTAAATGGGTTTGCAAACATATTAGAAATTTATACTCCTATTCGTGAGATGGTAAAAAAGTAACTTGATTTAAATATTATTAGAAAAATTGTACCATTATTTGTGGTACGGGGAAATGAATGAAAGTATCCCTAAATGGTTATATTAGTATATTATAAAATGATACTTATACTTTTGGGTCGGTGAAATAGTTAATTGGAATAAAAGGAAATTGTCCTATTATTTATGGGACGGTAAAAGAAATGAATTGAGCATGAAATAGGTGTTAAGAAAATGTTTGTATACTCCTAGCAATGTTAATATGTTAGTAAAAAGTTACTCCTACGCTCGGGACGGAGAATTCTAAGTCTGGAAAGAATTTGATGATTGCTGAAAATTGCACCAGGCGCCCGCCCACTTAGGCACCAAGCGCCCGCCCATTTGGCCAGAAGTTTTGGTTTCAAAAATCCCTGGATGAGCGCCCGCCCGGTCTACCATAGGCGCCCGCCCGGTCCCCTGTTTCAACCAAAGTATTTTAAATCTAAATTAAATTGAAAGCTTATCCCTTGTTAAGGCATATAGCCTTAAGATAAGATGTCCTAGCAAGTGTTGTGACACCTTAGGGGCATCAGAAGTGAGTCTTGAACATGATTACTCATTAAATTAAAATGGGAACTTGAGTATAAAAGGAAGAACTCTTCTTTATGTCTTGGAAGTGCTATGAACAAGCACTTATGTGTTATGCTTGTCTTGGAACTAATGGTTGTGCACCTTGAGGGCACCAAATTAGATCTTGAGCTTGAATATCCTATGTAGGGGATTATGAACTTGTAAGTATGAGTTATATAGCTCATTTACTTAATTTGAACTCGAAGTATTCTTGGTCTAGGTTTAGGGTACTACCCTAGATGGCCTAGATGAGTGTTGTAGAACACTCTAGTACTGAAAAATAGTCCCTTTGTGATCAAATGAAATGTGGACTTGAATCATAATTAAATGATAACTTGAGTATAAGAGTAGTAACTCTTTTATGTGTCTGGAAGTTAATGTTTGTGTACCTTAGGGGCACCAACTAATGTCTTGAGCTTGAATGTCCTAAGAAAAGGATTGGAAAATAATTCGCGAAAGATGTATAATTCATCTTCCTAGCTTGAACTTGAAGTATAAGATAATTAACTCTTGTACATGTTTAAACATCCAAAGAAATGGATTGAGAACTTGGATATAAGATGATAAAATCTTGTATATGTCTTGAATGTCCTGAATGTCTTGAATGTCTTGAATGTCTTGAATGTCTTAAGTTGAGATAGTAACTTGAAGTATAAGACAATAAAATCTTGTACATGACTTGAACATCCAAATAATTGGATTAAGACTTGAATATAAGATTATAAAATCTTGTACGTGCCTTGACACCAATATATGTGTATGGTAATAAACTTGAAAGATCCTTGATGTGTATATGCAAATCTTGCATATAGTTACTTGATGGAATGTGGCTTCTTGATTACTTGATACATGGTATGAATAACCGAAAGAGTTGGGATATGGGATTAGATAGAGAATAATTAACTCTACTATACATTTGAATTTGATACGTGTATATTGGAAGTGCTATGAATAAGCACTAAAGTTCTAGTGATTGGTTTTAATCGTGTATATACTCAATGAAGTATGTAAAGAATAAAGAAGATATCTTGTCTTGAAATGGGTTCCTAAAGAAAATAGGGACTAGTGTAATATGAAGATAATTCATATAATCGTGAATACTACGATTTAAGTTAATAAGAATAACTACAGAATATAAAATGTGTTGGAAAATGTATTCGATTACTAACGATACATATACGTGAGATATGACTGTGACTAGGTATGATGTGACCTATTCTACTACGTATTTAGAGTCTAAGGTATTGGGCTCTATTTGATAGTAAGGGTATCGTGATAGACACTTTAATGTGTTAAACGTGATATGAATATGTACGTGCAAACTTGGCATGTGACAAAGTGATATAGAATGATATACCCTACTACTTGTTTGAGGTCTGTTATTAATAGACTCTAACTTGGATTGACCGTGTTATATGGACACTCTACGTGCCATTGTTAGATTGATTTGTCTTCACAATGATTGCGTACGTGTACTTGTATTCTCGTGAGCACATGATACATGATTACATGGTGCATATTCTCGTGAGCACATGATACATGATTACATGGTGCATAAAGATTGGTCCACTAATATGGGACTTAGTTCTATTCTCGTAGTTCAAGTAAGCATCTACTTGTGCATTCTCGTGTGAGTCCAGCTGGCTTATTTGGTGCAGAGGGGTGTATAGGTTCACGCTTATTGCGAGGGCTGGGGCATAAGTGATAATCGTGGGTCTATGCATTCGGTCTATTTTTCCCTTACTACCGGCCATAGTAAGGGCTTAGCATCCTGTATTAGAGCAATACGCCTGATATAAGTTGAATGCTAATCTCGTGAACACCTCGTGAATCTTGTTCTTGTGAATGACACTGGTTACCGGGTCTTCTTATATACTGCATAGCAGTCTCTTGATCTTGATCGTGGTTGTCATCAGCTATACAAGCATCGACAACAATGGTATTCTTGGGAGGAATAAGGAAGGATTCAGGTAATGATACGTGATAGGCCTATGTGCATCGTGGTGAGTTGGTCTAGCCTCTCACACTACTTGACTACTTGTTACCTGATCATATCTTGAGCTTGATTACTTGTTGAGTTGGCTTAGCCTCTCATATACTTGTTACTTGATGATACTTGATATATGATTACTTGAGTATCTACTGGAATTTCGTGATAACATGTCATGTAGTTGCATGTTAATAGCTTACTGAGATTTATCTCACCCTTTATTTGTTTCCCCCCCCCCAGGAAAGCAGGGGATAGTACGCAGTGAGGCTCGACATAGCTGGGAACGTACTCCGCAGGATGTTCTTGTTTGAGACTAGTGTCCTTTTACACTTTGGTAATGACGATGTTGTATGAGTTGTTAAACTCAGGGCTTGTTTGGGGTAGACTTGTGTAGTACTTGTTGTCTCTAGACATCTCTTGATGCCAGATTATGTGCTAGGCATGTCTTCCACTGTATGTAACCATGTTTGGTTTTAATTTTCTTGGTCTAGAACTCGTTGTGAGCTATCTTAGCTCCTTACTCTTGAGTATATATATCATGTCAGTTTGTTTCTAACAGGTATTGTTCCTGTTTCCCATTAGTTTCTTGTTTCTTGTTAGTTACGCGCACCAGGTTCGAGGTTCTATTAGGGGATCCCGGGACTGGGGGCGTGTCAGTTGACCTCCTTCAAGAGCCCCCATCAAACTGGGGCTTCCCCAAACCAAGTTAAGTCAACTGCCTGGCTGCACAGAAATCACTGGCAACCCGATGAAATCTCACTCACCCGAAGGGCTACCCTAATCAACAAACCTAACGAAGGACAAGTACTTGAATTAATTAGACTGTAATTAATTATAAGGCATCTTTATAAAGCCGTTACATTTTCAAAGTGTTTTCTATCACGACACATTATTTATAAACCCGCACGCTCTGTCTCCACTAAATTTACAAAATGTCTTTCGTCTCATCTCCGTGATGTCCTAACTGACTCGGTCCTACACCATTTACCCTATAACTTAGGACACCCTTGGGTCCCGCATCTCGTTTCCTATAGGTCAAAAGCCCTAAATCTCCTTTAGGCAGCAGTTTCTGAACCCAACTAGGGTACCCTTAGCCTATGTAATACGCTCCTAGTCAGTCTACATGCCATTTACATGATATCTAGATGCTATCTACATGCTATTTATCAACGCACATGCTTCATACTACTAGACAAAAATATAAATGTTTATACAGTCATCCATGAATATATATACTATTCTACTGTCTGTGCTACAACTAACAAACTGCAGATCTAAGAGGCTGATCCACTAGCGTCACCCTGAGTCCGCTTCCGCAGAGGAGGATACCTACCGATCGAAGCACCATCATCATCGTGACTAGAAGGAGGAGAAACATCATACTCCACCAACTTCTGAATGACCTTCGCCACCTTCCTGTGGAGCCTCCTAATGACCACCCGCAGTTTCTCCTCTATCACAATGCGTGGGCCCCCAAGGTATGTCCGAACGAAGTCATTATACGAGGCTCCCTCTACAATTAACTGTCTAGCATCAAGGCCCTTGGTCAACATAACCCGGTTAGGCATAGACGTCGGATTAGTCATAAACCGTAGAGGATCCATCAAAAGAGAGTAGACATTGCCCACTCCATCCTAGGCTCGTGCCCTCTCACCCAAATAAAGGGCGTCCCCGCTGTAGCCGATCAACAGCCTCCTCTGGCCCATCACCTCAATAGCCCCTGCAGCAAGCAACTCAAAGTCTAGCTCCGCCCATGTATAGAATGTCATGTCTCTCGGATGGGGTCCCCCCCAGAAGAGTCTTCAAACTGAGCCTAAGTGTAGAGCCAAGAAGTCTCGTGCCCCCTACTCCTGCAACTTGGCGCCCATCAACACATGGCATGGTACGTCGATCCAGTACTGATTGTCCCAAGCAGACTTAGAACAAGAATCTCATAGGCCCAATGCTACATGGGAAAGTCATCAACAAGATGAAAAGACTGAAACCAGAAACGGTTCATACCGCCAAGACGAGGTGTAGGCAATCGACTGACGCCGACTGAGACCAACAACTCCGATTTAGAGCATGTACAACTCTGTCAAGCCCGCAGACTCCCCAAGCAAGTCTGCTCACTACATCCAAGTCCACTAGCCATCCTAACATTGGAATCATCACCGTAGTACTGGCATTAACAAGGATGGGAAGCTACCTTTACATCACCACCTCCGGCCTCAAGGGCCACCAACGTCTCCTCATACTGCCTCCTAAGGCCACCCAAATGTACACCATACCCGCTCCTGATATCATTGCAATCAAACCTGATCAAGCTCTGAACAGTCTCTGGAGTCCTCTCCCAAAATCTATGCACAACGCTACACGAGCCCCTCAACTTCAAAGGCGGAAATACAACCTGCAAACACAGATAGGTATACACAGCAAAGGTATGCAATCAATCTAGCAATTTACTTTATGATGCATTCTCATATATGGACTGCTGCATTTTTACTCTAGGAGATCCCCCCAAAATTCCCAACGAATATTACAAACATCTCACGATCAAAACCCTAGTCTACCTAAGACAAGACAAATCAACTTCAAACAAGTCCAAGAGATTTCAATAATTAACAGACAAAAATCTAACTTCACACAATTAAGCTTTCTCAACAAAACATTCGCATACATTGACCATCCATAACAAAGTCAAACCACACAAAAAGCACTTTTTTAAAAAAGTCAACCAAGTCAAAAAAATCGATCAAAGATTACAACATTTTCGGACAAAACACGACTTAACGCAAAATTGTATTCTTCAACAAAATCACCTAAATCAATACATTAAACAAATAACTCAATCAACCTGGGTCGAAATAAAAAACAATAAATTCAAACCCCAACCTTGGGTAAAATACAAATAAGTCTCTCACTAAAAATAACTTACACTCAAGTCTCTCATTCAAGATAACTTACAATCAAGTCCCTCGTTAAAAAATAACTTACAATTAAAACCCTTCACGGTTAAACATCAACATACTTAAACCCCAAACTATGGGTAAATCACAAACTAACGTCCTACATCCAATACTAATTCACTCTAAACCCCAGACTTAGGGTAATCTACAATCAAATCTTCCATATTCAACATCAATACCCTTAAACCCCAAACTATGGGTGAATCACGAGTAAACCTCTACATTCAGTACTAAGTCACTCAAACACCAAACTTTGGGTAATTAACAATCAAGCCTTCTATTCAAAGCAAGTTACAACTAAATCCTCTATCCTTAACGTCAACATACTTAGACCCAAAATTTGGGTAACCTGCAATCATATCAATAATTCATTCAAACCCTAAACCTTGGGTAATCCACAACCAAATTAACGATAATTCACTTAAGACCCCAAACCTTGGGTAATTTACAATCGAGTCAGCAATAATCCGATCAAACCCCGAACATTGGGAAATTTACATTCAAAATCACACCCAAACTCTCTCTAATAAGCGAACAACGCTCAAACCCTCGACTATAGGTAATTATACTCAAACTCCTCTAACAACAATACTCAAAACCTAAGCAATAGGTATTTTACATCTACAAACCACAAAACTTCATACAATTTCTACTTTGATCCCTCAAAACTCGCGATCACTCACAAATGCTACAACAAATGATCATATCATGCTAAAACTCTAAAAGTGATACATTCATACACTCGCATTACAAAACACCACGAGCTCTAGGACTCGTCCTTAGTTCGTTCCTTGGGTCCGGAAGACTTCAATAAATTACCAAAATTAATTCAATTGGGTCCGGAAGACTTCAGTATATTACCAAAATTAATCAATTGGCTCCGGAAGACTTCAATAAATTACCAAAATTAATCAATTGGGTCTGGAAAACTTCAGTAAATTACCAAACCAAGTTATAATGGAGGTTGGGAACTGCCATAAACCCTAAATTATAAAATGGAGGTTGGGAACTGCCATAAACCCTAATGCGGATTAAGGAAACCATCATAAATCCTTTATTAATAACCGAATCAATACCAAGATGCCTGCTTCTGATGTGATTGAGAGAGTCATTGGCGTAACCCGTATGATCCCGAGACACCTGCGTCCTGTGAAACCGTCTACGTTACCATTTATCGAATCTTATGATCCTGAGGTTTTCGCATCTCTATATACTGTAGGTTTTTAAGAATTGGCGTAACCCGTGCGAGCTTGAGATAACCTTCATCCCGATATACCGTATATGTTACCGTTTACCAAATTCTGCAATCCTGAGGTCTTAATATCTCTATGTACCGTAGTTTATCGAGAAATTATTTAATTCACGCGCTCTGTAAGATTTTTTCTTCATAACCCGTGTGTCTCATTTTTTGGCATAAGTGGCTGGTGTCTTTGGACGTAATTTCAGTTGTTGTTGCTAGTGTCTTCGGATACAAATATTGATAATTTTCGATTACGCCCGCTCCATAAGAAGTCAGAATCCATCCCTAATTTTGTTCTTGATTCTGGAATCTTCTTCTCACGCCGTGCGTATGGCCTTACCTCTTTCCCCAATAGAGTCCGAATAATGACTTTATTGCCTGATGAATGTTCAGTCTTCATACAGGATAGTGTCCGTAGGATTGTTATCACTAGCAGGAGTCTGATGTCTTATTTCTTTTTTCTTTTTCTTTCTCCTTTACGAATGTTCAGTCTTCATACAGGATAATATCCGTAGGATTGTTATCCCCAGCAGGAGTCTGATGTCTCATTTTATTTTTCTCTCCTTTACGAATGTTCAGTCTTCATAAAGGATAATGTCCGTAGGATTGTTATCCCCAGCATGAGTCTGATGTCTTATTTCATTTTTCCCCAAAGCGCGAACTATGATTGGCTTGATTCTCCTTAGGATACGTAGGTAGCCTGATAAAGGTTCAGTCGCTCGACCAATCTAGTCACCCTTTCTTTCTTTCTCTCCCTCGATTTGGAACTCGTGTTTCAGATCGATTCCTTTTTAATCGATGACTCTCTATGCCTTGCAAGAAGCGTCGCCGAGGGGCTACTGTTATTTTCCGATCTGAAGATAAAGGGCTTCCTAGACCTTTAGGAACCTCTGAGGACCTTTTAGGCAATTATAACCTGACAGAAACTTATCCGACTGCTTTCCAGAGTTCTAAATGGACGAAATAAGTTATAAGTCGAATTCTATCAGGATATTGACGAAATCCCGAGAACAAGATGATAAGATCTCATCGATATCTTGATAACCACGTGATTCGTAAAGACTGGCCACGCGGCCAGTATGGGAGTTTCCGCGCGGCCACTTCTTCCATCCCCAGTTCCCTATAAATAGGTGCCTCAACCTCACAAATCAGATACATAATTCTCTCCCCCGAGTTCTAGATTCTAAACTAAAGGCAGAACTCTCTCTCTCTCTAAGCCTTTCTAGCAATCCCGAAGGTTCGGCGAATCCTCATTCAAGATTCGGCTTCGTTCTTGTCAAGATTGGTGAGGTTTTCTATATTTTACTAGTATAGATCTGATTTATGCATGCTTTCATTATGTTTATACATTCATATTCATATGATTCATATTGTGTTCTTCATGTTCTTGCTAGTATATATTGGGTATCGATCTTCATGCTTATGTGTTATTTCATACATGTTCATGATGTTCTTATTATTATGTTAGATTTAACCTGCTAGATCTATAATTGTAATCCCTATATATATGCATAGCCGATGATGATTAACGATATCTAGGAACTGCTTCTAAACTCTAAACTATAGGTAAATATTCCCATGATCAGTAGCTCTCCTAAGATGAATAATCATTATTCTAGGATGTGATCATATTGTATGTTTCTTTCTCCTCCCCCTTCATCATGAATGATCCCTATTCTTCTCTCTAATCTAATTATCAATGAACTACGCTGACCTGAGCTTCTCATGATGAGAAGAACGTAGGCAATCTTTGGATCCGGTCTCAAACACTAACACACACACACACATTGATCATGATAGAAAGACCGATTCATCGGGTGATAGGAGTGATCACTTGATATTCTTCTCTTATTGTAATTTGACCCCCGAACCTTATTATTCTCATAAATAGTTTTCTCAATGTTTTAACAACAAATAAAACAACGTGGTGACTCTCAATTTCAATCGGACGTATTCACACATAACCACTCATGTCATATTTGATTAATCTACTTTCTTTCTTGGCAAAATCAAGCTTTTGATCTCATTATCTTTGTACTTGTTTCAAGTCATCTAGTGACTTTACTAACTTGCACACTTTATTCTAGGTTTTACTTTAATCTATTTCATTTAAGCATCACTTTGATCTATTTCACTCAAAGTGTAACATTGATCTATTTCACTCAAAGTGTCACTTTGATCTATTTCACTCAAAGTATTATTTGTTCATTTTTATGAACTTGACATCAATACTTGATTTCCATTTTTGTTTTCAATTTTCTTGGTTTTATATATATTCAAAGTCATTAATAATATATGGCAACCATAATGAAAACTAATTATTTACATACCCCACCATCTTGTACCAAAATATCCATTTTGTTGATGTTGGACTTTCTACTTTGTGAATTACCCCCACAATCACAAGTGTACGTAGGCCTACGTTTCCATACTTCATATGAAATTTACATTGTTTTCTTGGGGTAACCTATTCAATATGTATTTATTTTCCAAAGTAGACTCACCCCCACATCTTTGGGTTAGTCCTAAAATATAGCAATAATACTATTATTACGTTCATCAACACCATTTGATAGTGGTTTACAAGGTGGATAATTTTTGTACAAGCACATGTTATACACACACTATACTCATTAGTGTTTCATCCTCATTATCTCATTTTAAAGTTATTTTCAAACTTCTCCATTCAATGAGACAATGCTTATTGAATATAACAATAACATTGTTATTATTACTATGTGTTTGAACAATATATACATATCACAAAACATCACTATGCTTAGCATATGATGATTTAGTTAAACACATATTTCACATCTTGTTTGAATTCCTTTTTGAATGAAGAAATGTGATCCAACTAAAGAGACATTTTCTCATTATTGATCACCAACTCAACCCTTCGGTTGATACATTTTCCATTTCCTTCATTCAAAAAACCATTATATCATCCTTGATGGCATCTACCTTTGTCTCTCAAGACACAAGGTATATGTTTGACTTTTTCAAACAAGTTTGATTTTTCATACAAGTTTGACTTTTCACGCGAGTTTGACTTTAGACTGATTAAGCATTTCAAAATGCTCCACCACATTTGTTTTCACCATAAGAAATGTTGCACAACTTCTTATCCGAAGCTCTATTCTCTTTTCCAACAAATAGATGAATATCAAGCATCTCAACATTCATTTCAATTCATTTATGTATGAGTTGCTTCTTGAATTCTTTTCAAGTGAAGAGTAAATTCTCAATTATTTTCGTCACTTGAGAATTTCACTTAACACTATCCATTCGACATGGATTTCATGAAAGACTATTTCAATTCATTCATTTGACTTTTTACAATTTATGGAGTCTACTATTTTAAAATCAAAAAACGGCCTACAATGAATTTCATTGCACCAATATTTTCGATTTTATTTTATAGTCCAATGATTCCAACAATTCTTTTCCTTTTTCTTCGTACTCTATCTGTTATATAAAGAATCTAAAATCCGTTAAGTATATATTTCCGGCAAAGGAAATTCACATGTTCAACCGCACTCACGGCTTAAACATCCGTCTTATTTCCACCAACTTTGTAGGATCTTCCTTAAGAAACCTTACTAAGTTCAAGGTGGTTAAGTAGAACATCTTTTGTTGCCATCACTTAATTCGAGGCTGTAGACACCCCGATCTCACACCCCCCCGACAAACCTTTTTGACCGGTCTAAACCCTAAAACTGACCTAAAACCCTCGATTTGGCTACGCAAGAGTGCCGTGCGACTTATCGGTGCATCAAATAGATTACAGACTTCAAATTCATGATCAGAGTGAAAAAACGAGTAAACAGACATGTACTTCAATTTTTGAGCCGCGGGACCCGAAACGGGGCCCGCACCCCTAGAACTGCTCATTACCGCCCATTCTGTGCATTTTAAAAAATATATTTTCTATCCCTTTCTTATAAACATACTTCATATAGATGGACGTGACCACAAAACTATTTCAAGCAACTTTCATGTTGGACCCGCGGACAACCGAGACACCGGAGTGCGCGCACACGGACAAAACTTGGACTGTTACGGAACCAATACCAAAAGCATCATTGTGGATCATCTACATCAAATATATTCAAACCATGGAGTAATGGAATCCATCCCAAGTCAGAAAGGTGGCCAAAGGTGGTTGGGCAATAGGATAAGAATTGGACCAATCGGAGCGCGACACGTGGCAAAAGAGGATTCCCCCAGGATTTTTGAAGGCCACCGTACGTCACCCTAGGAGGATTACTCCTCCCTAGGAGCCGTACGACTCCCTTATACCAGCCAGATCTGTAACTTGTTCTTTATACAACTTGGCCATTCAAAGCGATTTCACTCCACTTCTAGCTGCTCCTACCCGGGTTGTTGGCTTCCAATTGACTCCCTAGGCCTAGGCAAGGGTACCCTAAGGTCTTTTACACCCTCCCCCATCCATATTACACCTCCATTCATCCATTTTCAAACATAATTCACAAGGGGAACACAAATGAATCACACACTTCACTTAACACACACTCTCCATATTGCTCTCTCTACCACTCCCAACAACACTCACTTCATACTTTCATAACCTCAGTCCATACACCATCACCACGCCACCATAACATCACTCTAAGCATCCACACAAAACAAGAAAGCAAACTCACAATAAACACTCTCAATCCAAGCACAAACACCTTCAAGAAAAACCAAAAAAACCTTCCCTTGGAAGCAAAGGAAGCACAACCTAGGTAAATATATCTTCTTGTAATATTCATACATGTAAAAATGTAGCTCTTCATATAGCTTTTTAAGAGGTCTAGCCACTTGTTAGGCTAGACCTCCATTGATGAACCAAAGATGTAATGTTTGATGTTCTTTGTCATGTTCTTGATCAATGAATGTTTATGCTATTGATATTCAGTTGTTATCACTTGTTATGATGTATATATTGTACATATTATCTATGTTATACATGTTTAATATTCATGTTGTTGATTTGGGGAGATTTTCCAAAGACTAGCATGTGTTTCAAACAAAACCCCCAAATCTGTCTTTGTTCCTCTTTTTCCATGTAAAGCATCATCAATTCATGCCTAAATAAGTTATTTTTCCATGAATTTTGTGTCACTAACATGTATATCTATGCACACACAAGATTTCATGTTCATAGCACTTCATTTGGTTGAATTTTGATGCTTGCTTTCATGATGTATGTGGCTGTCCAGTAGATTTTGAGTCCAGACCACTCTATTTTGTCAGCTCCATTAATGATACAAAATGTGGTCTTTGGTCTTAGTGATTGTTCTACAAATAATGAGGAAAATGGGCATGCAAATATCATATTTTTCGAACAAGTATAAGCGGCTCTTTCCTTTTTTTGTTTTAACTCCTTGCTTTCAGATTGATGTACTTGTTGTTCTGAAATTAAAATGTCAGAGGTGTTTTGATATGCTTAAACTTAATTTCTGGACTTGCAACTTGGTATACTTAAGGTTAAGATTCTATGAACAAGTTTCATGTTTGATTTTTTCCCTAATTCCCAGGTTTTCAGGATGCAAATGATAGATATTTTGTGGATGTACAACATGTTTCCTGTTCTGACTACTTTTGAGTTCACCTTGCATAACTTGTTTGGACATCATAAAATTCTCCTAAAATCAAGACAAAATCATGGTTGGTTTTTAACATGTCAGGAAGGATTACTCACCCTTTCTTTCCTGATTTCATGAGTTTTGAGACAGGTACATCAAAGGAGAATGGACAACAGTCCATAAACTGGACATGGACATGAACTTGGACATTTATTTTGACATGGGATTTGTCTCCCATTTATTCACCATTTTTACATATAACCCCCCACCCCTTTCGTTCTTTCCTTTACTTGATATTAATGCTCAAAACTGAGTGAGAGTCCACCCATGCCGACTCTCATTTGTGAGTTTAAGCAAACATACCTAGAATAGGACGGCTCATTTGTACATAAAGTCATCACTTTTTGTTAAGGCATAAAAGCAAGGAATAAAATTAACTTAAGAGGCATGCATGCTAGAGACCATCACGGGCGAGGAGAGTGCCTAACCCCTTCTCTTCTCGTAACTTAGCCCCCAAAACTTTCTCTAAACAAAAAGGTTTTATCTTCGTTTTTTCTAAAATAAAGCGAGGTAGCGACTCTTGCACTTATTTAAAACTTCGAGAGGAAACCATTGTGTGAAACCGAGCGCGGATCTAGGTTCAAGCGTGGGCTCTCACAGTGGCGACTCTACTGGGGACATTTTTTAAGTGGTCTAGACTCTAATTTTGTGCATGCCATGCTTTATATCCTTTGTCTTGTTTGTATATATTTATGCCTAACATATTTTTTGTAGGGAAGTTTCTTTTACCTCTTTTTATGTGTATATATGCATGGTGAATGTTTCCCTTTTAATGAAAAACAAAAAAAAAATTGAAAAATGAAAAAAACAAAAAAAAGATTTTCTTTTTTCTTTCTTGCTTTCAAAAATTCATTTTCAAAAGTGTAGATACCTCACGCAAATGCACATTTTTCGAACTTGTGATGTAGAACCATACAAACCTTAGGGAGTGTTACCTGAGGACATAAGGGAGCTCATCAACTTCCTGATAGGGTCCTCGGTTGACATTCCCGCGCCCCAAAGCGCGCCTGCTTATCGTTGCGATGGGTGTAAGCCTAGCCTTCCCTTGCCAAAGCCTCGAGTCCATGTTTTCAAAATGACAGTCCTTGACTTCATGCCAGTTTTTGTCTAGAAATTTCCCTTCAATCCTATGCATTCCCAAAACTGCTATAAACGACCTCAATTGTGGATATCATGTGGAATTCTTGGATTGACTTGAAATTGCCAAGACCCTCATATAGACCGTAACCGAATGGTGGATCCCAGAAAGAGTATAGGCCCTTCGTTAGGGGCTTGGACGGCCAATAGTACAGCTAAAAAACGTTGGTCCTATACTTCGGAGACGGTATCCACTATTCCAGGAATGAATGAGAAACGTGTCAAAACAAAGCAAGATGCTTGTCCGGCTTTCATAGGTTTATGTGTTGCTTGGCTTCAAATTTTGAAAAAAAAAAAAAAACTTCTTTAGTTCATAAGTTTTCCCCATTATTTACATGAAGTTTCATTCCCCGAAAATCTAAAAAAGATTCCTTTTTAATCCATCTTGTAGAGGGAGAATTTCATTCGTTATCTAGCGCGACATTCGAGGTCCATTTCAAGCATCAATTTGATCAAAGCTCTAATTTGGTTTTCTTCATCAATCATGGCCAACAAAGGATAGACATCATCAAGTATGACTAGGGGCTTGCTAAATTTCGAGCCAGGGTATGCAATGGAACAGTGGTTGGAAAGGCGCTTGAATGATCACACCAATCGTATGATTAACCTATTCCAGGGGCATCAGGAAGAAATTTTGGACCATGTGGCTACTCTCTTGAAGAAGTTGGAGCTCAAAGATCTCCCAGCACCCCAGTTCCAGGATTTCAACTCCAACCCAAACTTTCACTCCACCCGAGATATGGAGTTCGTGACTTGTAATGATATCTGTGTTGGAACTAGCCAAATGGTGACAACAAATAATTTGAGCCCTAATGTCTCTCTAGAGATACATGAAACTCCAGTGAAACCTACAGAGACGTATTCATCAAGCAGTTCACAAAAAAGGGTTCGCCATAATGGCAGGCACTTCGATGATTTGAACACCCCAATGTCTGTAATCCTCCGTGACCTAAGCACTCAAGGATTGCTAAAACCAATAGAGGGATATCAGCCAGAAAATCTTACCCGCGGGAATCGAAAGGGGATTTGTCAGTATCATCAAGCCCGTGGCCACGACACCGATTCATGTTGGGCACTTAGGAAAGTAATCCAAGAACTTATTGATGAAGGATTCATTGAGGTGCCCATGCCAGAGATAAGCCATCTGTGTAACAATATTGGTACCCAAAGGCCTGTAACTTTATGCTATGTAAAACCCCATTAGATTTCGAAGGCTCGCAGCCTTGCACCTATAGTCAAAGCTAAGGAAAAGAGCTTGGTACGAAATAGAGATAGGCACTTTGATGAATTCGAGATCCTATTGTCCAATTTCTTCTATGGTTTGTTTGCTCGAGGGATCATGAAACCTATTGAAGGATATGAGTTACCCAAACGACTGCCCAAGTACTTTGACCCCACGGAGCTCTGCGTGTATCATCAAGCTGTGGGTTATGATACAAACTCTTGTTGGTCTCTCAAGCATGCTATCCAGGACCTCATCGATCACAAAGTCATCCCAAGGCCACCTCCAAGGGCCTTATGTTCGAGTAGTTACCCAGGGGCTCATCGACCCCCGAAGAAGGTGTTTCCATTTGAAAAATGATTGGAGCTCATCAACCCCGAGGAAGGTTGTTCCTCTTTTGGTAATGACCGAAGTGTGTTGACTCGTAGGGTCGTGTTTCTTTTTGCTTGTGACTGGGCTCACCGCCCTAACTTCTAATCCTATCTCTTTTTCGTATCGTGTAGTAATATGCTCACACCTCTTTTGTCTTCTAAGTCTAGAGTGTGTCTTTGTCTTCGTGCTTTTATTTTCTTGCATGTCATGTAATATATGTTTTCAGTCAATGAACTTGACTTATAACCAAGTGCCTTCTTAATCGCGTATCTTATAGATTTGGACCCTCAAACAATTAATCTCACTTAATTAAAAGCAATCAATGAAACCTGAACAAATTTTAGTCTGTGATTAATTGAGATGAAAACTAGGTCCGGAGGTAATCAACGAAGTTCACGAAGGCAATCGACGAAGTCACCCGATGAACGAAGATTTCAGGGTGCAATCAAGGGCATGTTCAAATAAGCCAATCAAATGGAAAAGGCTGAAGATTATCACGCCTATGCCAATGCAAGTGTCGGCGATTTTTTATTAATGTATGATGCATTGTAAATTCTCGCATTTTGTAAATTTGTGTCTTGTAAAAGTTGTTATGTTTCAGAAGTTATTATTTTTCTTCTTGAGTGAAAAAAAAATGAAAGAGTGCAAAAAATGGGAGTGCAAAAAAAAAAAAAACATTATTTATTTATTCTTGTATATATTCCATTTGGTTTATTGTTTAATTCAATTGTTTTGGAAAAGATATCGCGACTCTTCAAGTTTATGTATATGCCCTCAACAACGGCCGTTGGCATTTCACATTGAGAACTTCATCGGTCGACATGGACCGAAGGTCGGACAATCTCATATGACATCATCCGTTTCAAGGAGCACCGCGCATACGAGGCCAATCTGCACTAAAGAAGATCTCTATCTTTCAACTTTGGGCAAAGCACCATCAACGACAACAACTAGTGACTTCTGTTGGAGACCAACGTGCTCTACCAACCCCCCTTACACTGAGGGAGCCCAGAACCAAAATCCATACCGCATCTAACGACATATTCAATCTTGGAAAGTGAGACAACGATGAAGGCCTCTCACCAAATGAGGTCAAACTGCAGCGCGAATCACAACGCATGCCCAACGATGTTCTTATGTCAATTTGTCATGATCTAATTTGAGTTCAGATTATTTGTAAAGCTTATCTAATCAAAACTAAAATACTAATCTGATTCTAGAAGGGTCCATTTGATTTTGAAGCACTTGACTATTAACTCTTGTTCAAGTCTTGAGTCTTTGATTTCAATGTGTGAGCATGCATACTTCTCCCGAGTCTAGGGGTTACCCCCTACTCTTATCCTTCCGTCATCTAATTTCTACGCAAACACGATTTCGGAGATCCCACCGGGATTTCCTTTTGCTTTCACAAAACACTGGCCTCGTGCCTTCCCCTGCCAACTCGTGTAAGTTGTCCCAGCAAAAGAGACAAAGGAATATTGTTCCTTAGATTTTAAACTCTCAATGTCAGTAAGTGATTTCGAATGAATGAAAACAAACTGGGGCTACATATCAGAATCTTGGTTTTGCTTCAAAAGCGATGATGTGGTTTCATGAAAATACGATTTTTGTTCTGGGTGACACGGAAATTCAGATAGAAAAATGCCAGGGTATGGGACAACTCTCATTGATAGTTGATCCTTTGAAAGGATTCAGGAAATGCGAAGATTAGCTTTTGAGATGAATCATGAGCTTCAGTAACTCTCGAAATTGAGGACATCAAGAATGTGAGACAACTCTCATAGACAGTTAGGTCCCTTAATGTGTGGATCATCAGAACAAAATGCCATCTTGGATTGATAATATGGCCCACAAACCCAAAGCTCACACTTCGGAAATATCAGGATTGTGTCCCGCCGAACAACTCTCAATGACAGCTGATTCCCCAGAGGAATAGTATTGAATGTCAGAACCCGTGAATCATGATCAACAGCAAAGCATCGAATGTCTTATTAACTCTCAATGATAGTTAAGTCCCCAGAGGATGAAACGCCAAAACATGAAGTTGTCTCGAAATGACAATTTGGATCAACATGAGATTCACTCTTCAAGTGCAACAAGAGCTTCATATGCCAAATTTAGGGGCTGATCCTATAACATGACTGGGGCTTAACCAACATCCAAGGTTGATCCTTGAGAGATACTGGGTCTTTAGCAGCAAGAATGTTGGGGAATGAAATCAGAAAGAACAAATGGGGCTTCTTCAGCCAATAACTGGGGCTGACCCACCATAGCATCCGGAGATATATCGTTGAGTAGTCTTGATCAAATGGGTGTTCAAAATTGACCATGTGAGTGCCCGCGCTAGGCTTTCGACTCTGCTTCACCTTACACATCTCCATATTCCTCATTTTCGCAAAAATGCAAAATTCATAATAAAGTGCACAATTCATTTCATTCATGATTCTCCCTCTGTTCATTCATAAAATTTCACTCATTCATTCATAATAAGCGAAGTTTGAAATGCAAGTAATGCACATGCGTCAAAAAAAAATCAATAAAAAAAACCGTCATGCAAAAAAAAAGTGAAAAGTGACTTTCATCCATCAAAGGCAAATGATTGCAATGAAAGAATGAATTCTTGTTTCGAATTTTCCCTCAATCTCGATCTGAAAAATTTCAATCAATGTTTATGGATCACACTCTTATTGCACATGAATGACACCTCTGAGCATATCAACATCAATATATATTTTGCTTGCTTGTGAAAATCCTTTGCAGGTACACGTCATCCATCCTTCCACATCATGGCCCTCACAAGAAGGTTCCTTGTCAAAATCAATGCTTAGGGGATATGATTTCCCGACACCCTTTCCGTAAAATCTGTTCAAGTTGCCAGACTCAAACTATGTTAGGTCTGATTCTCGAAAGAGATACGTAGGCAGCTTGAATCTTCAGGCACGACCACATACTTGCAAAAGATCTTATACAGGTACGAAGTTGGAACCACACAGCGAATCGCATCTTGGCTTTACAAAGAGGTTGCTCATTGCAAGTAATCAAAATCCCACAGCAATGACAAAACCAAAGATTCGAGCATTGCAACAGCTTGCAGGCCCGTACGCTTAATCCACCAACAAAATCACTGAGGTTTGCAGTTATCATGTCATGTCATCTCATCATGTTAAATATGCCAAAACATTTCCATGTCATAATCATTTCATCATGCTACAATCTCCATGCCCATTATCATGTCATAATCATGGTTATGCTGTTTATCATGTTACAATCCCCACCATGCTATGATAATGGCCATATCATAATTACTATCATATCCATGATCATTGCCATGCCTCAAATACTGCCACGTCATCTCATGATCCGATATCATTTACTGAATGCATTAAGCCAAAGTATTAATGTCTTGAATTCAAATGAAAATAAACTTGTGCTTAAACAAAGATGATTCAAATTTTATGTGTGCACATCATATCTGCCACTGCATGCAAAAGCTAACTTGCAGGTCACAAAACAGCAAGTTTAAATTCATCACATGCTCAGAAATACGAGAGACTTCAGTCAAAGTCATAAGATTTGGGCACAGCATCAATCGCCAATGATCATGGTAGTTGAATATTTTTGGGCCCCCTTGAGATACTTGGGGCTCATGTTACAGCACTCAAAGAAATGGTTTACTGCGCAGTGAAACACAAAAATCTCACCACTCTATAAGCAAGGCAGCTGGATTGTGAGATAATCAAAAACCTTTTTAGGAGGAACATGGATCCAAAATGAGGTTGCAACGCTCAACACAGCACCAAAGGATTACCCAAAGAAATGGTTCACTATGCAGTGAAACACAAAAATCTCATCACACAGTAGCGCAAAAGCATAAGAATCTGGACGGCTCTGAATGCAGCGTATCCTTGCTTTTATTGTGAGTTTTAAATTATGTTGTTACTTTTGGTCTTTTAGAGATGCCGAGTTGTACCTCCCCCAAGATGCGCGAGGCGTCAGTTCTTTGTTACTTTTGGTCTTCTTGAGATGCCAAGTTGTACCTCCCCTCGAGCTGCGCGAGGCGTCAGTTCTTTGTTACTTATGGTCTTCTCGAGATGCCGAGTTATACCTCCCCCGAGCTGCGCGAGGCGTCAGTTCTTTGTTACTTTTGGTCTTCCTGCCTACCCAGGTTGTACCTTCAATTGATGATAGTTTAGGTCTTCCTGCCTGCCCGGGTTGTACCTTTGACTGATGATAGATTAGGTCTTCCTGCCTGCCTGAGTTGTACCTTTGAATGATGATAGTTTAGGTCTTCTTGCCTGGCCAGTTTATACCTTTGATTGATGATAGTTTAGGTCTCCCCACCTGTCCGGGTTGTACCCTTGATTGATGATAGTTTTAGGTCTCTCCGCCTGCATGGGTAGTACCTTTGATTGATGATAGTTTTAGGTCTCTCCGTCTGCCCGGGTTGTACCTTCGATTGATGATAGTTTTAGGTCTCTCCGCCTGCCCGGGTTGTACCTTCGATTGATAATGGTTTAGGTCTCTCCGCCTGCCTGGGTTGTACCTTTAATTGATGATAGTTTAGGTCTCTCCACCTTCCCGGGTTGTACCTTTGATTATTGATTGTTTAGGTCTCTCCGCCTTCCCGGGTTGTACCTTGATTGATGATAGTTTAGTTCTCTCCGCCTGCCCAGGTTGTATCTTTGATTGATGATAGTTTAGGTCTCTCCGCCTGCCCGGGTTATTGTAAGATGCCCGTGGGAAAATGAGAAGGGTTGCCCCTCGAGAATCAAACATGAAACTTTATTTTACAAAGAAAACGGAGTCACCACGTTAAATTAATTTTAAACCCAATTTAACGAAAATGGTTAGAGAAAATGAGTTCGGAGGTTAGGTTATGTTTTGGGAAGAACGTTTCATGGTTCACCCAATCTGCCTTGAAAAACCGAGTCTCCCTAAGTTTGTCAACCAAAATGTGCGAGTGTGTGTGTGTGTGTATTTTAAAGATGGGAGAAACTGACTTTTAACAGAAATAGCTAGAAAATTAACAGAAAAGGGTTTATTTGTAAAGATCTTGACAGAACTGAGTTTAAACAGAAAAACGTCCCTCTGGCCAAACTATCCATACGGATGGTCATGGCCGTCCTGGGGATTTTGCAGATTTATCAGAAATAGTCCAGTTTTAGGCAGAAACAGAGCATTCTCCTGAAACTGGACAGAAATATGACTTTTCAGTTTATTGTATTGTACATGAACATGCATAACAACATTCCTATGCTCTTGATCATTAGATTAGACACCAAAACCAAGGATTTGGGTATGATCAAGGCAATCATTGGAGGAAGAAATACAAAAGGTGATAAACATGGCTTTGAGCCAAGACAACCATTTGGATGGTTAAAGATTGAGACTTTAACATCCAAATAGATGATTCATCAAAAAATAACCCTATGGGACAACAAAATCAACCTTTAAATGGATAAATATTGAGCCTTTATCATCCAAAGGTGACATTTTATGGATAATTCAAAGTTTGGGTGGTAAAGATTGAGACTTTACCACCCAAACATGGTCATTATGGCAACAAATGAACAAATACAAGGTAAATGTACAAGGCTCTCTCCATATGTGCAATGGATCACCAAGCCAAAAGTAAAGACATAAAAGTAAAGACATAAATGTAAATGACATAAATGTAAATGGCATAAACATAACATATCATGATCATCCTTTGGTTTGTAACCCTTAATCACATATAATGCATGAGGGCACAATGGAATCACCTTATGACTTGGTTCCAATACATAATATTGCATGAATATAAAGACATTTGTATATAAAAAGGACAAATAATCAACAATATAAGAAAAGTAACAAGAAAGATATGAGATGGAGAGAATATGGGGAGAAGGAGGCCTCACCAATTTTTGGTTTAGCCTATCTTCCTCTCTCTTTTTCACTCAAGTTTTGGTGTTTGTGTTTTGCTGTATTTTTGGCAGAGTTTCACCACTCTCTCATATTTTTCTCCCCCCCTAAAATGATCAACAAGGGCTTTAATTTATAGGGACCTGGAGGTCCTAAACTATCCGTACGGCTGGTGGATCTTCGGGGCCAAACCACCCGTACGGCTCTTAGGGGCGAAATCTGAAACTTTCTACTTTTTTATTCCAGAACAGTCCTAAGTTTTATGGTTTATCCTAGTGAGGTCGTAGTCTATTAAGTTTATCCTTAAATAGTACCAAGAATACCTCTAAGTTGGTTTTAATTCAGATTGGGGTACTTATAGAGCCCCTCGGCAACGTTGCTTTAGGAAAGCAGGGTTGTCGACCTAAAAAGCATCCCAATCTGTCTATGATGGGAGGAAGGTATGACCGATTTGGCCAAACAGCTGGACCTAGGGGTATAGGATTCCTACGTATCCCGTTTTCGGGAATCAAATCTAACGTAGTTCAAGCAAAGGAAGTTTTTGGGATATGGGAGCTACCTAGCGGGAGCTTACCCGGAAGGTGGGCATCTTTTATCCTCTCCTAAGATACTTTGATAGGCGGATATCTTTCATCCTCTCCTAAGACCTTTTGTCATGGTAGTCTAACCGAAAGGTGGATATCTTTTATCATATCCTAAAATGTTTGGCAGGTGGATATCTTTTATCCTCTCCTAAAATGCTTTGGCAGGTGGATATCTTTTATCCTCTCCTAAAATGTTTTGGTAGGTGGATATATTTTATCCTCTCCTAAAATGCTTTTGCAGGTGGATATCTTTTATCCTCTCCTAAAATGTTTTGGCAGGTGGATATCTTTTATCCTCTCCTATAATGTTTTGGTCAACACTACTCTATAGGATGGTTTACTAAAAGAATGGGCTTACATCACATTTGGACCGCTGAGGAATTTTAACTTAAAAAGAATGGTCTTACGTCACATTTGGACCGCCGGGAAATTTTAACTTAAATAGAATGGACGAATCACATTTTAATCATGCAGGGACCTAATCTTCTCCTGGGTCAAAATCATGTTGCATGAGCCAAAGGAGGGAAAATATCTGGGGTATTTATGATTTGGTTGGGATGGGGCTTTTAATGGATGGGATTATAAAGACAACTTCCAACAAGAAATCATCAATGTTGTCAGGGGATAAAGTATCCGTACGGCTGCTCCAGTAGGTGTACTGTTTGCATTGAATTTCATTCCAGGTCTGGTTCTCTCGTCAAGTGCCTTAATTTGGAGTCCAGGAGCAGTTCATCCTTTTCATTTTGAAAGCTTTATTTTCCATAGAGCCTTTTCTCATGGAGAAACCACCAAAATTGTCCAAGATTGATCAGGAGTGTTTTGAGGGCAACCTTAGGCTCTGGATACGCCATCATATGAGGGAGAATAAGGGTGTCTTCCAAGCTAAGTTTGGACTTAAGTCCCTTTGGTCTCTTAAAGAGTTCATCCCGGATCTTGAGCTTTTGAGGGCCGCCACGACCTTTTGGGATATTAGGAGACATGTGTATTGTTTTTCCTATAATGAAATCACACCGACTTATGAGGATTTCAAAGCTTTGGTAGGTGGTGTGGACACAGAGGTTGTCGCTCTCCCTTCAGTTGACGACACAATGTGTGTCGAAAGGTTGGTTTCTCTTCTTGACATTCCTTTAGAAGAGGCCCAATGCATGGTTCTTGAACATACTTTTATTGACATCTCGGATCTTCCTGAGAAGTTCGGATTATTGCAGGCACCTTTGTTGGAGTGGTCATGTGCCAACCCGGAGCATTTGAGGCCTTTGTCATTGTCCATGTGGGATCCATCCACCATTTCACTCCTTACTCAGTCGTGGACACATTCCCTCTTTCCGGCTCGCGTACTTCTTAGGGGTGTAGCTAGCACGGTTCTGACCACATTTTACTTTGACTGGTATGAACAGACTATGGGACAGACTCAAAGGCTTATTGAGGAGAGGCGTGAGGCCATCCTCAGAGGGGAGTGTGACACTGAGTGACTGAGGCTGTGGTCAGTGGGCACAACCACACTAGAGATACCGTTGAGGATTACCAGGCTCGGGCCGAGAGGAGGATGGCTGTAGCGCCTAAGATCGAGGCACGGATGGAGGATTTCCAAGCTCGAACGGCAACTGACGTGGCTTTGAAGGCCACCGAGCTTATTGAGGAGGTTGGGAGAGTTCCCGAGCTTTGATGGGGAACGAGATTTTTGTCGTGAAGAAGAAGAAGACTCGGAGAAGTCAAAGGAAGAAATGGAAAGGTGAGGAGCATTGATGGTCCCATTATCCTGAGTATCCACCCATCGTCATTGCAGACACATTAGTTCATTTAGATGTTTTATTTGTGTTTTTAGCATGTTAGTTTGAGTCGAGAGTAGACCGTGCTTGAACTTATCAAATAAGTGTTTTAAGTGTAGTGACAATGGTTACTTATCTTTGATTTTCTGTAAGTCTATGTTTTTATCTGTATGAAGCCTCTTTTAGAACCGAATTTGGATTTTATTTATTTTTAAGACCGGACCAATAATTGGCTGCCTACGTTCCCCTTTTACAAATAGGATTAAGGGGCTCACGTTGTCGTAGTTCTTTTTCATGAATCACGGTGCGACCCTATTTTTTCTCTAGACCGCCCAAACGGGTTTTCAGTCTAAGTGGGTATATTCTTTTAGCACCTAATTTTTTTTATTTTTATTTTTTTAGGCGAAGTAACGGCGGAGCTTATCACCATTGATCGGGTGCATGAAGGGATTGCCATCCAAATCCACGAGTCTCATTGTGCCTCCCGAAAAGATCTCTTGTACCAAAAAGGGGCCGATCCACACGGGTTCCCACTTCCCATCGGGGTTAGACCTACCCAGGGGTTTCTCCTTAAGAACCAAATCTCCTACCCGAATCTCTCGGAGCTTCACTTTTTTGTCAAAGGCCCTTGCCATTCGTCCTTATATGCTCCATCGCTATCAGACAACGCTCTTCCAGTAAGGCCAATTCATCATGTCAACTCTGGAGCCAGTCTACCTTGTGATTTTTTTTTCTAGTAAGATTCTTAACGACAAGACCTCCAATTCGGCCAGGAGCATGGCTTCCATCCCATAAGTCAAAGCGAAAGGGGTTTCCCCGAGTGACTCGGAACTCTTCCAACAATCGGTCGCACTCGCCTTCGAAGTGTGAGCCATTATCTGTGATGATCTCATTTGGAACTCCGTAACGGCACATGATGTTTTCTTTTATAAACTCCTCAACCCTTTTCGAGGTTAGGACCTTGTAAGACTTGGCTTCGACCCATTTTGTGAAGTAATCCATGGCTACCAAAACAAATTCATGACCATTGCTCCCAGGCGGAGAGATCTTTCCAATGATGTCGATACCCCAAGTAGAGAAAGGCCAAGGGGTTGTCATGCAGTACAAATGATGAGGCGGTAGGTGATTGAGGTTGGAGAACCGTTGGCATTTATCGCACCTCTTCACAAATTGTATGCAATCGGTTTCCATTGAAATCCAAAAGTAACCCATTCATAAGATGACTTGCATTAGGGCCTGAGCATTCATGTGAGGATCGCACACCCTACCATGGACTTCTTTCATGAGTTCCCTTGCCTTTTTTACGCTTACACATCTTAGGAGGAGGCCCTGGTGGAGTTTCTTATACAAGATGTCTCCTAAGATGACATAGTGAGATGCTAACCATTTGAGAGTTGTCATGCCTTTGTCCTTAATTCCATCCTTGTATTCGCCCTTTTCATTCATGAAGGAAGCTTCCCCTTCTTTGAGGAACTGGTAGATCTGGTTGTACCATGGCTCTTTCACCTTTTCTGGGACTTTATCAATTTCACAACAGTAGGCTGGGTTTTCTTTCCTACCGACTTTGAAGGGTTTTATTGACTTTCCTTTGGGAATTTCTACCAAGGAGGCCAAGGTGGCCAATGCGTCTGCAAATCGGTTCCGATCCCTCGATAAGTAATGAAAACTGACTTCTTTGAATTGAGCCATGATCTCCTCCATGTGGGCATGATACTTTTGCAGCCCCGGGTCCAACGTCTTCCATTTGTTGGACACTTGGTTGATGATCAAGGCCGAATCTCCGTACACTTCCAATTCTTTCACGTTCCTTTCAAGGGCGGCTTCCAACCCAGCCGTGCATGCCTCGTATTCAGCGGCATTATTGGTCACATTGAAGTTCAATTTGGTGGAGATAGGCGTGTGCTCGTCCTTTGGATCAACTAGGAGCATTCCGATGCCATTCCCCCTTTTATTCGCAGCACCATCGAAGAACAATTGCCACTTGTTTTCGCCTTCAAGTGCAAAAATTCCTTCATTGGGGAATTGTGGCTCTGGTTCCCTTTCTTCATTACTTGGGAAATCTGCCAAATGTTTGCCCATGACACTCCCTGTGATTGCTTTCCTTGCCACATAGCTAATATCATATTCTGCTTGGAAGAAGGACCATTTGGCAAGTCTCATTGATAATGATGGTTTTTCCAACAAGCATTTGATGGGATCTATCTTGGAGATAAGCTTTATTAAGTGTGACTGCATGTAATGCTTTAGCTTCCTTACAACCCATACCAACCCGGCACAAGTCTTTTTGATGGCGGAGTATTTGAGGTTACTTCCTTACAACTTTTGACCCACAAAGTAGATGGCGTTTTCGACTTTCGAGTCTTTCTTCTCTTGGGCTAACATGGCTCCCACCGACGTGTCGGTTACCATCAAGTATAGCAAGAGAGGCTTATCTTTGTGTGGCGGTGTAGACACCCCGATCTCGCACCCCTAAAACCAACCCTTGATTCGGTCTAAACGCGACAATTGACCTAAAACCCCAGATTTGGCCGTTCGGGAATACCGTACGCCTTATCGGTGCATCGAATGGAAAAACCGAGCCTGAATTCATGATCAGGGCTCAAAACCGGGTAAATGGGCACTTTCTAAAAAATAGCGCGTGCGGAGCCCGGAACGAGTCCCGCACCCCTAAAAAGCCTTTTACTGACCATTCTTTGCATTTAAAATTAATTTATGTATTCCCTTACTTGTTAGCATATTTCAGATATACTACTACGACCAGAAAATTATGAGGAGCAACTTTCGTATTGGATGCACAGACGAACGGGACACCGTTGCGCGCGCACCGGAGCAGTTACGGACCATTACCGAATGATAAAATGGAGCTGGAAATGATGAATTTTCACATTGTATGGCCACCAAAACGTGGCCATTTGCTGGGAATTCAAAGAGGGGGTCACATGGGCTAAGAAAGCAACCAAAAATGGACAAGTGGCAACAAATGAGGGGATGACTTATCAATATTGCACAAGGACAACACCATCATTTTTTGGCAAGTTTTTCCACCACCTTTGCATGATTTCGGGTAAAAGGACTCCCCCCCCCCCATACTACCCCTACTTTAGGGACATTTTGGTCAAAAAATATCACTTCCCTCCTCCATATACTCCCTTGGTTGATCCAAGAAAGAAAAAAAAAGATATTCACTCCACACATTCATTCACTACACACATTCCCTACACCATTCTCTCCAACTTGCACCCTTGTTCTTACCACCACCACTCAACCACCACAACACCACCACTCCTCCACCACATCTCCACCACTTCTACACCACTCAAACATCTAAAACAACTCACCCCAAACACTCAAGCAACAACAACAACAACAAGCAACAACAAGCAACAACAACCACAACAACAACAACTTCAACTCAATCAAAACAAAAGGAAGTCTTCCCTTGGTAGACAAAGGAAGCACAACCCCACCTCTTGCGCTAGGTAAGACCTCTAGGTAAACTTTGAAACCTTAGCAATGTAAATAGTTATGTAACTTGGTTTGGGACCTAGTCAACTAATGGCTAGGTCTCCCTCATTTTTATGCTTTCATCCATGTAAAAACTCATGATATGGCCATGTAAATAATGGATATTTTTTGTTAATATTTAAGTCATCAAGTTTGCATGCTTTCATTAAATTCAATATGCTCATTTCTCCAAGTTATACATGCATATAATCATCTTGCCATGAATCTGCCCTCTTCTCCCATTCTTATGTATATTCATGTTTAGATTAGATTTTAGTGTAAAATAATCCTGTGATAATTATCTTAACATGTTAAATAATAAATTCCATGAGTTTCATAACTTGGTTTTAAGTTTTGGTCACGTTTTGAAACCCCTCTTTGTGACTTAAACAAGCAGTTTTCATACTATGTCTGAACTAATGTTTTTCATGCTCTTGGAACTCCATCTTAAAGTGGTTTCTAGGCTTAAGTCAAAGAATGAAAGTTGTTCATAATGTGTTTAAGTTCGTGCTAGTTGAGTTTCATGTTCATATTACATGTTTAGATTAGGTTTCCATGCTTATCTTTGAGTTCCAGGTGTGTTGTCCAGTGTATCTTTCTCTGTACCATGCTGCCTTCTTGTATTTAAAACTCTGTCAAAACCTGGTTTTTTGGCTTAAGTCAAAACACAAATTTTGTTTCCCAATGAACCCAGGAAATTGTAAATATTTTTACATATTTTTTATATCTCCAAAAGTCCATTTTTCTTCCCTCCTTCAGACTTCCAAATTCCAGAATTGGCATTCTCAGCTTCTGATACCAAAATGTCAGAGCTTATTTGAACCACTTAAACTCATCATCTGAACCTAATATTTGGGTTACTTCATGTATCGAATGTGGAATTCAACTTTCATTCTTTGTGTTTTCCAAGATTCATGAGTCTCAATGCAGTTAATTGGTTCTGAATGTATGAATGCCATGACTTTCCTGTGCTGAATGCTTTTTGTGATTATTGTTCTTATTATCATTTGAGCTCAAAGAACTAATCCAAAAATTCTATAAAAAGTCATCAATGATATCTAACAATCTGGGAGTAAATCCCAATTTCTAGTTTTGGATTTGAATAAGTCTAAGCCAGGTACATAAGCTCGGGGACGGAGAATGGCGTCGTATCCAATGGTCGAAACCGCGACGTGGACATTTATTCTTTCATGGGATTTATCCCATTCTTTTCATATACATGTATTATTTGTAAAATATTCCCCCTTTCCCCTTTAATTGTCTTGCTTGTCTATTTGATTCAAAACCCTTTTCGAAAACCAATCGGGAATCCACCCAAACCGATTCCCGGTTGCGATCAAGTAAATCGACCTAGACTAGGAAGACTCCTTGTACATACAAAACCCATTTTTCTTAACGTTAGGATATAAAATACATTTTTAAAAGGGCAAACTAAAGTGAAACGTAGGCGGAAGCATGCTAGAGACCGAAAGAGCGAGCGGAGTGCCTAACACCTTCTCCTCTCGTAACATAGCCCCCGAACCCACTTCTTTTCAAAACAAAAGGTTTTATCTCTATTTTCCTTAAATAAAATGAGGTGGCGACTCTTCTTTTTTCAAAACCAAAGTTGAGTAACCATTATGACAAACCTAGCGGATTCCAGCCGCGTTTCGCACGGATCCTTACGCGGGTACGGGCGCGGGCTCTCACAGTGGCGACTCTGCTGGGGACTTTTTTCAAAAGTGGGCTAGACTCAAATGCTTGTTTTCCGCCATTATTTGCTTTTGCCTTGTATATACATGTCCTAACTTTGTTTTGCAGGTTTTTACCTTCTCTTTTGTTTGTGTAAATAAAAAGAAAACAAAAACAAAAAAATACGTGCATTTCTTTCTTTTTCTCAAAAAATAATTTTTCAAAATTAGAGACCTCACACACGATGCACGTTTTCAAACTTGCGACTTAGAAACCATACAAACCTTAGGGGGTGTAGCCAGGTGAGTGAAGGGGGGTCACCGATCCTCCGATAGGGCTCCCGGTTGACATTCCCGCCCCAAAGCGCGGCTACTAGTCGTCGCTGCGGGTGTAAGCCACATGCAAGCCATCCATCCAAAGCCTCGATGTCCATGTTTTCAAAAATGACACATCCTCGACTTTAAGCCGGTTTTTGTCTAGCAATTTCCCTTCAATCCTATGCATTTCCCAAGAGGTTATAAAGAACCTAAATGTTGATATCAATTGAAATGCTTGGATTGACCCGAAATTGTCAAGACTAAAACATAGACCGTAACCCGAATGGTGGATCCCCGAAAGAGTATAGGCCCTTCGCTAGGGGCTTCGGACGGCCATTAGTACAGGTGCAAAACATTGGTCCTATACTTTGGAGACGGTATCCAATATTCCAGGATTTAATCATTGAACATGTCAAAACAAAGAGGTGCTTGTCCGGCTTCCTAGGGTTTTGTGCGTTGCTTGCGCTTCAACTTTTCTCGAAAATGATTTTGTTTCAAAGTCTTATACTTTTCGTCCCTTTGTGCTTTTATTCTTGTACATAAAAAACTCATTTCAAAAATTTAAAACATTTTTTTTTTTACCCATTCTTGTAGAGGGAGAATCTCACTTCGTTTTCTAGAGCGACATTCAAGGTTAGTTCCAGATACCACTATTGATCAAGATCAATTCCAGGTTCTCTCATCAGCAATGACTAGCAATGGACAAACATCAGTAAATGCGACTAGGGGATCGCCCGATATTGAGTTCGAAAAGGTGATGGAAGAATGGTTGGGGAAACAGTTGGAAACCCAAACAAAGTATGCAACAAGTATCCCACAGGGACACTAGGGGAAAATAATAGACTGTGTACCAATCTTCTCACAAAACCAAGAGCACGTGGGGCTTAAGAACTCCCAGTCATCTATCATCCCGTGCATCACGCAACCTCTGATTCAACCACACAAAACAGCCCCAGGACACGAAGATATATCCTCTCACCAAGTGCCAGTAGAGTTGCGCAATTGGTTTGATGAACATGTGGAAGCCTTCGAGAAAGAGTTTGCAAATGAAGTCAAAACACAGCGAATTGAGTTCTTTACTGCTCTCTTCAACAATCAAGTTTCCAAGAAGGTCAATGAAGGAACATCGCAGCTTAAGCCAACCCCTACCACACAGTTATGGATCGATGAGAAGTTAAGGGTGCTAAGGGAGAAAATCATGGAAGACTTTAGGAAGAGCCAGCTTGAGTGGGTAGAACTCTTGTACATGTAGCAAACCCAATTTATGAAAATCCTCAGTCAAAAACTTAATGAGCTGCGTGCACCTCCTGCTGATACTAAGCTCACAGCACTCATGTACCCGCCTATCAACACTGAGATCCCCTACAACACCGGAGATACAGCTCGCAATGACATTCGTAACAAGGTGACCAAGGAAAGTTTGAGCCTCATAGCCTCCCCAAATCTACCTAGAACCTTCAACAGGACTTTAGGAGCTTCCAAAGAAAACATCACACTAAAGGGAGAGTGTCACTATGACAAGTTGTATGGTAATTTTGAGCTCCCTTATCAAGGGGGATTGGTACCCGAACATGCTAGATCATTTGAACATGTGCCTTTGATGGCGACAGATCGCAGATTCAAGAAGTCAGGTAAGATGAAGGACCCGCAAGGAGTTCGCCTTAAGAATATTAGAGAGTTTGATGAGTTAGAGGCACCCATAGTTGTGATTTTGCGTAACCTTATGGCTCAAGGGATACTAAAACCATTGGAGAAGCGTCCATTGCCCAATCCTTCGCCTAAAAGCTGGAATGTCACTGAATACTGTGAGTATCACTAGAGCGGAGGACATGACACAAATTCGTGTTGGGGGCTTAAGCATATCATTCAGGACCTTATCGATAGAAAAGTTATCCCAAAGCCTTCGCTGAAGGCTTCAAGTTCGAAGATGTTATCCTAGGGACTCACCGAGCCCCAAAGAAGGTGGTCCCTCTTTTGCCAGATGACCGCAGTGTACCGGCGCGAGAAAATGCTCCTCTTGTGAATAATAGAAGTTGGCCGACCCAAGGGATATGTCTTCTTTTGCTGTGAATAGGGCACACCGCCCAAACTCTAATCCCTTTTGCTTTCGGGCGCATTCTAAAAAATGCTCACTCTTTCTTTCGTCTTCCAAATCCATGCTTGCGTGTCATCTTTTCTGTAATATATTTATTTGCTTGCTTGTCTTGTAAATATGTTTTCAGTTAATGAACTCGCGTTATAATCAAGTGCCTTCATAATCACGTATTTTATAAATTCGGTTCCATAAATTATTAATCTCACTTAATTAAAAGCAAACAATAAAATATGGACTAATTTTAGACTGTGATTAATTGAGATGGGAACTAGGGCCAAGGCAATCTACGAAGTTCACGAAGGCGATCGACAAAGTCATCCGACGAACGAAGATTTCAGGGTGCAATCAAGGGCATGATCAAAGAGGCCAATCAAATGGCAAAGGCCGAAGATTATCACACTGATGCAAGAGCAAGTGCCGGCGATTTTCCTTTAATGTATGATGCATTGTAAATTCTCGCATATTGTATGTTTATGTTGTTGTAAAAATTGTTGTATTCCGCACGCTATGATGTTTCTTCTTGAGTGCAAAAAAAAAAAAAAAAAAAAAAAATCGAAAGAGAGCAATAAAGGGGAGGTCAAAAAAAAAAAAAAAAAAAAAAAAAAGAAGAAGAAGAAGCATTATTCATTTATTTCTGTACATATTCCATTTGCTTTATTGTTTAATTCAATTATTTTAGAAAGGATATCGCGACACTACAAATTCATGTGTGTACCTTCAACGACGGCAATTGGCATTTCATTCTGAAGACTTCATCACTTGTTGCACAAAGACAAGACATGGACGGAGGGTCCAACAATCTTAAGTGACGTCATCAATTTCAAGGAGCACCGCGCATGCGAGGCCAATCTGCACTAAAGAAGATCTCGATCTTTTAACTTTGGGAAAAGTACCATCAACGACGACAACTGGTGTCTTTGTTGGAAACCAACGTGCTCTACCAACCCCTTACATTGAGGGAGCCCATAAACCAAAAATCGTGCAACCTCCAATGGTGTGATCAATATCAAGAAAAGGAGACAACGAAGACGAAGGCCTCTCATCAAATGAGGTCAGACGGCGGCACGAATCATAACTCATGCCCAATGATGTTCTCATCTCGATTTGTCACGGTCTAATTTGAGTCCAAATAAATCTTTTCTAAAAAATAGAAATTAACTTTTTGATTTTGAAGCACTTGACCATTAATGCGAATTCTAATCTTGAGTCATTGATTTCGAATGTGAGCAATTTCCTTGAGTCTAGGGGCTTCCCCCTACTCTCGTCCTTCCGTCAATCTTTTCTGCGCAAACACGATGTCAAGGATCTAACGGGATCTTTCTTTGCTTTCCCAAAACACTGGCCTTGTGCCTTCCCCAGTCAATTCATGTAATTTGTCACAGCAAGGGAGACGAAGGAATGTGATCCTTTGACTCTCAAAATCCAAAATCTGGAAGTATGCTCAAATGAATGAATGTGAACTAGGGCTGTGCATCAGATTTCAGAAATGATAGATTGGTTTCTCGTTAATACAGAATGGTTCAGAAGTAGGACAACTCTCACAGACAGTTGATCCATTGAAGTTCTAACACCAGCAATCATCAGAATTTGTGAGACAACCGTCACAGATCGTTAGGTCCCTCTCAAGAGAATCATCAGAGGGAAGTTTTTCAGATTAGCAGTTTGGGCCACAGGTCACAAAGCTCAATCACCTGCTATACTAGGAGCTGTGTATGATTGACTGATTCTCAAAGATGGTTGACTTCCTCGATAGAGTATCGAATGCAAATGTGACCATCACAGTGTGTGAGTTACTCCCAGCAGTGGAACACGTGACAACTGTCAACGACAGTTAAGCCTCAGAGCAGTATGAATAACAAAGCATGAAGCTGCCTCAAACCAATAAAGAATACAGGAGTCAAGTTGGGATAACGGTAGGGGCTTCAGAACTATTGACCGCTCTTACAAATAGCGAGGTCCTCGGAAAATGGGTCATCAAATGTGGGGCTGGTCCTTGAGAAAGTGGGGCTTTCATGATTAATGATCTGGGGATGGTTCTGAAAAGGCACTGGGCTTCCGCAACCGACATCTGGGGGGGGGGGGCAAGGCAAAGCAATCCACCAGGAGAGACACCCTCAAGTAAACTTGATCAAAGGGGTGTAGGGAATTGACCTTTCGAGTACTCACGCTAGGCTTTCATTTCCGCTCCACCATATATCTCCACCTCGACCCTCATTTTCCGCAAAGTTTCAAAAAATAAAAAATAAAAAATGCACAATTCCTTCCTTTTTCCGATTCTCCCTCTTTGCACATAAACATTTCGTTCATTTTATAAAAAGCAAAGGCTGAAATGCAAGCATTGCACACGTGTCAAAAGAGGAAAAAAAAAGGAGAAAAAAAAAAGTGTTTTCAATTCTGAAAGAAAGATGGCAAGATTTAAATTTCAAAATCATTTGCAAAGGAAATCCTCGTTTGAAGTCCTTCAATCATCAATGAAAATGAGAAGTTTTTGAAAGAAAAATGCGCCCTATGATATTGCATACTTGTGAAAATCTTTTGCGGATGTCCAAATCTAATCTCATGCAGGTACCCCATCGCAAGAAGGGTCATCTCCAACAAATCGTCTGTCAAACAAAATGTGTTTTTTGAGTTTTCACAAACTCGAACTACGTAAGGTCTGATTCCCGAAAGGGATACGTAGGCAGCTTGCTTCGGCGAGTCCGACCACAAACACATCGAAATGATGGAAAGGGAGCTTGACCACAACCGCATCAAAATGCTGAACAGAGAGGCTTTGTCCACGCACACATCGAAGCAATCCACAGAAACTCGAGATGGCCTCCCGACAAATCCAAAAGGCCTGGACATGAAAACATGATGATTGGTTTGCTCTCCTCAAGTCAAGAATCAAACATCTCATCACACAGTAACTACAAAGCCAAAGGATCCACACATAGCAACAGCTTGCAGCGTATCCTTGATCTATCAAATATGAATGTGTGATTGAATTTTAGATCATCTTATTTTTTATCATGCATTTATCATATCATGTCATATACGATGTTGCACCCCCATTCCCAGCATGTCATTTTCACATCCATATACTTATCATGCTAGCATCACAATTGCATCCATAATCACGTCGAACCCAAATCATATTCTTTAGTGAAAAACGTGATTTTACGAAAATGAAAGAAACTTGTGCACTTAGGTCACAATCAAACATAACTGACACTAGCACAAATGATTATGTGGTTTGCAAATGTTTCTTGATTGAACAGGTGCACCCCAAAGCTTATCAACTCCGTTCCCGCCTAATGGTGTTCCACTGTAAGGCGAGGCTCAGATCTCATCACGAAGCAATCTCAAAAGCTAAGGAATCGGAGTAAAATCTCAACCTGCAGCATCCTCGAATCTCTTTTCACGATACTTCTCTTAATTGGTAGAGTATCCTGAGTCTTAAAATTTGGTTCCCCTCCGGTCTTTCTCGGATTTATTCGAATCTGACCCTCGACTATTTGGTTCCCCTCCAATCTTTTTCGGATTTATCCGAATCTGACCCTCGACAATTTGGTTACCGCTCGGTCTTTTTGGATTTATCCAAATTTGACCCTCGAATTTTTGGTTACTCTGGTCTATTCGGCCGTCCCCCGAATTTGACCCCCCTCAAAATGCTTGGTTACCCTGGTTCGTTCGGCCGTCCCCCGAATTTGACCTTTTCAAAACATTTAGTTACCTCCGGTCTATTCGGGCACCCGAATTTGACATTTTCAAAACATTCAGTTACTTTGGTCTATTTGGCATCCCGAATTAGACCCCTCTAATGATAATCTCATCGACTGATAGGCCGACGAACCCCCTAGAAGTCCCTTCATTATCATCGACTGATAGGCCGACGAACCCCCTAGAAGTCCCTCAATATCTTTGACCAATAGGCCGACAAACCCCCTAGAGGTCACCATACCCTCAAAATTGTTTTCACAAAAACACTGATTGCGAAGCATTGCTACCCCCGTCGATTGCAAGAATATTGCTCTTCGTTGAACTACGTGACTGGTCGGATTCCCATGCGGGATACGTAGGCAGCCTGTCACCTAAGGCACGACCACCCCTTCTTCTCAAAATGTTTGGTTACCCCGGTCTGTTCGGTCGTCCCCCGAATTTGACCCCCCTCGAATGTTTGGTTACTCTCTTGTCCACTCGAGCGCTCGGGTTTGACCTCCCTCAGAACTACGCCCCGACTTGATTCCCGCAAGGGATACGTAGGCAGCTCGAATAAGAGCTCAGTCGCCCGTTCTCTCAATCAAATTTGTTACCCCAATCCCCAACAAAGAGAATTCGGTTTCTCAATGCATCCCCTTCTAGCCGAACTACGATTGGTCTGATTCTCGCAAGAGATACGTAGGAATCTCGGGTTCCCGAGTTTGACCATATGATTGTGTTTGCTTGCTTGCTTGAGTAGAACTACGGAGGCTTGATTCCCGCAAGGGATACGTAGGAATCCTTACTTTGGGCCCAGCCGTTAAACCCTAGACGAGATCGGTTGTCCATATTGGATCGTCGAATCCACTTTACATCGCAAGTGAATTTGACGAGGGGCTCTGTAGACACCCCGATCTCGCACCCCTAAAACCAACCCTTGATTCGGTCTAAACGCGACAATTGACCTAAAACCCCAGATTTGGCCGTTCGGGACTACCGTACGCCTTATCGGTGCATCGAATGGAAAAGCCGAGCCTGAATTCATGATCAGGGCTCAAAACCGGGTAAATGGGCACATTCTAAAAAATAGCGCGTGCGGAGCCCGGAACGGGTCCCGCACCCCTAAAAAGCCTTTTACTGACCATTCTTTGCATTTAAAATTAATTTATGTATTCCCTTACTTGTTAGCATATTTCAGATATACTACTACGACCAGAAAATTATGAGGAGCAACTTTCGTATTGGATGCACAGACGAACGGGACACCGTTGCGCGCGCACCGGAGCAGTTACGGACCATTACCGAATGATAAAATGGAGCTGGAAATGATGAATCTTCACATTGTATGGCCACCAAAACGTGGCCATTTGCTGGGAATTCAAAGAGGGGGTCACATGGGCTAAGAAAGCAACCAAAAATGGACTAGTGGCAACAAATGAGGGGATGACTTATTAATATTGCACAAGGACAACACCATCATTTTTTGGCAAGTTTTTCCACCACCTTTGCATGATTTCGGGTAAAAGGACTCCCCCCCATACTACCCCTACTTTAGGGACATTTTGGTCAAAAAATATCACTTCCCTCCTCCATATACTCCCTTGGTTGATCCAAGAAAGAAAAAAAAGACATTCACTCCACACATTCATTCACTACACACATTCCCTACACCATTCTCTCCAACTTGCACCCTTGTTCTTACCACCACCACTCAACCACCACAACACCACCACTCCTCCACCACATCTCCACCACTTCTACACCACTCAAACACCTCAAACAACTCACCCCAAACACTCAAGCAACAACAACAACAACAAGGAACAACAAGCAACAACAACCACAACAACAACAACAACAACTTCAACTCAATCAAAACAAAAGGAAGTCTTCCCTTGGTAGACAAAGGAAGCACAACCCCACCTCTTGAGCTAGGTAAGACCTCTAGGTAAACTTTGAAACCTTAGCAATGTAAATAGTTATGTAACTTGGTTTGGGACCTAGTCAACTAATGGCTAGGTCTCCCTCATTTTTATGCTTTCATCCATGTAAAAAATCATGATATGTCCATGTAAATAATGGATATTTGTTGTTAATATTTAAGTCATCAAGTTTGCATGCTTTCATTAAATTCAATATGCTCATTTCTCCAAGTTATACATGCAAATTCTCATCTTTCCATGAATCTGCCCTCTTCTCCCATTCTTATGTATATTCATGTTTAGATTAGCTTTTAGTGTAAAATAATCCTGTGATAATTATCTTAACATGTTAAATAATAAATTCCATGAGTTTCATACCTTGGTTTTAAGTTTTGGTCACGTTTTGAAACCCCTCTTTGTGACTTAAACAAGCAGTTTTCATACTATGTCTGAACTAATGTTTTTCATGCTCTTGGAACTCCATCTTAAAGTGGTTTCTAGGCTTAAGTCAAAGCATGAAAGTTGTTCATAATGTGTTTAAGTTCGTTCTCGTGGAGTTTCATGTTCATATTACATGTTTAGCTTAGGTTTCCATGCTTATCTTTGAGTTCCAGATGTGTTGTCCAGTGTATCTTTCTCTGTACCATGCTGCCTTCTTGTATTTAAAACTCTGTCAAAACCTGGTTTTTTTGGCTTAAGTTAAAACACAAATTTTGTTCCCAATGAACCCAGGAAATTGTACATATTTTTACATATTTTTTAGATCTCCAAAAGTCCATTTTTCTTCCCTCCTTCAGACTTCCAAATTCCAGAATTGGCATTCTCAGCTTCTGACACCAAAATGTCAGAGCTTATTTGAACCACTTAAACTCATCATCTGAACCTAATATTTGGGTTACTTCATGTATCGAATGTGGAATTCAACTTTCATTCTTTGTGTTTTCCAAGATTCATGAGTCTCAATGCAGTTAATTGGTTCTGAATGTATGAATGCCATGACTTTCCTGTGCTGAATGCTTTTTGTGATTATTGTTCTTATTATCATTTGAGCTCAAAGAACTAATCCAAAAATTCTATAAAAAGTCATCAATGATATCTAAAAATCTGGGAGTAAATCCCAATTTCTTGTTTTGGATTTGAATAAGTCTAAGCCACGGAGAATGGCGTCGTATCCAATGGTCGAAACCGCGACGTGGACATTTATTCTTTCATGGGATTTATCCCATTCTTTTCATATACATGTATTATTTGTACAATATTCCCCCTTTCCCCTTTAATTGTCTTGCTTGTCTATTTGATTCAAAACCCTTTTCGAAAACCAATCGGGAATCCACCCAAACCGATGCCCGGTTGCGATCAAGTAAATCGACCTAGACTAGGAAGACTCCTTGTACATACAAAACACATTTTTCTCAACGTTAGGATATAAATACATTTTTAAAAGGGCAAACTAAAGTGAAGCGTAGGCGGAAGCATGCTAGAGACCGAAAGAGTGAGCGGAGTGCCTAACACCTTCTCCTCTCGTAACATAGCCCCCGAACCCACTTCTTTTCAAAACAAAAGGTTTTATCTCTATTTTCCTTAAATAAAATGAGGTGGCGACTCTTCTTTTTTCAAAACCAAAGTTGGGTAACCATTATGAGAAACCGAGCGGATTCCAGCCGCGTTTCGCACGGATCCTTACGCGGGTACGGGCGCGGGCTCTCACAGGAGGGCAAAGGATCGGTGGATGGGTAAGGTAGGCTTTTATTTCCTCAAAAACCCTTTGGCAATCATCATTCCATTCGGCGTCGGCGTTCTTTCTTAACAACTTAAACATGGGCTCACATATGTCAGTTTCTCCCATTTTTGAAATACACACACACACATGCACGTTTGTTAACTAATGTTAGGAGACTCGGTCCTATCCGAGGCTACTTGGGTGACGTAAAACTCTTCCCAAGGCGTAACCTGACCTCTGAACTAATAGAATCTCTAACCTTTCCATTTGTTGGGTTAAATAATTAACAAATGTGGCGACTCCGTTATGTTTTGCGTGATAACCGTGTTTGGTTTTTCGCCCTTCAAAACGAAAACCCTTCGTTTCCTTCGTCATGGGGCGGTATCCTTACAGTGGCGACTCCGCTGGGGAGTAAAGCTCTATTTTCTGGGCATTCTGGTAAAAAGGGTTGGAAGCACGCGCCTCTGGCCTTCTTAGCCTAAAGCGCGCGCGTCCGACCCCAATTACCAGAATCGCCCGCCTTCCTTCTTGTCCTTCCATTTCATGTTTCTGTGCTAACAATTACTGCAAGGGAAAGTTTTATTATTTAGGCTCAAGGCAGTCCCTTGAATCCATGAATTTGCAGGTTTTACCCAGATTCCGGCGAGTATCCATTATGTTGTATTTGACTTAATCATATGAATGGATCTATGGGCTTTGGGTTTCATGAAAATTTTAAATGCTTAATTCCGCTGCGCATGTTACTACGAAACCCAAAAACCACCCCCAAGACGGATCGAGCGGTGGAGTCGTAGGCTTTGACCGTGATTGTAGAAGGCCTCAAGTTGGTGGTTTTAAGGCCGAGTAGATCCATCATTTTGGCCAGGAGAACATTCATGGCGGAACCATTGTCAACCAAAACTCGAGGGAGGCGGCGCTCATCCAATTGAACCGTAATGTATAGGGCCTCATTGTTGTTGGCCCCAAATTTTGGTAAACCCAGGTCCGTAAAGGTGATGACATTCCCGTAATAAAAATTCCTAATCATTTGCACGGCTTCTTCGGGAGTAGCAGTGATGGGTAATGGTTTGGGCCAGACACTCTTCCAATTTGAGTTTATGGGGATAAGATGAGGTGAGAAAAGACCACAAAGAGATGTTGGCTTGGGTATTCTTGAGTTTAGTAAGAACGGGGTCTTCCTTTTCGAGGTCTAAGGCTTCCGTTTCCTTAACATAGGAAAGAGGCATGTTACGGTGTTCCGGTGGTGGGGGTTTTTTGGGATTTTGTGTATGCACTTGCCCGGAGCGGGTTAATACACTTACTTCTACGGGATCACAAGCTTCTCCCAACTCTTCCGTGGGTAGTGGCGGATTCTTGGTGTCATAAGGCCATGCCTCTTTTCTAACTCATTCACTGTGACTCTTCCTTTCGAGGGATAGACGGATCTACGGATTTCCTCCTGGGAAATGGGGCGGGAATATTTGTTTTCCGTGACACCTACAGCCTCACGGAGCTTTTCCATGGTCAACATGCAACAAAAATGGCTTGGGAACACCGACTCTTCATTATCAAATTCCCATGGTGGGGATAGCGGTGGTAAGGTTAGGAAATCTTCCATAACGAGAAAGTTTTCCTCCATCTGTGGGGGTGGAATATGAGGAGGCACATAAAAGGGTTCCTCATCATCATCACTTGCGCAGAGGACCCGAAGCTCTTTGTGAGGCTTAGAACGAATTGCTCCTCTCATTTGGGAAAGGTGCCTTTCATAATTGGAGGTTCTCGGGATTTTTGCCACCTCGAATCAATCCTCCTCTTTCTCCTTATCGTGACCACACATCCTCTTAATCAACATTTCCCCGGTTGGTGAGCTACTCGGTTCCGTGACATGGAAATGCTCATTGGAAGAAGGGCAACACTCCTTTGGACTATCATTTTGGTCCCCTAAGGCATTCGTAATGGCCTTCTTCATTTCTTCCATGAACTCCTCATACGTCAATTTGTCCTCGGTGAGCTTAATCATGATTAACTCGTTGGCATTCGGGTAGGATACCCTTGCACTTAACACATTGGCCACCATAAAATCCGGTGGGCATTTCATTTTTCCTTTTTGAACACAAGCCCATAAGGTATCCTTCCACCTCTCCCCGATTTCTATTATCGGGGTGTTGAATTCATGGAAAGTTATCGGCGTTAGCTTTTCAACCACGTTCACATCACATTGACCAATTTCAATCATATTTATGGCATTGTTGTTGGGGAACGGGTTGTTGACCACATTTGGACCTCAGGGGTGTTCGAGCTTTCCCTTCTCAATCAAGTCTAAGATGATGCGTTTCACAACAGCGCAATCATCGGTATTATGCCCATGATAATTGTGGAAGGTGCACCTCTTGTTAACATCGAGATACCACTCGGGATTTTTGGGTTGGAAGTTGACGAGGGGCTTTGCAAGGCCTTGCTTAACCAAACCCTCAAACACTTTGCTTATGGGCATTCCGAAGTCCTCAAATCTTATAAAGCGGCGCTTATCTGAGTTGCTCGTCCTCTGAGAGTCTTGTTTTGGGTACCCCCCCTTGGATGCTGTTGACCGTTCCTGAGGTTTCCTTTCCTTTGTTGGTGGCCGGGGGCGGTATCTATAGGAATTCCAACTATTTTGGGTGGACGATTGCTCATTGAGGCCCTTTTCGAACTTGGATCCGGCGGTAACCATAGCTCGGAGGTTGGGATAGAAGTGGTGACTAATCAAGGCTCTTAGCTGAGGTTTCAGACACGATTGGAAGATATCCAATTGCTCATCTTCGGTGGGTGGATTAGAAATCTCCCCAAGCTTATAATTCCACCTCTTATAAAATTGACTAATTGATTCATCGCCCTTTTGCATGGTGCTTTGCAAATCCGTGCGGTTGGTTTCCCATTCCAGGTTAGACCGGTACTTACTGAGGAATGCTTCTTTGATTCGGTCCCATGTTGCTCGGGATTCATCTTCCAAGTTGAAAAACCATTTGAGCACGTTCCCTCTTAAAGAAAGTTTTAAATGATCCGCCATTTATTGCATTGTACACCCCTTTTCTCTCATTGCTAAGGTATAGGCATTAACATGGGTTTGGGGGCAAGTGGTTCCATCAAATTTGTCTATTTCTGGCATTTTGAATTTGTGAGGCAGGGGGATAATTTTATCGGGGTCGGTAATTACCAAGGAGGATTTCTTTTCATTCATCCCTTCAAACTTTTCTTCCATTTGTTTCAATTTCTCTATCCACCATCCCATTTGGGGGTCCACATGTGAGCTTGAGTTGGTTGACCCCACGGCTTGGCTTATCACCGGAACTATAGTTGGAGACACAGTGGTGGATGGAATCATGGGAGGAGAGTTTTGAGGTGGTACGTGGGGGGTAGACATACCTATGTCCCGGATTGCTTGTAGGGATATATGGTGGAATGGAATCGGGAACTTGTTCTATCGGGGTATAGAACGGGTAAGGTGTTCCTTGGGACCCAATCGGCAAGGCTGGAGGTGGCAAGCCAATGGTGGCCAGAAGGGTGCTTGCGTTATTGGTATCAGCTTATGTGGGGCGAACCCGGGTGGATATTGAGGGAAGTTATTTTGAGGAGCGAATGGGGCTCGGCCGATGGGAATATTCTGAAATCTGGGACGAGAGGTCCCATCATTAGGGTAAGTTTGGGGTGGTGGGACTCTGTTGTAATTTTGAGGTTGCACACCCTCGACATCCTCTTCTTCGGTGATTTCCACAAAAGACCCATCGTTTTCAAACACGACGGCTAGCCCCTTTTGTCTAATAGCTTCCACAACCCTATTCTGCATTTCTTTCTGGTGCTTGCGGACATTCTCTTCCCGGGCCCTGGCGGCCTCTAAATCTTGTACCAACTCTTCTCGGGTAAGACCATTAGGATCCACTGCATTTTCACCCCCACTACTGCTTCCCGCAGGGCTAGTCATTCTGAGAAGTATGAGTGAAGTTGCTGACGAACTGTCGGACTCGGCACTAACCAAACGATGACCCGGAACTCTTATCCACTTTTTACGAGCTGCGGAGGAGAAGGAGGTTCATTCAGGCTCGGGTATCAACTAGGGATAGTGTTAGGGTAAAAGGCTTAGGCCCATGCAACATGAAAGCTTATTGTTTTTATTGTTCATGTTTACATAAAACATTTATTTTATTCCTAAATGGTTGGAAAATATTTATCTTCTTTTTCGCAACTACTCTACACCCTGGATTAGTGGACGCCATCACTACGTCTATAAGCCCCTCGTTTTTCACCTGTATTTCACACCCCCAAGGACGGACTATCCCAGGCGAGGGTTCTATAGGGCACGTGGCTTCCACCGACCAAAAGAACCAACCCTAAAGTCTAGTGCATCACAAAGCTCTAATGCATGTGCCATTCTTATCATGATTAAGCCTTGGTTAAGGTCAAGATTGACTTAATGCCTTAACGAAATCTCGGCATGGCCTCATTGCATGAGGGATCTTGGACCTTAACTTTGGGCTTAAGGATAATTAGGATGGTCCAAACATTAGGGCTTGATGATGCGGTGTCATCCCATCCTTAATACACGACTTTGGTTAATTATGGTTAAAATTAATGCATAAGTCAAAGACCGGGTCAAATATGACCTCAATTAAGCTTGCTTCCACAAGGGTTCTTGGATTTAGGCGTTAATTTGCCTATAATTGACTTTGGGCACATATTAAGGACAAGATGACGTGAGCTAGACCAAAAACCAACCATGGTCATGGTATTTGTGTGTCACGAGCAAGTGTGGTTGACTCGGCTCGGTTGGGGAGGTAGAACGGACCCGTACGCACGAGAAGGTAACAAGAGCACCAATCAAGTTGCATCGTGGCATCCATTGCGGGTTTGAGGGTGTTATTGAGACGTACACAAGGTCAAGTGCGCGTATTGTGAAGTCTTTTATGTTCCCTTTTGAGTCAAAATAGGAATTTTCAATTTATTTTAATATCATGAACAAGAATAAGCAAGATATTAACAAGTAATGAACAAGTAATTTGCACAAGTAACAAACAATCATATGAACAAGTAAAGATTTTTTTTTGAAAATCAGACTTTGTACAAAAGGATTGTGCACAATCAAATGTTTTGAAAACCAAAATTTTACAAGAAGAACAAGGTTCTTTGAAAATAAATTTATACAAAAAGATTGTGCACAAACAAAGGGTTTTGAAAAACATGCTTTGGCTAAGAAAACAAAGGCATATGTGCACAAGTAGGGCTGAAAATTTGGAACATGGACAAGCAGAAGCAAGGGGACCATCAGAATGTTTCTGCCCTGCAAGAAATGTCAAATTTGAAACATTCTGTGGGCCCAGCCAGACCATCCGTACGGCTTGTTCAGGAGGTCCATTATTTTTTGCCATTTTCCAGTTTCTGATCCGTCTAGCCCCAGTTTATTGTATTTCTAGAACAATCTCATTTCCAGAAATCAAAACAGAAACATAAACTCACAAAATATACATAAAAAGTCAACAAACGGGGACGTAATTTTGACTCACACAAGGATATCTCCGAATCTTCTAAAGAGAATTTCAGAAACACCTATTCCCCAGTAGAGTCGCCACTGTAAGATTCCCATGGGAAAATGAGAAGGGTTCCCCCTCGAGAATCAAACACGGAACTTTATTTTACAAAGAAAACGGAGTTGCCACGTTAAATAAATTTTAAATCCAATTTAACGAAAATGGTTAGAGAAAATGAGTTCGGAGGTCAGGTTACGTTTTGGGAAGAACGTTTTATGGTTCACCCAATCCGCCTCGGAAAACCGAGTCTCCCTAAGTTTATCAACCAAACTGTGCGAGTGTGTGTGTGTGTGTGTGTGTGTGTGTGTGTGTGTGTATTTTAAAGATGGGAGAAACTGACTTTTAACACAAACAGTTAGAAAATTAACAGTAAAGGGTTTATTTGTAAAGATCTTGATAGAACTGGGTTTAAACAGAAAAACATCCCTCTGGCCAAACCATCCGTACGGATGGTCATGGCCGTCCTGGGGATTTTGCAGATTTATCAGAAACAGTCCAGTTTCAGGCAGAAACAGAGCATTATGCTGAAATTGGACAGAAATGTGACTTTTCAGTTTATTGTATTGTACATGAACATGCATAACAACATTCCTATGCTCTTGATCATTAGATTAGACACCAAAACCAAGGATTTGGGTATGATCAAAGCAATCATTTGAGGAAGAAATGCAAAAGGTGAAGAACATGGCTTTGAGCCAAGACAACCATTTGGATGGTTAAAGATTGATACTTTAACATCCAAATGGATGATTCATCCAAAAATAACCTTTTGGGACAACAAAATCAACCTTTGAATGGATAAAGATTGAGCCTTTATCATCCAAAGGTGACATTTTATGGCTAAATCAAAGTTTGGGTAGTAAAGATTGAGACTTTACCACCCAAACATGATCATTATGGCAACAATTGAACAAATACAAGGTAAATGTACAAGTATCTCTCCATATGTGCAATGTGTTGGATATTATGCCCTTGGCCCTTGAGAAAGGCCTTGTGTTACATCATGTTCTCATTTGTTATGGAGATAACAACCTTGGATTATTATATGTTTTGCATGTTTATTATAATAGTCCCCGTCCCTATCACTTATGAAGAGCTAGCATGACTTCAATGAATAATCATATGATTATTATAACGCATAGGATACAGATTAAACTTGTGGGTACATGTTAGAGAACATATACTGTACATGACACACCTATGAGATTTAGGTCATGGTCAAATGTCATAATTAAATCTCATAATAGTCATATCATTTGATATCCTTAGACCTGAGATTATCATGGTCTTCCACATGATGAACATTATGTTTGACGTACTCAAACGCTACCCCTAACCGGGTGGTTATAAAGGCAATGATTGGCATAATTGGATTCTTGTAAGGAAGAATGATAAGTCAAGATGGAATTTGTCCCTCCTCAAGAGAGATATCTTCTTAGGCCACTCGTAGAGTAAGATTGATGAAATGCGTAGACATGCTCAAATGAATTGATGTGATCAATGTCATTTGCTCATATCAATCTACTCAAGATCGAGAAATCATTGAACAATATAAGTTGACGTGGACCATGACTTATGTTCAATATGATATCGTGTGACAAAAGGATTGTGATATGTTCTATGAGGATAACGAACTTCGTTTAAGTTATATTAATTGGGTAGTCATGATGGCTTGCTAGAGTCCACTCATGACTTATGGGTTTGACCTTGGTTTGACCCATTGCCAACTTAATATAATCCTATGGGGTCACACACAAAAGAACGAATCAAAGAAAAGGCTAAAATTGGAATTGTGTAAAAGAGCGTAAAAATCGGATTTAAAGGGAAAAACAGAAAAGTGGAAAAAGGGGAATGGTCTGACCGGACCCATGTGGGGACCTGACCGGACCTAGGAAATGCTCTGGGCGGATCTCCTTGTTCCGGGTTTCTGATTTTCTGTTCCGAGGTTTGACGGGTTTTTGGCTTATTTCTCCTAAAGGGTTTAGGTTAAATGAGTATAAAAACCAATCTCTTTGCCTTAGTCATTATGGTATTGAATGGGAGAAACCTAATTGGTATTGTATCATTATTGGTAGCCTCCATGTATTTGAGAAACACATTCTTGAGTTTAGATTGAGAATCTAAAGCTCAAGAACACAATTAAATTCATATAGCCTTTGAAGATTAGAAAAGCGTGTTTTCTAATGGGGCTAGCAATCCAGATCTAGAATGGTTCTAAATATTCGTTCACGTGTGGATACACATAGAGGATGTTTGCTTTAGCATCTCAAGTTCGTGTTCCTGTGATTCTGATTCAAAGAACGCGAAGAACGAGGAAATCAAATCTTAAAGCTTGAAGACTTGAAGATTTGAAGATCCGGAAAAATTTTAAACGCACAACATGGTTAGTATTCTAAATTCATCTTGCTATTAATTTAATCATCATGAATGGATCTTGGGGCTTAGGGTTTTGTTGATTTCATATTGCTTTCTTCCGCTACGCATGTTGTCTCAAAACCCAACACAATGGATCACCAAGCCAAAAGTAAAGACATAAAACTAAAGACACAAATGTAAATGACATAAATGTAAATGGCATAAACATAAAAAGTCATGATCATCCTTTGGTTTGTAACCCTTAATCACACATAAAGCATGAGGGAACCATGGAATCACCTCATGATTTGGTTTCAATTCATAATATTGCATGAATATAAAGACATTTGTATATAAAAGGGACAAATAATCAACAATATAAGCAAAGTAACAAGAAAGATATGAGATGGAGAGAAGTTGGGGAGAAGGAGGCCTCACCAATTTTTAGTTTAGCCTATCTTCCTCTCTCTTTTTTACTCAAGTTTTGGTGTTTGTGTTTCTGCTGTATTTTTGGCAGAGTTTTACCACTCTCTAATATTTTTCTCCCCCTGAAATAATCAGCAAGGGCTTTAATTTATAGGGACCTGGTGGTCCTAAACTATCCGTACGGCTGGTGGATCTTCGGGGCCAAACCATTCGTACGGCTCTTAGGGGCGAAATCTGGAACTTTCTACTTTTTTATTCCAGAACAGTCCTAAGGTTTATTGTTTATCCTAGTGAGGACCTAGTCTATCAAGTTTATCCTTAAATAGTACCAAGAATACCTCTAAGTTTGTTTTAATTTAGATTGGGGTACTTACAGTTATACCTTTGATTGATGATAGTTTAGGTCTCTCCGCCTGCCCCGGTTGTACCTTTGATTGATGATAGTTTAGGTCTCTTCGCTTGCCCGAGTTGTACCTTTGATTGATGATAGTTTAGGTGTCTCTGCTAGCCCGGGTTGTACCTTTGATTGATGATAGATTAGGTCTCTCCGCCTGCCTGGGTTGTACCTTTGATTGATGATAGTTTAGGTCTCTCCGCCTGCCCGGGTTATACCTTTAATTGATGATAGTTTAGGTCTCTCTGCTTGCCCGAGTTGTACCTTTGATTGATGATAGTTTAGGTTTCTCCGCTTGCCCGGGTTGTACCTTTTATTGATGATAGTTTAGGTCTCTCCGCCTGCCCGGGTTGTACCTTTGATTAATGATAGTTTAGGTCTCCCCGCCTGCTCGAGTTGTACCTTCAATGAATGATAGATTAGGTCTTCCTGCCTGCCCGGGTTATACCTTTCGAGTTATCTCCCCAGAACTACGCTCTGACTTGATTCCTGCAAGGGATACGTAGGCAGTTCAAGCAATTGAGCTCAGTCACCCGTTCTCATAAACAATGACTCATGTCAATCTCCTCCCCAGCAAAGAGACCACGCATCTCAATGCAACCCCCAGCAAAGAGATAATACATCTCAATGCTATCCCTAGCAATTTCTTGTTTTTAATAAACCTGAACTACGATTGGTCTGATTCTCGAAAGAGATACGTAGGAAAACTGGGGATCTGGGTCCGACCTTTGTTTGTGTTTAATTTGATTGTTTGTTTAAGTAGAACTACGGAGGCATGATTCTTGAAAGAGATACGTAGGAAGTCCTACTTTGGACCCAGCCGTTATACCCTAGACGAGATCGTCTGTCTCTTAGTGATCGTTGAATCCCCTTTACGTTACAAGGAGATTCGGCGAGGGGTTTTGTAGACACCCCAATCTCGCACCCCCCGACAAACCCTTTTGACCGGTCTAAACCCTAAAACTGACCTAAAACCCTTAATTTGGCTACGCAGGAGTCTCGTGAGCCTTACCGGTGCTTCGAATGTATTAACGGACTTCAAATTCATGTTCAGAGTGAAAAAATGAGTAAACAGACATGTACTTCGATTTTTGAGCTGCGGGACCCGAAACGGGTTCTACACCCCTAGAACTGCTCGTTACCACCCATTATGTGCATTTTAAAAATATATATTTTATATCCCTTTCTTATAAACATATTTCAGATAGACGGACGTGTCCACAAAAATATTTCAAGCAACCTTCATGTTGGACCCGCGGACAATCGGGACACCGGAGTGCGCGCACACGGAAAAAACTTAGACTATTGCGGAACCAATACTGGAAGCATCATTGTGGATCATCTACATCAACTATATTCAAACCATGGAGTAATAGAAGCCAACCCAAGTCAGACAAGTGGCTAAAGGTAGTTGGGCAATAGGATAAAGATTGGACCAATCGGAGCGCGACACGTGGCAAAAGAGGATTCCCCCAGGATTTTTTAAGGCCACCGTACGGCACCCTAGGAGGAGTAATCTTCCCTCAAATCCATATGGCTCCCTTATTCCAGCCAGATCTGCAACTTTTTCTTCATACAACTTGGCCATTCAAAGCAATTTCAATCCACTTCCAACTGCTCCTACCCGGGTTGTTGGCTAGAAATTGACTCCCTAGGCCTAGGCAAGGGTACCCTAAGGTCTTTTACACCCTCCCCCATCCATATTACACCTCCATTCATCCATTTTCAAACACAATTCACAAGGGGAACATAAAAAAATCACACACTTTACTCAAAAGACATTCTCCATATTGCTCTCTCTACCACTCCCAACAACACTCACTTCATACCTTCATAACCTCAGTCCATACACCATCACTACACCACCACAACATTACTCTAAACATCCACACAAAACAAGCAAGAAAACTCACAACAAACACTCTCAATCCAAGCACAAACACCTTCAAGAAAAACCAAAAAAGTCTTCCCTTGGAAGCAAAGGAAGCACAACCTAGGTAAAGATGTTTTCTTGTAATCTTCATACATGTAAAAATGTATCTCTTCATGTAGCTTGTTAAGAGGTCTAGCCACTTGTTAGGCTAGACCTCCATTGATGAACCAAAGATGTAATGTTTGATGTTCTTTGCCATGTTCTTGATCAATGAATGTTTATGCTATTGACATTCAGTTGTTATCACTTGTTATGATGTATATATTGTACATATTATCTAGGTTATACATTTGTAATATTCATGTTGTTGATTTGGGGAGATTTCTCAAAGACTAGCATGTGTTTCAAACAAAACCCCCAAATCTGTCCTTGCTCCTCTTTTTCCATGTAAAGCATCATCAAGTCATGCCTAAATAAGTGATTTTCCATGCCTTTTGTGTCACTAACATGTATATCAAGTAAACCACATTTCTGACATCCGTACTATGTCAAGAATATCACTTTAACCTCCGTACTATCTAAACAACAAAAGGAACATGCGTACTATTGATTAATTAGAAAAACTAACCAAAATCGTTAAAAAAATTAATGAACGTTAATAGGTGTAGAAACTTAACAAGCTAAATAACTGGTTCAGCCCTAATCTATGCATTTGTTCCCCTTTTCATCCTGAAATTTTGACATTTTTCATTTTAGTCACTTGCGCCATTATCGTTAGGAACCTACGTTTTCAATTAAACTTGCAATTTTTTCTTTGTAATTAAACAATTACAAATTAATTTAAAAAATAAAATTAGCCAATTACTTATTTTTTTCAAAACTTCGAAGTACACCCAACTTTAAAAAAAAAAAAAGAAAAAAAGTACTATATGTAAATAATATTAACCAATTACTCCCCCCGTCCCCAAACAGCTTGCACTTATTTCCCTTTTGGGTGTCCCATTGATAAGTCTCATTTTCCTTTAGATCTATGTTTAAATTTTCGAATTTTTGCAGATCTGGGTCTGCGTTTTTGTGGATCTGTGTGTGTGAGCCTGTTTTTATGTGGGTTTGTCTATTCTTATGTGTTTAAATTTTCGATTTTTTGCAGATTTGGGACTGGGTTTGTCTATTTTTGCAAATCTGGGTCTGCGTTTTTTATGTTGGCTGTGGTGGGATAATGGTGGCAGTGGTGGTGGGTGGCAGTAGTGGTTGGATGTGGTGGGATAATGGTGGAAGTGGTGGTTGGTTGTTAGGAGTAGGTGTTGCTGGGGATAAGAGGTGTTGCCAGAATAATGGAAATAAAACGTAAAAAAAAAAAAGTCAAAAAAATAAATATTAAATTTGTAGTTAATTGTTAAAAAAAAAAAGTATCCTAGTTAAGGGGGGCAAATTGAAAATATTAATAGTCATATACCTTAAATTTTTAACGCCCATTAACGTCCATTGACACCCATTAAACATTTTGGTTAGTTTTGCTAATTTATCAATAGTACGCAGGTTACTTTTGTTGTTTCGGTAATACAGATGTAGAAGTGAAAAAACTGAATAGTACGAATGGCAAAAATGTCGTTTACTCCATGTATATCTATGCACACACAATATTTCATGCTCATATCACTTCATTTGGTTGAGTTATGATGCTCGCTTTCATAATGTATATGGCTGTCCAGTAGATTTTGAGTCCAGACCACTCTGTCTTGTCACCTTCATTAATCATACAAAACCTGGTCTTTGGTCTTATTGAATAAAAGAGTTTTTTTTCTACACAGAATGAGGAAAATGAGCATGCAAATTTCATTTTTTTTTTCCAACAAGTATAAGTGGCTCTTTCCATTTTTTGTTTCAACTCCTTGCTCTCAGATTGATGTACTTGCTGTTCTGACATTAAAATGTCAGAGGTGTTTTGATATGCTTAAACTTGCTTTCTGGACTTGCAACTTGGTATTATTAAGGTTTAAGATTCTATGAACAAGTTTCATATTTGGTTTTTTCCCTAATTCCCATGTTTTCATGATGCAAATGATAGATATTTTGTGGATGTACACCATGTTTCCTTTTCTGACTTCGTTTGAGTTCACCTTGCATAACATGTTTGGACATCATAAAATGCTCCTAAAATCAAGGAAAAAATAATGGTTTATGTTTAACATGTTAGGAAGGATTATTCACCATTTCTTTCCAGATTGAATGAATTTAAGATGGGTACATCAAAGGAGAATGAACAACGGTTCATAAACTAGACATGGACATGAACTTGGACATTTATTTTTATATGAGATTTGTCTCCCATTTATTCATCATGTGTACATGTAGACACCCCGCTTTGGACCGCTCACCCCAATTGCACACTTGATTTTGTGTTTCTCCCTCTTTTAAGTGTTTTCTGTTAGTTTCTGTTACTTTGGTTAAGTTCCAGATGGACTCCATTAAGTCCCAGGACTAAACTGAATAACAGTTCTAACTTTCTAGTCCATTCTGTCAAAAATTGCTTTTCAGAGTCGCGCGCCTCCGCCTCCTGAGGCCAGACGCGCGCGCCTTCCGCCGACTAGGTGGGATGCGCGCGCTTCTGGGGTGTGTCAGTTACAGATTCTGCCCAAGAATCTCTCCCTTGCTCATTATACATGATTTTGCCCGGGAAAGATTTCTTGGAGACTCCGTTTGGCTCCAAAAACTCCCCTCTTTCAACTATAAAAACCCCTCCAATCCATCATTGGAAGGGACCTTTTCCTCACTTCTTTTCTAGACTCTTCTTTTAGACCTTTTCAACTAAGAAGTATTCTCTCCAAGTATTCAACCTCTTCTTCAAGGCTTTTCAAAAGGTTCTCTTTGAAGGATACTATAGGTAAATGTCTTAAACTTTCTTCTTCTTCTTCTTCTTCTTCTTCTTCTTCTTCTTCTTCTTCTTCTTCTTCTTCTTCAATCAAATGTGCAATCACCCAAAAACCACTTGGGACATGACACCAATGGTCATTTCATTACATTGAATTGGCCTAGGAGTCATCTCCATATATTTTAAACTTTAAAACCCCTTTTTTATCATCATTCAAGTAGGAAGAACACATTTATCTTAAAAGTGAATTATGAACAAACAAGTCCGACTTTGCTCGGGCGAAATGGGTGTTTAAGTACTTCCCATTTTGTAACCTAACCCCCGAACCCCTCATCCCAAAGAATCTCTGTTTTCGTAAATCAAACTTAGGCTCATAAACATTAGGTTTTCTTGTGTTCCTCAAAAACGTGGGTGGCGGCTCTAAAACACAATTAGACATCCTAGGTAATTCACGCGCTCTAGCAAAGCCGTGGTTCCCCGGGGTATCTACAGTGGCGACTCCGCTGGGGACTGCTTGAGGGTTAAACTTGTGTTTCTGTTCATAATTCACTTTTCTGGGCATTCTGGAAATTGATATGGGAAGCGCGCACCTCAGACCTTCATGGTCCAAAGCGCGCGCGTCCCACGTCAAATTCCAGAATCGCCCGCCTTCCATGTGTTCTTCCTATTCTTCCTATTATTTTGTGCTAACAAACATTGCTGGGGTTTCATCACACAATCAGGACCAGGGCAATCCCCTGAGTCCATAAGTTTCTGACAATCTGACAGGTTAGCCCAGAAGCGGGCGCCTCCCAGATACAATGCGCCAGGCGCGCGCTTCCCACAACACCAGCCCGAGGCGCGCGCTTCTGGGCCAATTTCCAGGGCAAGAACAGGTTTTAGTGACTGAACAGAACAGTGGGGTGTGGGCACAGTTGCCTGCATCAGAACAGAATTGAACCCTTGAACTGTTTAATTTTGTGTTTTATTTTACCGGTCACACGGGTGATTCGGGAGTTGTAATTTATGTACTTATGTGTTTTTTTTTATCTTTTCTTTTCAAAAAAAAAATAAAAATAAAAAATTTTGTCACGTGATAGACCTCACACTACATGCACATTACTCCTATAAATTGCTCACTATCGAGTCGCACAAGTCCAATCCCAAACCCGTCGAGGCCCGTCCTAGAAAGTTTCAAGCTCCACTCGACCTTGGCTCTTTCGAAGCGGTAAACCTCAGCCCGTGGCGTAGTTCATGACTACATGCCGGGGGTGACCTTTAAGCCTCTCTTTAGCCGAGAACAAACCACACAATTCTAGTTAGGGTCTAACACTCCGTGACCAAGTCGGTTTCCATGTACCGAGATTTCCCTAAACTAATGTTTTCAAATCATACATGCCAACTTGTTGAAACGGACGCAATAAAAATCCGTCCCCAAAAGTGGTTATTTTGGACGAAAATAAAAAATCCGTCCCCGCATATATGCTTTACTACATTAATTTAGTTTAATCCAGACACATGTAGGATTCACAAACATGATGGAATCCGATGAGTATATGGGACCGCGAGATGGTCTATATACTAGTGTAACGATTCCATTATCTTCTTAGAAACCCCAAAAGGGACCCATTCCCTCCGACTTATAAAATTAAAAAAAAAAAGAGAGCCTTTTTCTTATGTGGTTCGAGTCGTGTGCCCAACTGTGTGTTCTCAACCTCTTCATGGACCAAAAGTGTGAACCGAGACTGACAAGGGCTACTTCTCCAATTATAGGTCCGATTGGTACTCTCCGCATCTACAGGAATTCATCCAACCGGCTTGTTCATGAACCGATCACTCCAACAGCTTCTGCATCATCAATGGCCGGCGACTCCAGCACCAACAACGCCATGACTCTCGAGCAACTTTCTGCCATGGTCCAAAATCTTCAACAACAAGTCACCACTCTCCACAACGAGGCTCAAACCAAAGAAGCCTTGTGGCAAGCTCATGTCGACAGTCAAAGGGAGGCCCACGAGGCCGAGGTTGACCAATTGAAAGCCAAGCTCCTCAAGCTCTCCAAGCACAAGGGGGTTAATGACAACGAGGAATCCGAGTGGACCGGGGGTTTGTTTGAAAGCCCATATGTCAGTGACCGTACCAAGAAAGTGGGGGGGACCAAGCACCGACAACAAAGACCCCAAAATGGTCGATTCCATCATGGCCTACATTGATCAGAAATTTGACGGCCTCAATATGGGAAAAGGCTCCAACACAAGCCTTTATCAGTCATCCATCCTCATGAGCACGATGGCCGCTCTCCCCGACAAATTCAAGATGCCCGACATTAGCAAGTTTAAGGGCAACTCATGCCCGGTGGCTCACATCGAGACTTACATTTGGGCTATGGTTCCGAAGAAGGTCTCCCCAAAAGTTATGGCTCAATGCTTTCCTCTCACCCTCGAGGGGGCGGAAAAAGATTGGTATGCAACTCTCCCACTCACTGTCCGTCTTGATTGGGATGCAGCTATGATTGCCTTCAAAAATCAATATCAAGGCAACACCACCCACCGGCCCACAAGGAAAGAGCTCGAGAACACCACTCAAAGAGACAACGAGTACTTCATTGACTTCACAAGGAGATGGAATGACAAGCTCTCTGAAATTGTTGAGAGGCCAAACACAAAAGAGCAAATGGACATCTTTCTCAAGTGTCTCAAGATTGATCTCCGCACCCACCTAAGTGGGGCTTGCTACTCCGACTTCTCCCAAATGTATGAGGCGGGGGTACGCATGGATGACTTGCTGAAGGAGATTAAGAAGGCCACTCCTACCTATCGTTACAAGGCCGCCTCTAATTCAAACAAAGAGGCTTCTGTCAATGCCGTTACTACCGACAAGGGGAATTACAAGAAGGTCCCTCCACCACAAGGCAAGCGGTTCCAAAACGACCGCGTCTACACTCCTCTCAATGGCATGACCATCACCGAGGCCTATGAAGCTCTAAAGGCCAAGGGGCAAATCACTCCTCTTCAAGGGTACAAGAAACCACAACCGCTCCGTCTTAATCATGCCCACCACAAATGGTGTGACTACCATCAATGCACCGGCCACCTCACTGAGGATTGCTTCTCCATCCGTAACACCATCCAAGACCTCATAAACAAGAAGGAATTCATAATCCCTAATGAGGGTGGTGTCAATGTAATAGAAGTAGGAGAGTTTGAAGGAACCACTCATTCGATCCCAATTGTGAATGAGGGCTTCGATGATATGAATAAACTTGATAATTCTTGTTATGTTGTGACTTATGATGAGATTATGAGGGAAGTCTTAGAGAATAGGAAGACGAAGCTACATGGGACCGTAAACGTGCTCACTCACAGTGGCCGAGTAACAACGAGCACAATCTCTCCCAATACCGCAGCAACCAACACCTCTTCTAAAAGATCGCAAGAACGCGACGTACCCGAAGATCCTTTGTTAACACAACTCAAGAAGACGCAAACCAACATATCCCTCTGGGACCTTATTGCATCATTAAAGAAACACCGAGACCTAGTCATCAAGAACTTGGATGACACATCAGTCTCTCATGACACAACTCCAGAGGACCTCACAGCAATGATAGGTCACATTCACTTCGGCAATGTCATCACTTTCGCCGACATGGACCTCCCGCCATTTGGGTCCGAACACAATGAAGCCATCTACCTCAAAGTAAGGGCAAGGGGGAGACCCATCTCAAGAGTTCTAGTAGACGGTGGTTCTGCACTCAACTTAATGCCTAGCCGAGTCATGGGCATACTGGGGCTCAAAAGCTCCGATTTACAACCCTCCGCCCGAGTCATTAGAGGGTATGACAGCACTGCCCGTACAGTCATGGGAATGCTAGAAGTTGATGTCGAATTTGGATGCATGATCATGTCCGTCCCATTCCATGTACTTGATGTCCCTGCTTCATTCAACCTGCTTTTGGGCCGACCATGGATCCACAGTGCCAATGCGGTCCCTTCCACTCTCCATCAATGTGTCAAGATAAGAAATGGGGACGAGATAGTCACCGTCATGGCCGAGAATGTCACCATCCACAGAAATGGGGGACAACCCGTTCACTAAGTTCAACACGGGATAGAAGATGCCACTCTCTCCGGCGTCAACACCATCGACAAAGAAGGGGGAAACAGACAATGGACCCTCGGCAATCCTAAAATCCTCCGCATGATGAGGAACATGAATCACTTTCCTGGTCTAGGCCTAGGGAAGCATCAACAAGGGATATTGCACCCCGTAGAAGTTCCTTTTGTCAAGAACAAGTTTGGTCTGGGATACGAGCCTACCAAAGATGACTTGAAATACGAGAAAGCAGTCAAGAGTCAAAAAACCCGAGCTCGCAAAGAAGGTCGACAATATGAAATCCCTAACTTGAGGCCTTACCGCAATACACTGAACGGTTATTTTGTTCGCCAAGGGGAAGATGTTCCGTACATCATCTTTCCCGAACCATGGGTTAACAACAAGGGCGTCAGAAAGCCCGGTCTCGAGATCTTCACTGATTGTGAAATTCCGACACAAAAAAGGGAGCCTACTCCAATGTCACCCCGAGAGTGGTGGGGAAAGAAAGTGACTATAGAGTTCGAGGTAGAGATTACCGTGGGGGAAGAACTATCCTATCTAGCCTCCATGACTCGCCATCATGGACGATTGTCAAGTCAACGCCATCTACGACACCGTCGTCAGAAAGGAAACCATCGGTGAGATCCCGCCAAGCTCTGAGCCAATCAACAACTGGTATTCAACGAAGGGGCCCATAGTATCCGAGGATTTCTTGATCCGAGAAATGGGTTGCGTACCCCCTACAGCAACAAAGGAAGAGCGGCTCACGCTTACTTTCGAGTCCGAGAGTGTTTCTAATGCCCTCACCCAAGAGGATATGGAGGCAATAGCCGAGCGTGTGTTTCCTTTCTTTGCTAATGAAAAATTTGATATTTCTGAGTACCCCGAGATTGCAAACATCATAGATGATGAATTAACTAATAACGAACTTAATGAACAAGTTAATAACGATTCAAATTATGATGAAATAGACCACGAAAGCATAACATACCTAAATGAACTAGCTCAACAGGTTCGTTGTCGTGGTGAAAATGGTCCAGGGCCTGATGAGGAATTGCATGTTGTTAATCTGGGTACCGACGAAGAGCCAAAAGAAACGAAGATTGGCAGCTTCTTCAAGGGGGAAGACAAAGACAGATTGACAGCACTGCTCAAAGAGTTTGTGGATGTATTCGCATGGTCATACAAAGACATGTCGAGTTTGGACAGAAAGGTCGCGGAGCACAGAATTCCGATCAGAGAGGACACCAAGCCAGTAAAGCAGAAGCTCAGAAAGATCAAGCCAGAATGGTCTCTACAAGTCAAAGAAGAAATTGAAAAGCTCCTCAGTGTGGGTTTCATCAAAGTCATTGAGTATCCGACTTGGCTAGCCAACATTGTGATAGTCAGAAAGGCAAAGGGCAAGGTTCGAGTTTGTGTGGACTTCCAGGATTTGAACAAAGCTTCCCCGAAAGATGATTTTCCACTACCAAACATCGACATGCTCGTCGATTCGACTGCCTGTCACGACCCGAAATCTAGGCTCTATTTTATTAGTTATTAAATGATTTTTATTTAATTATTTGCTTATTTATTTATTTAAATTATTATTTATTTAAATAATTATGTGTGCATTTTATGTGTTATAATATTTATGCCTAGCATTTTATTCGAGTTATTTGGGCTAGCGTGGAAGTGTTGAGTCTTAATTGTTAGTAGGGAGTGTAAGTAATTGTGCTAGTTAGTGGAGGAAGGGGGCTAGGTGTAACATTTCATTTTCTTCATCTTCTCCCTACTCCCCTCATCTCCATCACCCTACTCCACCCCATTTTCCAGCAAACTCACCCTCTCTCTCCTTGGCATTGGTAAGTTTCCTTCCTCTTCCTTCTCTCTTCTTTTTCTCCATCTTCCTCTCATTGTCATTCATTTCTTAAAGCTTGAACATTGTTTAGATCGTCGATAGGATCGTGTAGAGCCAAAAGAATTGAAATCCATCAACCTTGAGAATTTGCAAGTAAGTTAATTTTCCCCCATTTTGATGCTAAAATGTTCTTATCATGTTTATACAATGTTTGATGTGTTATATTTGAAGTTTGATTGAGTTTTGAATTTATTTGGAATTTATTTGAGTTTTGGTCAAAAATGGTGTTCTTGGGAATGTTGGGGTTTGAATCTTGTTGTGGGTAGCTAGATGTTGTTATTTAGGTCCATTTCAAGTTCTCAAGTTGTTTTGGTGCATTATTATGCTTATTGGAAGTCTTGATTTTGAGTATTAGAGAAATGGTGAAGTTTTGGGTAAAATCCGGCTACCTGGGTTCTTCTGCGTTTTTTCTGAATTTAGGAGGTGCTCGGCCGAGCGCGTCCCTTGACTCGGCCGAGCGGAGCAGACCAGAGAGTCATAATTTTGGAACCGAGGTTGCTCGGCCGAGTCATATAGAACTGCTCGGCCGAGCACCCCTGTTTTAGGCTTAAATGTTTATAACTTAAAAGTAAGCACCCGGAACCATAAGAAGTCAACCGTAAGCCTATGTAAACCGTGTAAGGAGTGTGTTAGAGTTATAAAAGTGGGAAATGAGTATGAGGTGGTTTATTCGGTTGGGATAATTGTTTGTGTGGGTTGCGAATAACTCTAGTGTTTAAAACGGTTCATTTGTGAACAAATATGTGTGGAGTTTGACCAAGCATCGTTTTTATTTGTTTGGACATCTTTTGATGTGTTGTTGGATTGGTGCACCTTTTTGGTAATCTATTTGGTTTGATTCCCTACTTTGGAATCCTTTGTTGTTTATCGTGCTAGTATTTTATTACTTAGCCTTTACGTGAAAGTCCAGCTGGTATTTTGTGTGTGTTTGGGCGATGCGAAACATTATGATGGCACGGCCAAGTCAATTGTGATGTTGACCATTGTTTTGCCCCATTATTACCCTCCTCCAGATTGGCCTTGGATGTGAGAAGAGCTAGCTCCTTTGTGTGCATTTTAGCTTCTTGGAGCATGACTTTGTGGCATGTCTCCCGTCCCTTGTGACACTTTTATTGGTTATTGGTTCCGATACTGGGGTTTTCTCTTCGGCTTTCATGCTATTATGAAGATGATGATTGGTTGATTATTGAAGCTGCGCAGCGATCCTTTATTTGGATGTTCCGGTTTGGAAAACCTTGGCTATATCCTTTGTTATGTGTTTATTTCCGCTGCTATCTGTTATGTGATAAATGCTATGTGCTATGTGATATTTATGATTGCTTATCGCTTCGTGCATCATAGCATGTCATGTAGTTGCATTAGTAACTTATTGAGATTTATCTCACCCCCTTTCTTTTTATCTTTGTTTTTCCTTAACCCCCCCCCCAGGTGCTAAGGATTAGTCTCGCTGATCACGAGAAAGAGGACGTCGAGTGTGGATCCGTTCTTTTGGGGAAGGTTATTATAGGTTGGTTTACATTATGTAAATGTGTAACCATTTTGGGATAGTTGTACCAAACAATGACGTCACTAAGATTTGTGTATTTGTACCTTGTTAAGCATAAACTTGTGGAAGTTTATGATAGTTGTATTTGGTTTTTATCAAACTTGGTTTTGTAAAACTTTGGATCTTTACCTTTTGGTATCAAATGGAATTTTTAACTTCAGTATTTCATAGTTTTGGTTTTAAGTCGACGTCCAGCTCGCGGTCCCGGGGCCCGCGGGGTCCGGGGTGGCGACAGTTGGTATCAGAGCTATGGCTTTAGCTCTAAGTATAAGTCTAGGCGGATTAGTATGACCTAGGTAGGTAGTAGTGTGCGGGGTGATTAACGGTTGATGTTTTATGCAGGTAATTACTCACAATGTCTGGAAGAAGAAACAGAGGAGGTACTAGTGGGGCACAGAATCAGAATGATACAAGGGAAGAAGCACGTGCCATGTTTCAAGGCATGTTCGAGGCGGCCATGAAGGCCATACATGATCAAGGTCCGAGGGTAGAACAAGCACCACCCCGCTATGGATTGGAGCAATTTCTGAAGTTGAAACCGGTTGAATTCAATGGGGAACCCGATGTAAGGAAAGCTGAGTTGTGGATTGAGTCTATGGAGAAGATTTATGATGTGTTTGGGTGCACGGATGAGGACAAGGTCCGGTTCGCGGCTTACAAGCTCGTGGGAGCCGCCGAGCATTGGTGGAAAGGCATTAAAGCTACTTGGGACGATACTCACACGGTGTATGCGTGGGAGTTGTTTGTACGCAAATTCAAGGAGCATTTCATTCCGGTGGTTGATCAAAACCGAAAAGAAATCGAGCTACTCAACCTGGAGCAAGGTGTGTTGTCTATAGCACAATACTCGGCTAAGTTCATAGAATTAGCCCGGTATTGCGACTATTTGGTGAGGACCGAGGAACAAAAGGCTATGAGATTTATTCGGGGATTGAAGACCTCCATCCGTACTAAACTTATTGCTCAACGGATTGTGACTTTCCAAGATGCGGTGGACCGAGCCTATTTGATAGAGCAAGATATTGGGGAGCACAAAAGGAAAACCGAGGTTGCGGGTACGGGTAAACCGGGAAGCCATGCTAAGTCTCAACCACAACACCGTTCCGACACTCGAGGTAACTTTGGGGGACAATCTCAGTTCCGAGGGCAACCGATCCCAAGGAACCCGGGTACCACTTCCGGGAACCAAGGGAGCCAAATTAGGAGGCTTTGTTCGTATTGTCAAAAGGAAGGTCATTCTGAGGACCGGTGTTGGAAGAAGCAAGGAAGGTGCACCAATTGTGGTCAAATGGGTCACTTTGTAAAAGATTGCCCAAGAGGTAGAGGACAAGCATTCGGGTTAGGAGTTGGTACTAATCAGGGTCAGAAAAGGGATGCTGCCGGGAAGCCCAAAGTCCAAGGAAGGGTATTTGCCATGAATCAACAACAAGCGACCGATGATCCATCCGTTATTGGAGGTATTGTTTCTGTGTCTAATGTGAGCGCACGAGCGTTAGTAGATCCAGGATCATCTCATTCATACATTTCTGTGCAATTTGCTTCCATGTTAAATGCTGCATTCGAGTCTTTACCGTACGTGCTAGAGGTGTCGACCCCTATAGGAGAATGCTTGATTTCTGATCGAGTCTTTCGTGATTGTGATGTGGTTATTTGTGGTCGTGTCCTTTGTGCGGATTTGGTGGTCCTTCCTATCCAAGACTTTGATGTCATTTTGGGTATGGATTGGTTGAGCAAGTTTCATGCTTCCGTTGATTGCCGTAAGAAAACTGTTACTTTTTCTATTCCCGATGTGCCTAAATTTGTGTTTGAGGCTAGTCCTCTGAGTAGAAAGGTTCGCTTAATTTCTTTTATGAAAGCGAGAAAATTATTGCATAGTGGTTGTGAGGGGTATTTGGCTAGTGTTCTTGATACTAGGAAGGAATCCCCTAGTTTTGTTAGTGTTCGGGTAGTCTGGGAATTTCCCGATGTTTTCTCTACCGAGTATAATATGCCGCCCGATCGTGAGATTGAGTTTTGTATAGATCTTTTTCCGGGTACGGCTCCGATTTCGAAAGCACCTTATAGGTTAGCTCCCGCAGAGTTGAAGGAATTAAAGGTTCAGTTGCAAGAGTTGCTTGATCGAGGGTTTATCCGCCCTAGTGTTTCCCCGTGGGGAGCACCGGTTTTGTTTGTGCGGAAGAAAGATGGTTCGTTGAGGTTGTGCATAGATTACAGAAAGTTGAATCAGGTTACGGTGAAGAATAAGTATCCCCTACCGCACATCGATGATTTATTTGATCAGCTTCAAGGGTCCGTTGTGTTTTCCAAGCTTGATTTGAGGAGTGGGTACCATCAGTTGAAGGTTCGATCGGAGGATATTCTGAAGACTGCTTTTCGCACTCATTATGGTCATTACGAGTTCTTGGTTATGCCGTTTGGGTTGACGAACGCGCCGGCCGTGTTTATGGATTTGATGAACCGAGTTTTTCATCCCTATCTTGACTTGTTCGTGGTAGTCTTCATCGACGACATCCTTGTTTATTCGAAGTCTCGAGAGGAGCACGAGCAGCACTTGAGGACAGTTTTATCCGTTCTTGCGAGGGAGAAATTGTTTGCGAAGTTTAGTAAATGCGAATTTTGGCTTGAGAAGGTGTCATTTCTGGGTCATGTGATTTCGAAAGATGGGATTTCTGTGGATCCGTCTAAGATAGAGGCAATAGTGGATTGGAAGAGACCCGAATCAGTGACAGAGATTAGAAGCTTTCTTGGTTTAGCCGGGTATTACCGAAGGTTTATTGAAGGGTTTTCGAGGATTTCTACTCCGATGACTCAGTTGACCCGGAAGAATGTTCCGTTTGTGTGGAACGAGAAATGTGACAAGAGTTTCGAGGAATTGAAGAAGAGGTTAACTACAGCACCGATCTTGACTTTGCCTAAAGGGAGCGATGGCCTAGTGATTTACAGTGATGCTTCGAAAGAGGGTTTGGGTTGTGTGTTGATGCAGAACAGGAAAGTAATTGCTTATGCTTCGAGGAAGTTGACCCCGAGCGAACAGAATTACCCGACTCATGATATGGAGTTAGCGGCTATTGTCTTTGCGTTGCACAAATGGAAGCACTACCTTTATGGGGCGAAGTTTGAAATTTTTACGGATCACAAGAGTTTGAAGTACCTTTTCTCCCAGAAAGAGTTGAACAACCGACAGCGCCGATGGATGGAATTGCTGAAGGATTATGATTGCACGGTTTCTTATCACCCGGGAAAGGTGAATGTGGTAGCCGATGCGATTAGTAGAAAATCTTATGTGGCTTCGATGATGGTTCGTGAATGGAAAATGCTTGAGGATGTGCGAGATTGGTCTCCTCGTGAATCGAGACATGGGGCTATTTTTGCGAATATTAGGGTGTCTCCGACCCTAATTCAGAGGATAAAAGAGGCTCAGAAAGAAGATCCCGAGTTGGTGAAGATAATGGGTAAATTGAAGGAAAAGAATTTCGAGGATTTTTCATTGAGCTCGAGTGGAGTTTTGACTTTCTGTGGTCGTTTGTGTGTTTCGGATGTTGATGGAATTAAACAGAGAGTTCTTGATGAGGGTTGCAAATCGAGGTATACTATTCATCCGGGTAGTACGAAGATGTATCAGGATTTGAAGCAACAATTTTGGTGGATTAATATGAAGAGGGAAATAGCCGAGTATGTATCGAGGTGTTTAACTTGTCAGCAGGTCAAAGCCGAGCATCAGAGACCCGCGGGATTACTTCAGCCGTTAGAGATTCCCGAGTGGAAATGGGAGCATGTGACTATGGATTTCATTACGGGACTACCTCGTACCCGAAGGAAGTATGACAGTGTTTGGGTAATAGTGGATAGATTGACCAAGAGTGCCCATTTCTTGCCTATTGATATCAAGTATTCGATGGAGAAGCTTGCGACCCTTTATATTGATGAGATTGTTAGATTGCATGGAGTTCCGGTTAGCATTGTGTCAGATCGAGACCCGAGGTTTACTTCTAGATTCTGGAAGGCGTTTCAGGAAGCTTTGGGTACAGATTTGCGATTCAGTACAGCTTTTCATCCTCAGACCGATGGTCAATCTGAGAGGACTATTCAGATTTTGGAGGATATGTTGCGAGCTTGTGCGATAGACTTTTCCGATTCTTGTGATTCGCACCTACCGTTAGTGGAATTCTCTTACAACAACAGTTATCAGGCTAGTATCGAGATGGCACCATTTGAGGCCTTGTATGGAAGAAAGTGTAGATCGCCTATTTGTTGGGATGAGGTTGGTGAAGCGAAGATCGTAGGTATTGATTTGCTTCGGGATTTAGTTGAAAAGGTTAGAGTTATCCGGGAAAGATTGAAGACAGCCCAGAGCCGACATAAGAGCTACGCAGACAACCGAAGGCGAGATCTTAGTTTTCAGATTGGTGAGTTGGTATTCTTGAAAGTGTCTCCGAAGGTGGGTATTCGTAGGTTTGGGAAGAAGGGTAAATTGGCTCCGAGGTTTATTGGCCCGTTTGAGATTTTGGGAAAGGTTGGACTTCTAGCGTATCGTCTTGCGTTACCGCCATCTTTGGACCGATTGCACAACGTCTTTCACGTTTCTATGCTTCGAAAGTATGTTCATGATCCGTCTCATGTGTTACCGAGGATACCGGAAGATATTGAGCCCGATATGACTTATGAGGAACGACCGGTTCGGATCGTAGATTCTAAAGTCCAAGAGTTGAGGAACAAAAGTATTTCTTTGGTTCGAGTCTTTGGAGGAATCATAACATTGAGGAGTCGACGTGGGAGCTTCGAGATGAGATCGAGAGGAAATTTCCGTGGCTTTTTGTTTAAGGTGAGTCTCGTGAAAATTCGGGTCGAATTTTCTTTAAGGGGGAGTGAATGTCACGACCCGAAATCTAGGCTCTATTTTATTAGTTATTAAATGATTTTTATTTAATTATTTGCTTATTTATTTATTTAAATTATTATTTATTTAAATAATTATGTGTGCATTTTATGTGTTATAATATTTATGCCTAGCATTTTATTCGAGTTATTTGGGCTAGCGTGGAAGTGTTGAGTCTTAATTGTTAGTAGGGAGTGTAAGTAATTGTGCTAGTTAGTGGAGGAAGGGGGCTAGGTGTAACATTTCATTTTCTTCATCTTCTCCCTACTCCCCTCATCTCCCTCACCCTACTCCACCCCATTTTCCAGCAAACTCACCCTCTCTCTCCTTGGCATTGGTAAGTTTCCTTCCTCTTCCTTCTCTCTTCTTTTTCTCCATCTTCCTCTCATTGTCATTCATTTCTTAAAGCTTGAACATTGTTTAGATCGTCGATAGGATCGTGTAGAGCCAAAAAGAATTGAAATCCATCAACCTTGAGAATTTGCAAGTAAGTTACTTTTCCCCCATTTTGATGCTAAAATGTTCTTATCATGTTTATACAATGTTTGATGTGTTATATTTGAAGTTTGATTGAGTTTTGAATGTATTTGGAATTTATTTGAGTTTTGGTCAAAAATGGTGTTCTTGGGAATGTTGGGGTTTGAATCTTGTTGTGGGTAGCTAGATGTTGTTATTTAGGTCCATTTCAATTTCTCAAGTTGTTTTGGTGCATTATTATGCTTATTGGAAGTCTTGATTTTGAGTATTAGAGAAATTGTGAAGTTTTGGGTAAAATCCGGCTACCTGGGTTCTTCTGCGTTTTTTCTGAATTTAGGAGGTGCTCGGCCGAGCGCGTCCCTTGACTCGGCCGAGCGGAGCAGACCAGAGAGTCATAATTTTGGAACCGAGGTTGCTCGGCCGAGTCATATAGAACTGCTCGGCCGAGCACCCCTGTTTTAGGCTTAAATGTTTATAACTTAAAAGTAAGCACCCGGAACCATAAGAAGTCAACCGTAAGCCTATGTAAACCGTGTAAGGAGTGTGTTAGAGTTATAAAAGTGGGAAATGAGTATGAGGTGGTTTATTCGGTTGGGATAATTGTTTGTGTGGGTTGCGAATAACTCTAGTGTTTAAAACGGTTCATTTGTGAACAAATATGTGTGGAGTTTGACCAAGCATCGTTTTTATTTGTTTGGACATCTTTTGATGTGTTGTTGGATTGGTGCACCTTTTCGGTAATCTATTTGGTTTGATTCCCTACTTTGGAATCCTTTGTTGTTTATCGTGCTAGTATTTTATTACTTATCCTTTACTTGAAAGTCCAGCTGGTATTTTGTGTGTGTTTGGGCGATGCGAAACATTATGATGGCACGGCCAAGTCCATTGTGATGTTGACCATTGTTTTGCCCCATTATTACCCTCCTCCAGATTGGCCTTGGATGTGAGAAGAGCTAGCTCCTTTGTGTGCATTTTAGCTTCTTGGAGCATGACTTTGTGGCATGTCTCCCGTCCCTTGTGACACTTTTATTGGTTATTGGTTCCGGTACCGGGGTTTTCTCTTCGGCTTTCATGCTATTATGAAGATGATGATTGGTTGATTATTGAAGCTGCGCAGCGATCCTTTATTTGGATGTTCCGGTTTGGAAAACCTTGGCTATATCCTTTGTTATGTGTTTATTTCCGCTGCTATCTGTTATGTGATAAATGCTATGTGCTATGTGATATTTATTATTGCTTATCGCTTCGTGCATCATAGCATGTCATGTAGTTGCATTAGTAACTTATTGAGATTTATCTCACCCCCTTTCTTTTTATCTTTGTTTTTCCTTAACCCCCCCCCCCCAGGTGCTAAGGATTAGTCTCGCTGATCACGAGAAAGAGGACGTCGAGTGTGGATCCGTTCTTTTGGGGAAGGTTATTATAGGTTGGTTTACATTATGTAAATGTGTAACCATTTTGGGATAGTTGTACCAAACAATGACGTCACTAAGATTTGTGTATTTGTACCTTGTTAAGCATAAACTTGTGGAAGTTTATGATAGTTGTATTTGGTTTTTATCAAACTTGGTTTTGTAAAACTTTGGATCTTTACCTTTTGGTATCAAATGGAATTTTTAACTTCAGTATTTCATAGTTTTGGTTTTAAGTCGACGTCCAGCTCGCGGTCCCGGGGCCCGCGGGGTCCGGGGTGGCGACACTGCCAACTATGAAGTTCGTTCATTTGTGGACAGTATTGCTGGTTACAATCAAATTCTCATGTCCAAAGAGGATCAACACAAGACAACTTTCACAACTCCGTGGGGCACTTTCTGCTACACAGTCATGCTGTTCGGACTACGAAACGCTGGGGCTACCTACCAGAGGGCTGTTACAGATCTATTCCATGACATGATTCATAAAGAGATCGAGGTCTATATAGACGACATGATCATCCATTCGAAGGGAACCGACGGTCAACATTTGATCGATCTTCGCAAATTCTTTGAAAGACTTCGACAACACAACATGAGACTCAATCCCGCAAAGTGCACTTTTGGGGTCGTCAGAGGAAAGGTTCTCGGTTACATGGTCACTGAGAGGGGAATTGAAGCCGATCCCTCCAAGATCAAAGCAATCATTGACATGCCTCCTCCAAAGACGCAGAAGGAAATCAAAGGTTTCATGGGCAGACTTCAATACATCAGTCGATTTGTGCACCAACTCACTTCCATGTGTGAGCCGATCTTCAAGCTGCTCAAAAAGAATGTGGCTCTAGAATGGACCGATGCTTGCCAAGAAGCCTTCGACCAAGTGAAGCATTACTTGACATGCCCTCCATTTTTGGTTCCACCGCACAAGGAGAAGCCTCTCTTGCTCTATCTCACTGTCAATGATGAAGACCTAGGGGCTATGTTAACACAAGAACAACGAGACTCCACAAAATAAAATTCTATCTACTTTGTCAGCCGCCGGTTTCAAGGAGCTGAAAAGAACTACTCTGTCTTAGAAAAGTCTTGTGTTGCATTGGTTTGGGTTACTCAAAAGCTCAAGCATTACATGGAGTCCTTCCCAATCAAGTTGGTAGCAAAAGTGGACCCGCTCTGCTACATCTTCGAGAAGCCTTTCATGTCAACAAGAATAGCCAAATGGTATTTCATGCTCGCCGGCTACGATATCACTTACATCACACTCAAATCCATCAGGGGGAAAGTGTTCAGTGATCAGCTTGCTGAATTTCCGTGTGACGAAGTGAAGTGGGAAGATGTACAGTTCCCCTACGAGCATTTAATTTGCGCTACGACAGAAGAAAATAAGTGGCAACTTTTTTTCGATGGCGCAGCCAATAAGCATGGATATGGCATAGGGATGTTACTTGTTGATCCAAAGGACATGTATACTCCAATCGCTATCCGCCTCGAATTTGAAGCCACCAACAACATCGCTGAGTACGAAGCATACATAGCAGGGCTCGAAGCAGCCCTCGAGAGAAATGTCACAAGTTTAGAAGTATTTGGTGATTCCTTACTCATCATCAATCAGACATCTGGAAAGTGGAAGATTCAAGACTCGACCCTGCAACGGTATGGTCAACATCTCGAGGAGTTGGTTGAACAGTTTCAAGAAATCACCTTAAAATACCTGCCAAGGGACAAAAACTGTTTTGCTGATGCACTAGCCAACATCGCTTCACTGGTCGGAATACCTGAGGGTAAAATGGTGAAGCCCTTCAAAATTTCCCGAAGGAACAGTCCGGCATACTGCATGAGTATCGAGATCAACGAGGTCCAAGCAAACTCGCCGTGGTATGCGGATATCATGAATTTCCTCAAGGATGGTACTTATCCCGAGAATAGCAATAAGAAGTCCCAAATGGCATTACAAAGACTAGCCTCCCGATATGTACTGATTGGGGACCGAGTCTACGAAAGCCACCACGAATGGATCAATCTCTTATGCGCAAATAAGACCGAAGCTCAAGAAATAATGCATGAGATCCACGAAGGTGAATGTGGCCCCCACATGAACGGGTTTATGTTGACCAAGAAGATACTCCGCATGGGTTATTATTGGAGTACCATGGAAAGGGACTGCATCGAGAAAGTCAAGAGGTGCGCCAAATGCCAATTCCATGCCAATCTACAGCACGCTCCACCCTCACAGCTTTACAATATGACTACGCCTTGGCCTTTCTCTTGTTGGGGCATAGACATCATCGGCAAATTTCACCCTACTAGCAGCAACGGACAATATTTCGTCCTAGTAGCCGTGGACTATTTTACAAAATAGGTCGAAGCACAGGCTTACCGAGTTCTCAACGCCAAGAAAGTGACTGAATTCGTAAAAACCCACATCATGTGCCAGTACGGCGTTCCTCATGAGATCATCTCAGACAACGGTTCTCACTTTGAGAAAGAGATGGACGCGCTCCTGGTAGAATACAAGATTACTAAGCACAAGTCATCTCCGTACCGCCCTCAAGTAAACGGCACAGTCGAGGCAGCTAATAAAACAATCGAGACCATTGTGAAGAAAATGGCCTCCACCGGAAGGGATTCGCCCGAAAGCTACCTCTAGCATTATGGGGCTACCGCACGTCTATACGGACAGCGACTGGAGAAACTCTTTATGCACTGGTATATGGTTCCGAAGCTGTACTCCCAATAGAGCTCGAAGTCCTATCTCTACGGGTCCTCCTCGAGAACCAAGTCAATGAAGTCGATTGGATGCAAAGTCGATATGAACAGGTAGCCCTACTCGACGAGAAAAGGCTAAGGGCAATCGAACGTACGAGGGCCTATCAACAAAGAATGGCTAGGGCTTTCAACAAAAAGGTGAAGCCCCGAAACATCAGTGTGGGAGATTTGGTCCTAAGACAACACCCTCCTAATGCCATGAACCCCCTTGGAAAATGGGGACCCCGATGGATCGGTCCGTACGTAGTCAAGAAGATACTAAGCGGCGGTGCAGTCCGACTCGTGGATTTAGACGGAGATCAGCTGCCAAAGGAAGTCAACCTCGACAAGTTGAAGAGATTTTACATCTAATAAACGAAGACCATTAAAAAAAAAAAAGAATCTCGCTAGGTTGAAAACCCACAAGGGCGGCCTAGGCAAAAATCAGAGCACGTGCAAAAAAGAAGCCCGCTAGATTGAAAACCCGAAAGGGCAGTCAAGGCAAAAAACACGGTGCACAAAAAAAAATGGTCTTCGTTTGTTTGAACTACGGAGACCTGAGCCTCTACACTGGAGGAACGTAGGCAACCTTCGGGTGCGGTCTAAAATATAAACAAATACCCAAATCATTTCAAATTAACGAGATGCAATTCTTATTCATTCATTGAATTATTTTGATCATTACAATGGAAATGTTGAGCTACTAAAAGACTTAAAACATTAAAATCCTAAAACAAGTGGTCTATTTTTAATTGCAATCTCGTAGGGTACAAAGAAATATCTAATATTTCTTCAGTTTGGGGACCCATTGCTTTCGGGGACGGCCTTCAGTCTTCTTGGAGGCGGGCGGAGCATTCTCAAGACCACCAAGACGAGAAAAGACACTAGGACGGGACGGAGCTTCATCAACGGCCTTCCCTTTACCTTTGTCAAGCGGAACCTTAGCGGGAACAACCATGGGGCGCTTCCACACATGAGAAGAACTCCCCTTGCCTTTCTTCTTCTTAGGCAAGTAACGGGGCCTATAATCCCTCACATGGACCACTGGCTTCACGGGATCAACGGCAACAATACCCTCATTTGGCCTTCCCAAACGGTCAAAAACGCTAGGACGCGCCTTCACAATTGGAGCAATGGGGACGGACTTATCGCCTTCGGGGACGGAAACTTTTACTTCAAAAGTAAAGGTCATCGGGGCCATCGCTACAAGAATTTTGAGGTATAGAGTAAAGGAAAGGATGCAGAATATTGCTGTGTGATCATTCTGGTCGAAGATGGTTTAAATTTATAGCTGTTGGAGTGCTCTGCTCAGAAAAGAAAGGGGCTGGAATTCAGCAAGCCAGAAGCACCCGCCTCCGACAAATGATGCAAGACGCGCGCGCCTCCCGTTCCCGAGTTCAGACGCGCGCGCCTTTGACAGCAGACAGAAACAGAACATGCCCTTGTCAGTTCAAGAAGGAAGCCAGGCGCATTCAAACGCCTTCAACCTGTAGAAAAGATCAATCCCAGCAACCAGAGAAGCTCAAACGATGACAGCAAACACTCAGCTGGGCACACATTAATTTGGTCCGCCCTTAAGGCATGTCTAAAAACTGAAATAAGATAAAAACTCCCACTCAAAGTAGGGTGTCTGTTATTTTCTCAAAAATCAGTTTTTTACAATTCATCCCCAGCACAAAGCACTCTGCAGTCAACTGTGCCCGCACCCCATCAAAAGTCAAAGTCAAACAGTCAACATCAAAGTACGACTCACGACAACAACTTGGTCCGGGGTGAGCCACAGAATCACCGCTTCCTCATCAAGCAAAATCTACATCCATTCAAAGCAACGGTCCTCCGGGTCCCGCACTCAAGCAAACGGTCCTCCGGGTCCCGCTTCCAGCAAACGGATCTCGCTATCAGCAAACAGGTCCCGCTTCCAGCAAGCGGATCTCGCTATCAGCAAACAGGTCATGCTTCCAGCAAACAGATCCCACCTTCAGCAAACGGATCCCGCTATTGGCAAGCCGCTCACACAGGGAGCGCACCTCTATCCCCTGCAATTTCAAATTCCTGCTTTTATCGATTCTTTTCTTTTTCTTGGTGATGTCCTAGGCGGATGTCTGTCTTTTGTCGGCGCATTTGCTTCGCAATCCACGCTGCCGAGGGGCTCTATAGACACCCCGCTTTGGACTGCTCACCCCGATTGCACACTTGATTTTGTGTTTCTCCCTTTTTAAGTGTTTTCTGTTAGTTTCTGTTACTTTGGTTAAGTTCCAGACGGACACCGTTAAGTCCCGGGACTAAACTGAATAACAGTTCTAACTTTCTAGTCCATTCTGTCAAAAATTGCTTTTCAGAGTCGCGCGCCTCCGCCTACAGAGGCCAGACTCGCGCGCCTTCTGCCGACTAGGTGGGATGCGCGCGCTTCTGGGGTGTGTCAGTTACAGATTCTGCCCAAGAATCTCTCCCTTGCTCATTATACATGATTTTGCCCGGGAAAGATTTCTTGGAGACTCCGTTTGGCTCCAAAAACTCCCCTCTTTCAACTATAAAAACCCCTCCAATCCATCATTTGAAGGGACCTTTTCCTCACTTCTTTTCTAGACTCTTCTTTTAGACCTTTTCAACTAAGAAGTATTCTCTCCAAGTATTCAACCTCTTCTTCAAGGCTTTTCAAGAGGTTCTCTTTGAAGGATACTATAGGTAAATGTCTTAAACTTTCTTCTTCTTCTTCTTCTTCTTCTTCTTCTTCTTCTTCTTCTTCTTCAATCAAATGTGCAATCACCCAAAAACCACTTGGGACATGACACCAATGGTCCTTTCATTACATTGAATTGGCCTATGAGTCATCTCCCTATATTTTAAACTTTAAAACCCCTTTTTATCATCATTCAAGTAGGAAGAACACATTTATCTTAAAAGTGAATTATGAACAAACAAGACCGACTTTGCTCGGGCGAAATGGGTGTTTAAGTACTTCCCATTTCGTAACCTAACCCCCGAACCCCTCATCCCAAAGAATCTCTGTTTTTGTAAATCAAACTTAGGCTCATAAACATTAGGTTTTCTTGTGTTCCTCAAAAACGTGGGTGGCGACTCTAAAACACAATTAGACATCCTAGGTAATTCACGCGCTCTAGTCAAGCCGTGGTTCCCCAGGGTATCTACAGTACATAATAATCCCCCACCCCTTTTGTGCTATCCTTTACTTGATATGAATTCTCAAAATCATTTTCAAAACCAAGTGAGAGTCCACCCAAGCCGACTCTCATTTGTGAGTTTAAGCAAACATACCTAGAATAGGACGACTCCTTTGTACATAAAATCATCTCTTTTTGTTAAGCCATAAAAGAAAGGCATAAAATGAACTTAAGAGGCATGCATTCTAGAGACCATCACAGGTGAGGAGAGTGCCTAACCCCTTCATTTCTCGTAACTTAGCCCCCGAACCCACTTTCTCTAAACAAAAAGTTTTATCTTCGTTTTTCCTAAAATAAAGCAAGGTGGCGACTCTTTCGCTTATTTAAAACTTCGAGAGGAAACCATTGTGTGAAACCGAGCGCGGATCGAGGTTCGAGAGCGGGCTCTCACAAAGTCCAACAAAATTTTCTAACTTCTCACGATGGTGACCAAAATACTTGGAACACCCACATTTCGTTGGAAATTTATCTTCACACAAGGAGCCTTTCCTCAAAACATTGCCTTTAATTTTCAACAATTAAACACCAAATTATTACTTTGTCGTTACAAATATAACTCTCTAACTTAATTAGAGAATTTACTCTAAGAATAAATTGTTAATTCAATAAGAGAATTATCACAATGTATTTCATGTAACAACCCATCTTAATAAACCTTTTAATTCCTTAATGGAATTATTATTAGATATTAATTATTTCAAAGTTAAAGGTCTCATATTAGAGTACCTCTAAATTCGATAAATTTACATTCTCATTCATATAATACATAATTTCTTTTAGAAGCCCTCCTTTTAAATATTGTGTCATTTTTCATCATCAACAACAATAGGATTTAACAACTTTCTTCAAGAAGTCTTATTGTTTTTATCTTTATGACATTAGTCACTCATCCACCATTAGGTTTTAACAACTTCTTCCAAGAAGCCCTTATAGTTTTAGTCTTTGTGACTTCACAACAATAGAATTCAATAACTTCTTTCAAGAAGCTCCATTGTTTTTATCATCGTAATTTTTCGTCACTATTTTACAATAATAGGTTTTAACAACCTCTTTCATTTCAAGAAGCCCTATTATGTTAACCTTTGTGACCTTTGTCACCATTTACAATAATAGGTTTTAACAACTTTTCTCAACAAGACCTATTATCTTTGTCAACGCAACGTTAAAGACTTAATCTTCCAACGTTCTTACTTCCAATGAACTTTCCAATCTCTTCACTATGATTCATATGAAATGAACCATAAGAGACATATCACATGATGTATTTCCACTAGAAGAGGCATAGACTTAACTAGTAAATACAACCATTGAAACATAGTTGATACCACGAAGCATCAATCTTTCCATCTTTGTTAATCTCATTAAACAAGTGGAAAGAAAACCGTTTTTAATTCACAAAACTGCTTTGTTCCGAAATTTTTATCTCAATTTCCACATTATATAATCCAGTCGCCACTATTCAGAATGTTCTCCTATGAGTCGTGAACATGGACAAAAAATTTCGGCCCGATCCAACGTTGTACGAAGCGGGAAATGTTGTTTTACTACAGCAGTCAAAAAAATTTGCTGGAAATTTGCTTATTTTCCATCGTTTTTCCGTCTTTTTTCAATATTTTCTCCCGTAGCGACCACTCTAGACGTGTCCATTTTTCAACCGTAACCGGCTAACCGTCGATTTTTAACCGGCATAACCGGCCAACCGCCAACCGTTTCAACCGTCAACCGTCGGTTACACGGTTCGGTTAAGGTTAGGCCATTTAGGCACCGGTTAACCGCCGGTTATAACCGGGAAGCTAACCGCCAGTTCAACCGTTTATATTAACCGTTAGTTTCATAACATTTTGAGTTAGTTTTCAGAATTACAGTTAGTTTTTAAACAATTTCTGTTAGTTTTCTAACAAAATTAGTGTTTTCCTTCATTTTCTGTAGGTTTTTTGATGATTTTCAGTTATTTTTCTAACAAAAACTGCTAAAAACTCTTCTTTAAAAAAAAAACAAAAAAATCACATAACCGGATTAACCGGTTAACCGTAACCGGACATCACGGTTATAAGGTTAGGTTACGGTTAACACTTAACGGATTTCCTAACCGGCGGTTATAACCGTTAACCGCCGGTTATAACCGGATGGTCACGTCTTGACCACTCTACAAGAATCCTTTAATCTGCAATCATTTCTCAACAAGAAAATTAGTCTTAAAATTGTTGGATAAAATCTTATAGAAAGGAAAACAAATTACAACATTGATATAAAATATACAACAATAGAATGAAAACATGAAAAGGAAACGATACAACCATATTTGATCTCTTGTATCCGAGTCGTGTGAGAACACACTCTCCTTAAGACTAATACTCTCTACGAGTGCTTGAGGTTTCAATGGGGGTTAGTCTCCCAGAATAAAACGGATTAACCGGATGCGACTCCGTACTTGAGCCACCGGCGAAATGAACGATATGCTTGGACTAGATCACCAACAAAATATGTAAGGAGACCAATAGAAAAAGCACAAGATCAAGAATGAAATGGAGATTTGCTAGAACAAGTGTTTCATTTTATGTGTATTTCTCTCTTCTTTTTTTCTTCAAAAAAAAAAAAAAAAAGACTTGTGGGTTTCTCTTTATAGCTCAAACTCCCCAAATGATTAATTCTTCAATTAATCCACATTTTGATAACCAATTTAATCCAAAAATTAAATTAGAAATCAATTGATTTGGAGTTACTTTTTCAAATCAATAATGGATATTAAACATTGGAAGTTACTCTTGAAAATTCATCTTAAATTAAAATTCTAGAAATTACAATTTGTTATTATTTTTGTAATTCTTTGAATTATAATTCAACAATAAGTGGCAAAAACTATCAACTAGTTTTTTCATACTTTTCACATGTGAGACAAACTCACATTTCATATTCCCTCCATTTATTTATTTGAGCTATATATTTTTATCATTCAATCTTTAAATTGAACTAATAAATATATCATTTTCATGTTCTCACGAGTGAACATGAACCCACGATAATATTTGCCCTGTTAGAATATATCTCATTATATTTGGGATATATTAGTTATTGTATATAGTTATCTTTTGCATCTTATCGTCTTTGTATAGGGATTGTATTTCCTTAGTTACTATCTAGATTCTATAATTATGGGTTAGGTTATCATCCATGTAAATAATATATAAACAGTTTCAGTAAATAAAGAAGTTCACAGAAAACATTCTTTTATGGTATCACGAGACCTAGGTATAATTCTCTTCCGCTGGGCCTAGGATTCTTGTGCTAATCCACCATTCTCCATCTTTTATTTCCCTTCCTCCCGTGTGTTCTTCTATACGTCGGCCATGTATTCCAAAACCCAGTTCCACCCTGCTCTTGCAGTTTCCAACATCAAGAACCATGTAGCAATCACATTGGAATTAGAGAATGTCCAATATGCTACTTGGGGAAGGAGAAGATCCCTATGACCTATGAAGAAGAAGATCTCTGGTCTACTCTTGATGCCACCCTGTTGGGGTAGATCTACACCACAATTTCTAATGATCTCCTTAACACGATCATGGAACCGAACAGCACTGCTATAGACACTTGAAATTGTCTGTGTGACATTTTTTATGACAATAAAAATTCTCGTGATGTGACCATTGAGCAAGAATTTTTGCATACCCTTATCAAGTCTTTCGCCTCTGCATCTTCCTATTGCCAACACCTTAAGCAATTGTCCGACCAACTAAAGAACGTTGGAGCCCCGGTCTCTAATGACCGCCTTGTTCTTCAGATGGTTTCTGGTCTCACTGATGCTTATAATGGCGTTGCTACTATGATCCGAAAGACAGATCCCTTGCCACCCTTTTATCAGGCTCGATCCATGGTAAACCTAGCGGAGGCTGGTCTCTAGAAAAAGGCATCTACTGCGACTGCTATGATGGCTCGTGACACTGCAGTTTACTCACCCACTCCTAGTCCGTCCCTTTATTTTTGACATCACTGGACTGCTTCTGCTCCGAGTGAGCAGCCTTCTAGTCCTCCACCTGCACCAGCCGCAACTCCCCAGCAGTCTGCTCCTTTGAGTCCAACACACGGCCCAGCTCCTCAGCCCACTCCTTCTGTGACTGGGCCGGTCCAATCTGCTCCCTTTATTCCTTCGGTTGAGTCTTCTTCCCAACGGCCTGGACCGGTTACTAGAAGCCAAATGGGCATTCGTAAGCCCAAGGTTCATTTTAATCTACATGTTCAAGTATCCAAATCCCCTCTTCCTCACACTCCCATTACTGCTTTAAATGACCTAAATTGGAAACGTGCCATGACTGAGGAATTTAATGCTCTTATTGATAATAAGACGTGGGATTTCATTCCCCGTCCACCTGATACTAATGTGATCCGTTCTATGTGGATTTTTACTCATAAGCACAGGTCGGACGGTTCATTTGAACGGCATAAGGCCAGGCTTGTAGGCGATGTTATAACTCAACGGGTGGGTATTGATTGTGGGGAGACTTTTAGTCCGGTGGTTAAACCAGCCACCATCCAAACTGTGTTGAGCTTATCCTTGACTAAAAAGTGGTCTATTCACCAACTCATGATGTCAAGAATGCTTTCTTACACGGTGAACTTTAGGAGACTGTTTACATGCACTAACCACTGGGCTTTCGTGATAAGCATATTCCGGATCATGTTTGCTTACTCAAGAAGTCCTTATACGGCCTTAAGCAGGCTCCTCAAGCATGGTATAAGCGGTTTGCTGATTTTGTTTCCACTCTTGGTTTTCTTCAGAGAAAATCTGATCATTCTTTGTTCGTGTATCGTGACGGGTCATCTATGGCCTACCTGTTAGTTTATGTCGACGACATAATTTTGATAGCTTCTTCTGGCACCCTACGTATTTCTATTATAGCTCGCCTGAGTTCTGAGTTCGCTATGAAAGATTTGGGGCCTCTGAGTTATTTTTTGGGAATTGTTGTTACCCGGTCTAATGGGAATTTGTTTCTTTCTCAACGTAAGTATGCTGCAGAGATTGTGGAACGTGCTGGGATGTCATCGTGTAAACCTTCTCAGACACCGGTTGACACCAAGCCGAAGCTTGGCTCTTCCACCGACAGCCTGTTGTTTTCCGATCCATCTTTGTATCGTGGTCTTGCAGGTGCACTACAATATCTTACATTTACTAGACCGGACATACAGTATGCAGTTCAGCAGGTATGTTGTTTATGCATGCACCTCGAGTTGACCACATGAATGCTCTCAAACGTGTTATTTGTTATGTGCATGGGACGCTCGGGTTTGGTTTGTACATATACCCCTCGTCATCTACCTCTCTCATCTCATATACCGTTGCTGACTGGGCCGGTTGTCCTGATACTAGGCCCTCCACGTCGGGTTATTGTGTATTCTTGGGGGACAATCTCATTTCGTGGTCAGCTAAACGACAAGCAGTATTGTCCCGTTCTAGTGCTGAGGCCAAATATCGCGGTGTGGCTAATGTGGTTTCAGAATCTTGTTGGTTACGAAACTTATTATTAGAATTGCATTGTCCTATTCGGCTAGCTACTTTGGTTTACTGTGATAACATTAATGCGGTCTATCTTTTGGGTAATCCGGTTCAACATCAACGCACTAAGCATATAGAGATGGATATTCATTTTGTTCGGGATAAAGTAGCTAAAGGAGAAGTTCGGGTTTTACATGTTCCATCTCGCTATCAGATTGCAAATATTTTCACGAAAGGGCTTTCGTTGATTTTATTTGAAGATTTTCGTGCCGGCCTGAGCGTTCGTTCTCCTTCCGTTTCGACTGTGGGGGAGTGTTAGAATATATCTCATTATTTTTGGGATTTATTCGTTATTGTATATAGTTATCTTTTGTAACTTATAGTCTTTGTATAGGGATTGTGTTTCCTTAGTTACTATCTAGATCCTAGAATTATGAGTTAGGTTATCTTCTATGTAAATACTATATAAACACTTTCAGTAAATAAATAAGTTCACGGAAAACATTCTTTTATGTCCAACGACAAATTAATGATTCTTGCAAGGAAATGTGTACAATTTCCTTCACACACAACACACTTTTCCAACAGATAGGAAAGAGAAAAGTAAACATTTTGGATAAGTAACAATAAGTATGCGACGCCCAAAATGGAAATAAGTATGAGACGGAGGGAGTATTTGTTTTGGGACTAGTGTTAGTACGTAGTAGTTGATTAATCAGCTGCTACACTGCTGCTTTAATAGTAATTTTGGCCACACTCTTTTATTACATAGAATTTCATTAAGATGAATAGATTAACATTAAATGTCTGGTCAAACTATACTCTCGTTGACAAAAAATGAACAGACTAAAAAGACGGAGGGGGTACTTTTTTTTTTTTACAAACAGGGGATGGGGTTTGAACCCTTCACCTTCACTTTGGAAGAGAAGGGTTTATGCCATTGAGCCAAAGGCTCATCAGGATTTTTTAACATACTGATCAGTTGAAATTAATTTTTACTCCTTCCATCTCAAAATAGATGTCATTTTGATAGTTAATTTATGTCTCAAAATACTTGTCGTTTCACTATTTTCAAAGTTTTTTTATTGCTCTATACCAATTATACCCTTAATAAAGATAGTGAACCATCTCTTACCTAACCATTTAATTACGTAGGTAGTTGAATTATTTTAGGGGTATTTGAGACTTCTTTGTTGGAAATTAAAACACAATAGCATGCTCAGAACATCAAGAAAACATGCTATGTAAATGCAGCGGAAGAAATGATCGAGTTACCTCCAGCCATTGCACCGATCGGAATCGAACTCCGGGACGGAACTCAAGAACGAGAAGAACTTGAAAGTCTTCTAAACTCTTGCTCTCTCTATACTTGATGGTGTGTATTTTCTGAATGAGAATTAGTGAGTTTAGGGACCTCCAAGGGCTGCAATTTATAGGCTCTTTCCATCAAAGAGTAGTGGGTGGTTTTCCCATGATCATGAAGTGGGAAGAGCGGTGGGCGGTTACGGAGCGGTTGCCGGCGGTTTCTCCTCTACATTGTGGACCACTAACTGAGATAAATCCAACATTCTCCCACTTGGTCCACAAACACCACCATTCATATTAACGAGAAACAAAATGCATGAATCATGGCGATAGGTCCTCTAAGAACGAGTATTATCTTCCATGTATCACAATACATTTAGTCTCTCAAATACTAGCCCATAAAACTTAATGAATAAACTCAATGTTTATTCAAGGTCCAAACTTAATGACCTTTTCTCAAAATAAATGTATGTGCGCAAAACTGAATGAGAAGAAATGTCGACTGAATAAGAGTTTCATTGAAATAGCAAATGTACGTACAATGAATATTTACATCATGGAACCAAGTCCCATTCTTGCTACATGATCCTTAAAATACTTTGGTGGCATGCCTTTAGTTAAAGGATCGGCAATCATCAACTCAGTGCTAACGTGCTCAATGACCACTTTGTTTTCCTTAACACGTTCTCTAATGGCTAAGTACTTAATGTCGATGTGCTTACTTCGACTACCACTTTTGTTATTCTTAGCCATAAAGACAGCAGCTGAGTTGTCACAATACAATCTTAATGGCCTAGAAACGGAATCAATGATTCTAAGCCCTGACATGAAACTCTTCAACCACACCCCATATGAGGTAGCCTCAAAACACGACACGAACTCGGCCTCCATAGTGGAAGTAGCAGTCAAGGACTGCTTCACGCTTCTCCAAGATATAGCTCCACTGGCTAACATAAAGACGTACGCAGATGTTGATTTGCGAGAATCAATACAGCCAGCGAAGTCTGAATCGGAGTAGCCAATCACCTCTAGATTATCAGTCCTCCTATACATAAGCATGTAATCCTTCGTACCTTGAAGGTATCTCATTACTTTCTTAGCAGTTTTCCAGTGGTCAATTCCCGGGTTACTCTGATATCTCCCAAGCATCCCAACAACAAATGCAATGTCAGGTCTGGTGCAGACCTGAGCATACATTAGGCTTCCAACGGCTGAAGCATATGGAATGTCTTTCATTTGTTCCCGTTCGAGCTCATTTTTAGGGCACTGGTCCAGGCTAAATTTGTCACCCTTCACAATGGGTGCTACACTAGGTGAACAATCTTTCATCCGAAATCTCTCTAAAACTTTGTTGATATAGGTCTCTTGAGACAAACCTAATATGCCTCGAGATCTTTCTCTATGGATCTTAATGCCAATGACATAAGATGCCTCACCCATATCTTTCATATCAAAGTTCTTCGAGAGAAATTGTTTCACATCATATAACAAACCCTTATCGTTGGTTGCAAGCAAAATATCATCCACATATAAGACAAGAAAAAAAATCTTGCTCCCACTGACCTTCAGGTATATACATTGATCCATGACATTCTCTTCAAAACCAAATGAAGTGATAACGTTATGGAATTTTCTATACCATTGACGGGAAGCTTGTTTTAAGCCATATATGGATTTATTAAGCTTACATACCAAGTGCTCACCATCACTAGAGGAAAATCCTTCAGGTTGTTTCATATAAACCTCTTCCTCTAGATCACCATTAAGGAAAGCCGTCTTCACATCCATTTGATGCAACTCCATATCAAAATGGGCTACCAATGCCATAATTACTCGAAGTGAATCTTTTTTAGATACGGGAGAGAAAGTTTCCGTGTAATCGATTCCTTCTCTTTGAGAGAATCCTTTGGCAACAAGTCTTGCCTTATGTCTTTCGATGTTGCCTTGAGAGTCTTTCTTTGTTTTAAAGACCCATTTACATCCAATGGCTTTTACACCATTAGGCAACTCGACAAGATCCCAGACTTTGTTAGATGCCATAGAATCCATCTCATCTTTCATGGCATTGTACCATAAGTTTGAATCTGTAGAACTCATGGCTTGTGAAAACGTTTCGGGATCATTTTCGGCTCCTACATTGTAGTCACATTCTTGTAGATATGCAACATAGTCACTAGGAAGTGCTGACCTCCTTATCCTATTAGATCTTCTTAATGCTGCATCAACATTATCATGTTGATCAGCTGGTTCAACATCTTCATGTATTTGTTGAACTTCATCTATTATTGGATTAGGATCAACATGTGGTGCTTCTTGGACTGGTTCTTCAACACGCATTTGATCTTGAGGAGTGTTGTTAACAACAATAACCGGTCCATTACTTAGAGTGGCATACTGAGCATCAGAATGATCTTCCCTTTGACCAACGTCGAAGGATCGATCGCTCCCACTGATCAAGTCATTCTCAAGAAATTTTGCATTTCTTGATTCCACAAACCTAGTGCTGTGAGATGGACAGTAAAATCTATATCCCTTAGACCTTTCGGCATATCCAACAAAATAGCCACTTATGGTCCTTGGGTCCAACTTCTTTTCTTGCGGATTGTAGATTCTTACTTCGGACGGACATCCCCAAACATGTACATGTCGCAAACTGGGTTTCCAACCTTTGAATATCTCAAAAGGCGTCTTTGGAACGGCCTTAGTTGGAACTCGGTTTAATATGTACGTAGCCGTCTTAAGTGCTTCCGTCCACAAGGATTGAGGAAGTTTGGAGCTAGCGATCATACTTCGCACCATGTCCAATAATGTTCGGTTTCTCCTTTCAGCCACTCCATTTTATTGTGGAGTACCAGGCATGGTATATTCAGCAACAATACCATTCTCTTGAAGAAACTTCGCAAACGGACCAGGTGCTTGTCCATTTTCTGTATATCTACCATAGTACTCTCCGCCTCTATCCGATCTCACGATCTTAATTTGCTTTCCGCATTGTTTCTCTACTTCTGCTTTAAACACCTTAAAAGCATCTAGTGCTTCATTCTTATTGTTAAGCAAGTAGAGATACATGTATCGCGAGTAATCGTCTATAAAAGAGACAAAGTACTTGTCACGGTACGCATCCATGTCTGGACTACAAATGTCTGTATGTATGATTTCCAATAAATCGGAGCTTCTCTTGGCACCCTTTTTCGACACGTTAGTCTGCTTACCCTTAATGCAGGCTATACAAGTCTCAAAGTCTGTAAAATCTAAAGTACTAAGTACTCCATCATTTACCAACTTCTTAATTCTATTAATGGAGATATGTCCCAATCTCCGATGCCACAACATAGAAGACTCTTCATTCACAATACATCTTTTGGTGCTAGTATGAACGTGCATAGAAGAGTGGTCATAATCATTTTGCAAATTGAGGTTAAAAAGACCATTAGACAAAACACCATTTCCAATAACATTTGATTTGAAAACTAAATCAAAACCATTGTCTGAAAAGTTAAAGAAATAACCATCTGATGCTAGTCTAGAAACAGAAATTAAATTCCTAGAAAAACTGGGAATATAAAAAGTCTTTTTTAAACTTAAAACGAAACCACTGCTTAAAACTAATTTGCACGTTCCAACGAACTCTACACATGAAGGCATCTGATTTCCTGAATAGACGCTGCATTCACTTCCCACTGGTTTCCGCAGGTTTTGCAATCCCTGCAATGAAGTGGTAATGTGAATTGTAGAGCCAGAATCAATCCACCATGTATTATGATTTACAACAGTCATATTGGATTCATAGCAAACAAAAGAAAGCTGAGTACCTTTCTTATCAAGCCACTTCATGAACTTAGGACACTGTTTCTTAACGTGCCCCTTCTTTTTACAAAAGAAGCACACAGGATCCTTCTTAATGTCCTTATCGGCAGGGACCTTTCCCTTCCCCTTATCTTTAGCTTGATTCTTCTTCTTGTTCTTTTCAACTGTAGTGAAATTCACAGTCTCCTTTTCCTTATCCTCCATAAGCAACCTGCCCTCTTCCTGAACACACATGGTCATCAATTCATTGATGGTCCATTTATCCTTATGTGTGTTGTAGGATATCTTAAATGGGCCATACTGATGGGGTAACATGCAAAGGATGTAATGAACCAAGAAGACTTCTGACATCTCAACCTCTAGTGTTTTCAACTGAGCCGCAATATCCCTCATATGATCACGCACACCCTTAATGCTTGTGAGCCTTAGGGATGAAAACTGCATGATGAGAGTGCTCGCCATTGCCTTATCTGAAGTGGCAAACTGCTCATCGATAGCCTTTAGTAATTCCTGGACCTTTTTGATATGCTCGACTGAACCCCTTATGCCAACTGAGATCTTAGTCTTAATGAAACTCACACAGAGACGATTAGATCGGTCCCATTTTTCATAAAGATCAACAGCATCCGGAAGGCTAGTTTCAGTAACTGCAGGGGGTTCATTCTTCCTTATGGCATAGTCAATGTCCAACCAACCTAAATGAAGGAGAACTCTCTCCTTCCAAACTTTGTAGTTGTCCCCTTTAAGCTCGGGAACATCACATCTCATATCAGGGTAATCAACAGATTGAATTGCTGCAATAATTAAGTGTCAATGCTTATGTTATTAAATTTGAGGCTAACAAATATAACATGTTCTACCAATGTAAAAACATGTAAAATATGAACCTAGTGACATAAAACTTGCCTGTGGGCTAAAGTTCTAATTCAATTAGATCCATTTAACTTATGATAAAACTATCAAACTATGTTCCTTTTTCTAATCCCTGTGGGTAAATTAGAAAATATAGTTTGACATTTTATCCTAATTAATCATACATAATATAATAAAAATTCCTGTGGGATAAAATTTATTATATAAAATATGATTAATACAATTAATGTTTATTCCAAATTGTGATTCTCGGTCTTAATAAATAATTTTAATTAATTAAAGATGCTGTGGCTACTCCCTAATTAACTAAAATTACATGAATCACTAAACATTAAACAACTTAAAGGCTCCATAATTGCGTAAACTGGAAGCAATACTATATGAATTTGATTTCAAATGTAGTATATACTTTGGCACTTAAGATGGCAGGGGTTATTAATCAAGCCAGATAAATAATATAAGTACATATAAATTCATAATAATGAGCCATCAATTAACTTTAGCATGCAATTAACAATTCTCAGTATGCTTAAATCTGTCTTTACTGCATTATGCATAATTAATGAGAATTGTTCTACACATATAAGCCAGATTAGACAGTAAAACATTAAAATCATAAGTCCAGTTTCAAGTTCCTCCAACAAGCACGGTTAACATAATATCAGAAACAATAAGCATGTTAACCTCGTAGTTAATGTACTGTAATTACGATGCAATATAGGAGTAAGGTTAATTGCTAGTCGTACTCATATGAATAATTAAAGACAGCAACTAAAATAATGAAAGCCTTAGTGTCATGCTAAACGACAAAACTTATGATATTTACGAGTACACCTAATAGCTGTAACCAATTGCTTTTCTTTTCTGTACTTCTACTACTACTTTAGTCAACATAAAAGCAAAAGACAATAACAGAGAAACATTTCTCATTTGAAAAACAATGAACTACAGTGTCTTCTTCAACCTTTTGCGGGTCTAATATCAACCCGGTTTTGACCCGAAATTTTATTCAGATTCCAGCAACTAAATTTATATTCTCCTTTATATCGAAATACTTAATAGTGATTTCTAGATGATTATTCATAACCAGAGATAGCAGTAACCAAATCACTTTAATGGAAATTTCGAAATTACAGTATGATTGCAGAAACAGAGCAAGGCGGAGGTATCAGATTGCTCTGATACCAAATGTTGGAAATTAAAACACAATAGCATGCTCAGAACATCAAGAAAACATGCTATGTAAATGCAGCGGAAGAAATGATCGAGTTACCTCCAGCCATTGCACCGATCGGAATCGAACTCCGGGACGGAACTCAAGAACGAGAAGAACTTGAAAGTCTTCTAAACTCTTGCTCTCTCTATACTTGATGGTGTGTATTTTCTGAATGAGAATTAGTGAGTTTAGGGACCTCCAAGGGCTGCAATTTATAGGCTCTTTCCATCAAAGAGTAGTGGGTGGTTTTCACATGCATTAATGACATTTCTTAATATGTGTGAAACACTTCAAAATGACATCTATTTTGAGACGGAGGGAGTAATATTTTGAAACTAAATAATAATTTGTAAGATTGATTAAAACTTTGCCAATTGTTTTCCAAAATTGGTCACGGGCCAAAATAATTATCTTTTGAGCAGCACTAGTATCAGGAATTTTTCTATCATGAGATAATGATTGTAAATCAATTGGCAGCATATGGAACTTAATAAATATTTCTTTTCCTAGTTTTAAGTTTTTGTTTTCCTTGTTTGATTGGTTTAAATTTAAGGTTTTTGGTTTATTTTATTTCATAAATAAAAATGTATGAACAATGTTTTGGGTAATTTTGTTTTCATTATTTACTTAACATTCTTTTTAATCACTTATTTTACGAATAGTGTTTTGAATATTTATAACCTCAACTCACTATAATTGTTTACTCATTTGGCATTAGTATTTTAATAAGCATTTATAATCAAATTAAAAAAATTAAATTGAGACGAATGAAATACTAAATTTTATTTTATAAAAAGACCGATTAAATTCCATTTAATTGGTGTCAAAAATGCCAAAGATGTTGTGGTGGCAGGAGTTTCAGCCCCAGACAATTTACGGTAATTGTATTTGGATTAATTGGTTGGGAATAGGGCTAGTGGGTAAGCAAAAGAATCAATCGCTTTGAATCCCCAAAATATTTTACCGTTTTAGGGCTATAATTATACTGGTGGAAAGATAGTGTAGTTAACTTCGAATCTTGATCAGGTCTGTTTTGGTATTTTTTTATCTTTCTTCCTTCAACAACTTTTTTGGCAAATGGAATTCTTAGTTCTTGAACCCCTTTTTTCTTTGTTTTTTTTTTTTTTTTTCGTACGAACCGGAAAGAAAACAAAGCAGAGAAAAGAAAACTAAGTCCTGGTAGTAGTGACTCTCATGAAGGTTGCCACCAAGAGTCCCTTGATTTTTTTCGTTGGGTGAAGCCATATGCACAAAGGGAAGATCCTGATTAGCTACCATGTTAGCAAGATAATCGGCGCAAAAGTTTCTTTCTCGAAGAGTATGTTGAACGAAACAGTTTGCTGCACTAAGTAAGGCTTTGATATCTCCCATTAACGCTGCATGGGGATGATTTTCATCTATGGGCCTTCTATAAGTTTAACCGCAGCCAAGGAATCTGTCTCGAAGCTCACATTGGCATATCCTAGGCCTTTCAAGATTTTCAAACCCACAAGGATGGCGTGGAGCTCGGCTTCCAGAATTGTGCACTGTCAGTCATTCGAACTGGTATTTATAAACATTGTCACTGGCACCTTTGATAAGTGCTGGTGGTGGTGTTAAAAAGTGCCAGCCAATACACTGGCACTTATCAAAAGTGCCAGTGGTAGTGTTAATAAGAGTCAGTGTAGATGGTTGACACTTTTTAACAGTACTACTGACACTTACGATAACCAATAGTTATTTATAAAAATCTCACTGCCTGTATTGGAACACCTTCCGGTTACCACCACACCATTTTAAAAAAGATGTTTTACGCGATTTTTGGGAAAAACACGTTTTTTCTAGTTTTTCACATTTGCAATATATTAATCCCAAAAAATGTTGACTTAATGATGAACAAATTTATAATACCTCGCAAGTGGACGAGCTATCGTCATAGCAATATGCAAAAGACAAGGGTCAAACCACAGAGACTTGGATTAATTCTAAGTTAGGTAACTATTTTAAAAACAATAAAATAAAAGATAAGTGATCAACATGAACTAGCATATAATGATAGGATAGCGGAATATAGATTCACAATCATCTCTTCTATGCTATGTTAATAATATAAAAACACCAATTACAATTCAAGGATTCATTCACTATTTTAAGAATTGGGACGGTTAGGTGGCCGGATTGCAATTCTATAGCTCTTTTTATGAAATACCTTCTATTACGGCAGTATAACAAGCGAAGAACGCGTTAAGAATTTAAGAACATATGAACCTACACTATTATGTTTTTTATTACGGCCTCAATCAAGTGTAATTATCAAAATAGTGGTCAACGTATCAATGTCCGAGTTACCGCAACAATAGATACCCTAAAATTCTAAAACCAATTTATATCTTAACATATAATTGAAACTAAAGAATTTAGAATGAAGAATATTTTGATAAACAAGAATAAGGAAGAATGGAAGAATTAAATCTATAGCATAGAGATCAAGTATTGTTACTACCAATTCATGAATCTAAGAATTTAACTACTAATAATAATAAAATCAAGAACAAAAAATAAATTAAAGAACATCAAAACCTGAATTAAATTGATGAATCCTTGTTATAATCTTGAATCTTGACTAAAAGTATGTATAAAGTATGAATAAAATAAATTGGATTGAGTGTTATATTTATACTAGGGCTAAGGAGGTGTAAAATTAGGAAAAACCTAGGATTCCTTGTTGAAAAAGGAGAAAATAAGTCCTGGTGGCCGAAATTCTCCAGGATGTTGGAATAGAGATCCCTTAAAGAAACAAAGAGAAGAAAATCTGGAGCAGAATTCCAGGCAGGCGCCTGGTATTGACCAGGCGGGCGCCCGGTTTGGACAGAAGGTCTGGTTCCTGGAATTGGCATGTAAGCGGGCGCCTGGTCCTCTACAAGCGGGCGCTTGGAATGCCGAGAAAGTGCAGATTTTCAGGATTTCTCTTATGTTTAGGTTTAGGTCTTATTCTTGGTTTGCTATATAAACAATGTTCCGCCCCCATACTCATTGTAACTCAGATTTAACATATTATAGTGCAAGATCCTGGCTTGGTAGTGCCCCCAGACGTAGTCAAACATAGTGACGAACTGGGTAAACAATTTCTGTGTCTTTTCTTGCTTTGATTTCTTGTGCTTTGTTTTGTGTGCTCTTATTGTTCTTGTGGGTTTTCTTGGGTAGTGGAGGGCCATATCTACAACAACTGGTATCAAGAGCTCTGGTTTGGAGATCAGGGTTTAATCGTAAGATTGGTTTATCAAGCGATTGGGTGTTGTCAAGCAATCAAGAATGGGCAAGGACAAACAGGCGGTTGAGAAATTCGATGGGTCTGACTACGGATTTTGGAGGATGCAGATAGAGGATCTCTTGTATAACAAAGATCTCTATAAGCCTCTAAAGGGTGTCAAACCGGAAGGAGAAAAGCAAGAAGATTGGGATCTCATGGATCGGAAAGCCCTTGGGGTGGTTAGATCTACTTTATCGAAGTGGATCGCGAAGACTACCAAGAAGGCGAAGACCACCAAAGAGCTATTGGATTATCTTACTGAGAGATTTGAAACTCCATCTGCTGCAAACAAGGTTGATTTGATACGCAAGATGGGTAGTCTCAAGATGCAAGAGTGAGGATCCTTGGCTAAACACATCGATGAGTTTATGGATGTTATAGACTCATTGACTGCGTTGGAGATTACGTTTGATGATGAGGTTCATGCGTGCTTGTTGCTAGCGTCTTTACCAGGAAGTTGGAGCGGGACGGTGACAGCGATCAATGCTTCAGCGGGTAAGAACAAGTTGAAGTATGATGGTGTTAAGGATTTCTTGTTGGGCGAGGAAAATCGTTTGAAGAAGTTGGGGACATCGTCTGCTTCGGGATCGGCCTTAGCTACTACTAGCAGGGGAAGGCCGGGTACTAGCAATAAGGGGAGAACTGAATCAAGGGAAAACGTAGTGGGTGGTAAGGGCAAGGCCGTGGAGATCAGAGATAAACCAAGGATTGTGAAAGGATCGGTGCAGTGTTATCATTGCAAGGAGTTAGGACACTACAAGAAGGATTGTCCCAATCGTGGGGGCATCATTCCACTCTTGCGGGCATGCAGAAGAGATGGAAAATTATACTTCCGGTGATTTCGGTAAGGTCTATCTGGCGGATGGCGAGCCTTTGGAAATCAAGGGGAAGGGGGATGTCAGAATAGAAGCATCGGACGGGAAGGTCTTACATCTGAACGGGGTCAGGCACATTCCGGGTTTGAAAAAGAACCTATTATCAGTTGGGATGACCAAAACCATAAAATTATTCGTAGTCGAGATGTGGTATTCAATGAACAGGTATTGTACAAGGACAGAAAGGGGGCATCTGATGATATTAGTTCGAAACCGGAGGTTGTAGAGGTGGATATTCCAGACTCTGGTGGGAGCAGGACGGTTCATGATAACCACGGTCAGGGGGTCACTGAAGATGAACCACATACTCCGGAACTGGATATTCCGCTGCGTAGATCCAGCAGGTTGCGTGGATCACCTGACAGGTATACTCCTTCAAATTACTATTTTTTATTGACAGATAGTGGGGAACCAGAATGTTATGCGGAGGCTGTTCGTAGTTCACTTTGTGATAAGTGGAAAGCTGCGATGGATGATGAGATGGACTTATTGAAAGCCAAAAAAACTTGGGAGTTGATTAGACTGCCAAAGGGGAAGAAGGCATTGCATAACAAGTGGGTTTACCGGATCAAGGAGGAAGCAAACGGCAGTAAGTGTTACAAGGCAAGGTTGGTTGCAAAGGGCTTTCAGCAAAAGTACGGTATTGACTACACCGAGGTATTCACTCCTGTTGTGAAGATGACCACTATCAGAATGGTTCTGGGGCTAGTAGTGGCGGATAACTTGTTGCTGGAGCAAATGGATGTAAAGACGGCCTTTCTTCATGGGGATTTGGAGGAAGAAATTTACATGGTACAACCAGAGGGTTACTTGTCTAAGGGTAACGAGGAACTGGTTTGCAGGTTGACTAAGAGCTTGTATGGCCTTAAACAAGCTCCTAGGCAGTGGTACAGGAAGTTCGATGGATTCATGCATGACATTAACTTTGTCAGATGTGAGGCGGATCATTGTTGCTACTTCAAGAACACGGACAATGGGTATATAATCTTGCTGTTATATGTGGATGACATGTTAATAGCGGGCTCTAGCAGTAGAGAGGTAAACAGATTGAAGGCTCAGTTGTCAGAACGGTTCGAGATGAAGGATTTGGGGGGGGGGCCAGAAAAATCTTGGGCATGCGGATTGACCGGAATAGGGAGTCGGGTAAGTTGGTTTTTGACAAGCAGAATACGTTGAGAAATTCTTGGCAAGGTTTTGCATGGAAGAGGCGAAGCCAACAGGGACACCATTGGGTATGCACTTCAAGCTATCTGAGAAGGACTCACCTAAGGGCAAGGAGGAGCGTGACAAGATGGAGAGGACTCCATATGCTTCGGCAGTGGGGAGTCTAATGTATGCAATGGTGTGTATAAGGCCGGACATTGTACATGCGGTGGGAGTAGTCAGCCGGTACATGGGCAATCCAGGGAAGCAACATTGGGAAGCGGTTAAATGGATCATGCGTTACTTAAAGGGTACTACTGGTAAGGCTCTATGTTTCTCAAGCAAGGAGGTCGTGTTAGCGGGTTATGTGGATGCAGATTTGGCATCAAGTGATCTAGACAAGAGGAGAAGTACTACGGGTTATGTTTTCACATTAGATGGTACGGCAATCTCCTGGGCTTCTAAATTGCAGAAGATCGTGGCTCAGTCGACTGCGGAAGCAGAATATGTGGCAGTGACAGAGGCAAGCAAAGAGATGGTATGGTTGCAGAACTTCTTGGGTGAACTTGGGACGACGCGAAGTGGTAATGCTCTCTACAGTGATAGTCAGAGTGCAATACATTTGGCAAGGAATCCGGCGTTTCATTCTAGGACGAAGCACATTAAGCTGAGGTTTCACTACATCAGACATCTCTTGGAAAGGAAGATCTTAAGGCTGGAGAAGATATTGGGATCGGAGAACCCGGCTGACATGTTGACCAAGGTAGTAAACCTTGAAAAGTTGAAGCAATGTAAAGCTTCAATTGGGCTTGGAGGATAAGAGAGGAGGAAGGCACTACCATGATCGAGGTGAGCACTGTTGGTTGTGGTGCCCTAGGCACGTTTAATAAACGTTGTAATTGTTATCATTTATTTCATATCAATAAAGATATGTTTTGATTATTATTGTTGTTCATGTTTACTTATAATAATCCCCGTCCCTAGTACTTGTTAAGTACTAGTATAAAGGCTAAATGATCATGGGATGATCATGTTAGATTTATGGGTACTTGTTTGGAACAAGGTACTGGACATGACCCGCTGTATGAGATTTATGTCATGGTCTATGTCAAACATATATCTCATATTAGTTATGTCATTTGAATCCTTAGACATGAAGTTATTATAGTCTTCCACTTGATGAACATTGTGTTTGACATGTTCAAACGCTACCTTAACACGGTAGTTATAAAGGGTATGATTGGCATAATCGGACTCCCATTGGGAAGAATAATAAGCTAAATGGATTTGTCCCTCCACGGAGAGATGTCAAGCTTGGGCCCCTCGAAGGAATGATGTTGATGAAATGTTCGGCCGGACTCAAATGGATTGATTGGATCAATAGCATTTGAATTATCAACATATTCGGAATCGAGAAAGTATTGAACAAGACAAGTTGACTGTTTGACCATGATTTGTGTTAAATGACATCGTGGACAAAGGGATTATGACATATTCTAAAGGAATGCGAACTTGTATCTAGTTATACTATTTGGGTAGGTATGACGGTTTGCTAGAACCTAATCATATCTTATGGGATCATGTTTGAGCCCATTGCCAACTTAGTATAATCCTAGAGGGTCACACACAATAGAACGAATCTTAAATAAGAGGACCATATTGGAATTTAGGGTCGAAGGACCTCAAAGGAATTTTTGGAAAAATTCTGGGCTTCCTGGTCAACCAAGCGGGCGCTTGGGTTGGACCAGGCGGGCGCTTGAATGAATGCTGAAAAGATCTGGGCCTTCTGGTCAAATAAGCGGGCGCTTAGGTTGGACCAGGCGGGCGCTCGGTCTGGCGGCAGAAAAATTCCTAATTCGATTAGGAAAGGTTTTTGGCACAAGTTACCTATTTGGAATAGGTCTTAATTGTGTATAAAAAAACCCCAATTCGGCCAGACCATCTCAACTAGTGTGTTTTGTGAGTCTCAAAGAGTTTGAGAGAGATTTTATTTTGTTCTAAAACATCCTTGATTGAGGAACAAAATAATTCACAAATAAATTCCATATAGTTCTTTATTAAATTGTGAAAGTGTGTTTCATAATTATTGGTCTAGCAACCAAGATCAAGAAGCTCCTTGATATTCGTTCGTGGTGTGGATACCGCTAGATGGTGAATTTTATCATCTTCAAAGTTCGTGAATTTTGTCCGTGATAAAGCTTCAAGTTCTCCACCAAGTTCAAAACCAGAATTCATAGTCATCAAGGGTTAGTTTTTCCTCTATTCATTATGTTGTATTTGACTTAATCATATGAACGGATCCATGGCTTTGGGTTTCATAAATTTTAAATGCTATATTCCGCTGCGCATGTTACTTGGAAACCCAACAGTGGTATCAGAGCCCCGTTCATGTTGATTATTTCAATACCTAGATCATGTTGTGTGTATATAAATTGTTTATGTGCCTAGCATGATATGAATATTGGATTATATGATGTTTATGTGTTATGTGATTTTATGTGGTTTATTGTTTTGCAACTTTAATCGCACGATTCAATCGCAATTAATATTACGATGGATTCTGAATTATTTCGATTATTAATTTTTGATCAGATCAAAGTTTTAATAATCAAGGGAAAAATAATTTTGAGACAAAATTTTCGAATTTTAAAATTCTGTACCATTCTGACCAAACAGGCGCCCGCTCGTTGGGGACCAAGCGGCCGCTTGCTTCAGGCTTGCTTCAGGCGTGCGCTCGGTCAATACCAGGCGGGCGCTCGCTCGTCAGAATCTATTCTGATTTTGGTTAAAATCTGAATATGGAATTTTCGATAAATTCAACAAAACCAGTAACAGAACCAGTCCAGACTTGCTGATCTGGAATGGGTTTTGGGTAGTTGGTTTGTGAGTGGATTTTGGGGTTTGATTTTCCTATTTGTTTTAGTCTTGTGATTCCTAGATTGGTTCAAGTTTTGGATGGCTAATCTGCGTTCATCGAGATTGTGTTTCCCAAAATTGATCGCAATCAAAGTTTCAAAGATAAAACGAAATTAGAATTATGAAGAGTTCATAATTGCTAAAATTGAGAAACAAAGTTCTCGATTCAAAGTTTGGAGATCCATGTGGAATTGTGGATGCAATTGGCCTACGTTCATCGAGACCATCTATTGCTTAGTTTCGGCCACATTGACTACTTTCTTGGTTTCTTGAATTAGTGCGGGATTGTGGTTGCCTAATGGCTTAGTTCGACCGCACTTCTTGTTGTCTTGATTTGGAGATAATAACCAAAGTTGAAATAGTCTCATCCTCATAATTATAGAGAAACTAATGACACATAAATATCATGCTTGAATTAATGGAGATTAATTTAGTGGCTAAACTTGATGTGTAACATGCTTATATAATGTGCTCATAAATGTGTTATATGCTATATGTGATGAACCTTCAAAGAAAGTTTTAAGTCCTTCTTTGCCATGCCATGATTAAAATACTTGTTTATACATGGGTAATCTTGATGTGGGTTCGCCTCCGCGAGGTGCATTAATCTTATTCATGTATGAGCAAGATGAGGTTCATTAATTTAATGTGGGCTTTCCTCCGCAAGGTGCATTAAACTGAATGGTTCCTATGCGTTTAAAATGGTTTGACTTAATTAGGCGTCAAAACGGTTTTGGGCCTAGGCAAAAGATGAGATTAAACATGCTTTTGAAATTGGATTTCTCAAAGAATCTCATAAAAGGATCTAAGAATCATATGGGATATGATTGACATGATTGTCTACCTAATTAATTTAGTTTTGAGCGGTCCGCCTCCGTGGACTCAAAAGTTAAATTAAAGTTGGATCTTAGCCCAATTAAATTATATTATACATTGGATGTATATGAAGGTTATATAATTTAGTGGGAGTATTTTGTTTGAAAAATACATTATTTATTTCTTTAATGAAAACGGGTACTTATTAAATTTTGGAAATTTTGCATATTTGTAGATAATGACTACTAACACTCAATCAATTTCGTTGCGATCAATCCTTGAGAAGGATAAGCTCCAAGAGAATGGTACTAACTTTATGGATTGGATCCGTAGCCTAAGAATTGTTCTAAGGCAAGAAGATAAGTTGTACATTCTCGATGGGCCACTTCCTGCTGAACCAGAACCTACTGCCCCTAGGGCAGAAAGAGACAGTTACAAGAAACATCGTAATGATTCAAGAGATGTAAGCTGTCTCATGCTTGCTACCATGTGCTCAAAACTCCAACAAAGTTTGGAACATTTGAAAGCCTATGAGATAGGCGTGGAGTTAAGAGCCATGTTTCAAGAGCAAGCTAGGCAAGAGAGGTACAAGACCATTGTTGCATTCACTACTTGTAAAATGAATGAAGGGCAACAAGTGAGTCCTCACATGCTGAAAATGAAAGGTTATGTAGATCACCTTGAGAAACTTGTCTATCCAATCCCATTGGAGCTAGCCACGGATCTCATTCTTAATTCATTGCCTAAAAGTTATAATCAGTTTGTGATGAATTATAACATACATGGAATGGATAAGAATCTCTCCGAGTTGCATGGGATGCTTAAAACTGCGGAGATGAATATTGCGGAGAAAGGTTCTCCCGTGCTCTTAGTTCATGATGGGAAGAAGGCTAGTGCCAAAGGAAAGGGTAAGAAAGTTGTCAAACCCAAAATAAGAAAGGCAAGTGTTGCCAAGGCTTCTGAGGCAAAACCCGATTCACAAAAGGATGCAATTTGTTTCCATTGTCAAGAAATTGGTCATTGGAAACGTAATTGCAAGGCTTTCTTGGAAGAGCAAAAGAAGAAGAAGGGCAGCAAGGCTGCGTCGACTTCAGGTATCTATATGATAGATATTCTCCTTTCTACCACTGATTCTTGGGTATTGGATACCGGATGTGGTTCTCATATTTGTTTAAATGTGCAGGGTCTAAAGAATAGGAGACTACTTAAAGATGGTGAAGTATACCTACGCGTGGGAAATGGAGCAAGAGTTGCTGCATTAGCCGTAGGAACTTATGAAGTCACTTTACCTTCGGATTAATTCTTGTTTTGAACAATTGTTATTATGTTCCGGATTTAAGTAGAAAATTATTTCAATTTCTTGTTTGGATAATGAAGGTTTTAAGTTTCTTATTGAGAATAAGAAATTTTCTATTTATTTAAATGATGTGTTTTATGGTATTGCTAATTCATTTAATGGCCTTTATATCTTGGATGTCAAGAATGAAAATAATGACAATGTCTATCATGTAAATAAGAAATCTAAACCTAATGATGTAAATCATACTTATTTGTGGCATTGCCGTCTCGGTCATATTAATGACAAGCGTATCTCAAAACTCCATGGGGACGGACTTTTGGGTTCATGTGACTTAGAGTCATATGATACTTGTGAGTCGTGTCTTCTTGGAAAAATGACTAAGACACCTTTTACCAAGCTAGGTGAAAGGGCAAGCGACTTATTGGGGTTGATACATCCGATGTATGCGGACCATTAAGTAGCAATGCTAGGGGAGGATTTCAATACTTCATAACCTTCACTGATGATTATAGTAGATTTGGGTATGTTTACCTAATGAAACATAAAAGTGAAGCATTTGAGATATTTAGAATATTTCAAAATGAAGTAGAAAAACAACTTGGAAAAAGTATTAAGGCACTTCGATCAGATCGAGGTGGAGAATACTTGAGTCAAGAATTGATGATCATCTAAAGAATTGTGGAATAGTTTCACAATTGACTCCACCCGGAACGCCACAATGGAATGGTGTGTCTGAGAGGAGAAATCGGACTTTGTTAGACATGGTTCGATCAATGATGAGTCAAGTTGATCTTCCAATATCCTTTTGGGGTTATGCTCTAGAAACCGCTGCTTTCACACTAAATCGTGTTCCAACTAAATCGGTTCAAAAGACTCCATATGAGATGTGGAGCGGAAAGAAAACTTGTTTATCTTTCATGAAAATTTGGGTTGCGAAGCTTTTGTCAAAAGACTTGTCTCTGACAAACTTGCACACAAATCTGACAAATGTATTTTCGTGGGATATCCAAAGGAAACTAGAGGATATTACTTTTACAACCGAGAGGACAACAAAGTGTTTGTTGCCCGAACTGGTGTCTTTCTAGAGAAAGAGTTTCTCTCCAAGAAATCAGTGGGAGTAAAATAAATCTTGAAGAAATTCGAGACCCAGAAAATAACATTGAACCAATAGTGGAACAAGAACAAGAACCACAAGGAGTTGTGGAACCTGTTCAAAATACACAAGCAACTCGCAGATCTAGTAGGTACGATCCGAGCCCGAGAGATATGGATTTCTCGTAACGGATAGTAATGAGGTAGAAATCATTGAGAATGATGAACCGTCAACCAACCAAGAGGCGATGTCTTCTCCTGATTCGGACAAGTGGCTTGGAGCCATGGAATCCGAATTGCAATCCATGCAAGACAATCAAGTTTGGAATTTGATTGATGCGCCCGAAGGTGTAAAAACCATAGGATGCAAATGGGTCTTCAAGAAGAGACTGACATGGATGGGAAGGTGCATACTTACAAAGCTAGGCTTGTAGCGAAGGGTTATAGGCAAGTTCATAGTATTGACTATGATGAGACCTTTCACCCGTAGCAAATGATCAAGTCTATAAGAATTTGCTTGCCATTGCCGCATATCATGACTATGAAAATATGCAGATGGACGTCAAAACCGCTTTCCTGAAGGAAAACTCCAAGAGGATGTGTATATGACACAACCAGAAGGTTTTGAGCAAGATTCTAAAGTATGCAAATTGCAGAGATCCATCTATGGATTTAAGCAAGCTTCTAGGAGTTGGAATCTCCGTTTTGTTGAATCGGTCAAAGAGTTTGGTTTCATCAAGACGAAGATGAGCCTTGTGTATACAAGAAGATTAGTGGGAGCATAGTGCTATTCCTTATTTTATACGTGGATGACATATTACTCATTGGAAACGATGTTCCTACACTTCAGTCCGTAAAGACTTGGTTAGGAAAATGCTTCGCAATGAAAGATATGGTGAAGCCGCATATATACTTGGCATTAAGATCTATAGAGATAGATCAAGGAGGCTACTTAGT